>JAMZAV010001279.1:0-511330 GCA_024449915.1 Sweltsa coloradensis | reverse complement strand
GGGGTGGCCAGGTCTCAAATTCAATTCCTCGTATTATACAGACCTAAACTAAACAGTAGGTCCTACTACTTGCCAGTCGGACGAATACCATTCCCAATAAAGGCCTAAACAGGGCCTAAACAAGGTAGGCAGGGGGGGTTGGCAGCAGGGCACGGTACTAGACAACACTGCTGCCAGGGGGGGTTGTACCAATTAAACTGAAGTTGCAACCTTCTCACACTAGGTTTGCTAGTAGGGGGGCTGGCAGCAGTGCTACGCAGTGGGCCTCACTGCTGCCAGGGGGGGTTGGTAGGAGGGACGGCCTAATTTAAATCTATATAAATCTTTCTCCCCGACCACATCCCCTTGTAACCCGTTCCAATCTACTATTGTTCTACCCAAAAAGGAATTCTTTCCCACATCAGTTTTAAACCCAACCCTTTCACATTTCCAGCTATGATCATTCTTACCCAAATATAACCCTTGTCTCACACCTTGACCAATTTCATTCCAACCTTCAAATCCCCTACTAATTCTATAGAATTTTGCCAATCTGTCTTCTTTCCTCCTACATTCCAGAGTCTGCCATTTCAAATTTTCACCAATTCTCCAGAACTTTCATATCCCTTATCATTAGACATCTTACATCTTTGAATTCTCTCCATCTCAATCCTTTCCCCATAACCCACCTGGCCGCCTTCTTCTGCACCTTCTCAATTTCATCTTTCTCTCCAACTCTGTATGGATCCCAAATTGATCCTGCGTACTCCATCACAGGTCTCACTAATGTTTTATACAAATGGTTTCTCACCCCTTTTGCAACTCCCACTGTCACCCTTCTTACAAAACTAAGTACTCTATGCCCCTTTTTAACTACCTCATTAACATGGCAATCCCAATTCAACCCCTTTTCCAAATGTACACCAAGATATTTGTAACTAACTTCTCTTTGTAAATGCTCCCCTTGTATGATATAAACCCAGTTCACTTTTTCTCTTTTCTTTCCAAACGTAACAACCTTGCACTTTTTAGTGTTAAAACCCATTTTATTTTCATCTACCCATATCCCCAATACTGTATATATCCAAATCTCTCTGTAAACCTCGCCGATCTTCCTCACATAAAATCTCTCTGTATATTATGCAATCATCTGCAAATAATCTTAACTTTGATTCCACCCCACTAACAATATCATTGATATAAATTAAGAACAACAATGGTCCTAGTATACTACCTTGCGGTACTCCAGATTTCACCTTTATTTCCCTTGACAGATCTTTACCAACTCTTACCCTCTGCGTTCTATCCTTTAAAAAATCCCCTACCCATCTTACCACCCACTTATCCTCAATTACATCATCCAATTTCTTTAATAATTTCCCATGAGATACTTTATCAAATGCCTTTTCAAAATCTATGAAAATTGCATCTACTTCACCCCCTCTATCAATAATTCCACTCAATTCATTTGTTAAACCTAACAATTGAGTTTCACAGGAGTAGGCTTACCCTTTTCTAAAACCCATGTTGTCTTTCATTTAGCCATCCCTTTTCATCAAGTATTTCACGAATATGTTTTTCAATCATTTTCTCCATTATTTTGCTCCCAATTGAGGTTAATGATATAGGCCTATAGTTTCCTATATTCCCCTTTCCCCCTCCTTTAAAAATCGGTACTACTGATGCGCTTCTCCATCCATTAGGCATTTTCCCAACACTTAATGATCTTGAACAAATATCCTTGAAGTATGGAACCACAGATGACCCAGCCATCTTAATAAATTTACTCACCAACCCATCATTCCCTGGTGCTTTGCCATTACGTAAGTTCCTTATTACTTCCTTAACATCCTTATCAGATATGCCCATTGCATTACAACCCCTGTCATCTCCCACAACATCAAGTACATGATCTACATCATCACCATCCTGAAATACTCTTGAGAAGAATTCATTTAGAGCCTCAGCTTTTTCAAGGTCTGTTACATATGTTATCCCCCCTTCACCCTTCAAAGTTGGGACGTCCTTAATTATTTTATTACCCTTAATATACTTATACATTCTGTTCCAACTCCCTTTACTATCTTTTCATCCATTATTCCCAATAAATAATCCCCCTTTGCTTTCATTTTTTCATCGTTCAAATGTTTTCCCTTTTCACGAATTTCATCCTTACCAATACCTGTTAATTTAGGGGAGATTGGGGTAATAAGGAATTGGGGTAATTGGGAACAAGCCCTATAATTAAGAAATTTGAAGATGTAAATTTTTATGAAAAATTGTTTGGTAAGGAACATACCTTCTTCTTTGATAATGTAATCAATTCTACTGAAAACAATAACTTTTGATTGGTGTTTTTAGGACTCTTGTAAGGTACTGCAAAAAAAGTGTAAAATGTTTCTAACAATGTTTTAAAAATCAAATTTTCCTTTCTTATAAGAATTAATTGTAGTAAAGACTGTATGCTTATTTTACTGCTTACTTATGAGAGTGCCTTATTTTGATTTTTTGGATGAGCGTAGCGAGCGAAGCGAAGATTCCATTTCACTACACTGGAGAAAAAAATCCGGAATGTTTTTTTTTTTTTTTTTTTTTGTTTTTTTTGTATTTTTGTGTGTTTGTTAACACGATTCCGGCTAAACCGATACTCCGATTGCGATGAAATTTTATGGAGGCCTTCGAAATCTCTGAACTTAGAACTGCCACGTTTTTGAGCGCAATCGGGAAAATTTTTCTTATAAAAAACGCAATTTTACGATTTTTTTTTATTTTTAAAAAAATTCTTCGACTTATAACACTTACATACTTTATCCGATTGTAATGATTTTTTAACAGAACCTTAATTTTATGAATTAAGATATTTGTGTGAAATTTGAGCTTAATCGAAACATTATTTCTCATGAAAATCAAAATTTTACGGGTTTTTTCTTTTTTAAAACAATTCTTTGACATATAACACCTACATGCTTTATCCTATTGTAATGATATTTTTATAGAACCTTAATTTCATGAATTAATATACACGTGTAAAATTTGAGCGCAATTGCGTTTTTCTTTTTTAAAATTACGTAAAAATTACGATTTATTAAAAAAATTAAGTTAATTTTTAATTTAATTTAAGTAATTTAAAAAAAATCTTCGAATAAGTAATGATTTTTTCACAGAACAACAGAAAATCCGCGTAACTCAATGCAGCTCAATGCACCAATTACGCTCATCCAACAACGCGGCGGGACTTAAGCGTTTTCCTAGTGTAATTTTTTATCTCTTTCCTCTCCTAAAAGTAGGGGGTAATTCCTATTTGCCCCAAAAACTTAATTTTTGGGGTAAAAGGAACACCCATGAGGGGTAAATAGGAATACTAGGGGAAAATAGGAATGAGTCATATAGTGTAATGCTATATCATAGGGGTAAATGGGAACAAACATGTCTCGTCATGCAGGTAGGGTAATAAGAATCCACAATCATCAACCACTGGAAATTGAAGTAAAATTCCTAGAGCGTAGAGGTAATATCTTTGCTTGGCCCTTGAGGGATGACTTTGACATCATTCAAGAGGCAAATCTTTTCCTAGGCCCAATTAAGCTCATTGGGATCACTAAATTTAATTTAGAACCAGATCCAAAAATAATTCAATCATTTTGGGAAAAGTTTAAAACACAACAAGTAGGCCCTAATGAAAATCTGGGTTAATAAATTAAATGTGAGGGAAGTGTTCCTTATTGCCCCCACTTAAAAAGTGTATATTTTTCCTATTAAACAGTAATTCATGCATAACAATTTCTATATTTGTAATTTTTCATGATACAAATACTTTTTTTAAATATTAACATCATGCTATGAGAAGCTTTGTGTAGTTTTAAGACAAAAATTACAGTTAAAAAAAAACTGTAATGTCATGTTTCTAGCTATTAAAAAAATACTACAATTTGCATCTGTTCTAACTTTGTCAATAAGCAAGATATCAAGATGAATTCTTTTGCTACTTAATTATACTACAAATACCTATGTTCCTATTTGCCCCATGTATTTTTAATGCACCTACATTGCTTCTTATAATGCTTGTTCCTTATTGCCCCAAAATGTTGGGGTAATAAGGAACAATATGCGCATGTAGAAAAAAAATCATTGCATCTAAAATAAACACATGAATGCAAAATATTTAATTTTATTAAGAAAGCCAATGTTTCAATGTAGGCCTATCTGATACCACTAAAACATTTATAATATGTTTTTCTAGTTATATGTAAATTGAGATCATAGGTCAACTTACACAAATTTGTTCCTAATTACCCCAATCTCCCCTATATCTATTATGCAACTTCCTACATTTACGCTTTAACCTTCTTATTTTCCGATTATAATAAACAGGATCCCCCCCTCCATCATGAATCAACTTACTGGGAACATAAGATGATCTCACTTCATTCATTATACTTAAAAAGCTTTCCCACATACCATTAATACCCCTCTTACCATTACCCTCAGACCAACCATCATATCTCCAAACTGTTCTTTTATTATTCAATGGAATTTCATCATGTTCATCAACTCCCTCGTTTATGATGAATTCAGCTATTGGAACCCTATGATCACTAATTCCCTCTACCACTTCAGTACTTAACCACATATCTTCTGGATTAACCAAAATAACATCCAATAAATTACCACCCATAGCCATTAATCTTGTGTTTTCACTAACAATCTGTTTAAACCCTTCATTAATAATGCCATTGATCAAACCTTGTACTATACCAACCCTTGATTCCACTCCACCATCCCAATTTATTCCTGGCAAATTTAAATCACCAACCACTATGGTTTTTGCACTCAAATTTTTCCCTTTACATCGTTCCTCTAACTTTAATAGTGTATCAACACCTCCCGGTCGATACACTCCAATTACCTCTAGTTTTTTTCCTTTACCATAATTTACATTTACACCCATCATCTCACAGTTTTCCTCAACCCATAGCACACCACCTTTACATTTTTCTTTACAAACAATCATTATACCACCCCCATATTTATTCCTATCCCTCCTAAATATATTATACCCCTCCCTACTTATTTCCCCATCATAAACTTCTTCATCTAACCATGTCTCAACTGCAACCACAACATCTGGATCATATATTTCTATCAAGGACCAAAAATGCTCAATTTTACCCCTTATACTTCTACAATTAACTTCCATTACTTTTAAAATTTCTTTTGTCGTCCTACTCACCTGAACAGGAATGCTGATTGTCTTCTCAACATTGCTCCCATTTTTCTCATCCTCATCCAACAATCCTTCAATAATTTCTTCTCCAATTCTCTTCCCGTCTTCCAAGACCATTTCTCTTAAGCCAAATCCTTTCCCACAACATTTTTCTTCCAAAAACCTTCCCCTTCCCCTGAACCCTTTCCCCCAAAATCGTAAGTTTTGGGGATCGGCTTTATTAAAAACGGGAATTTAATGGCATTTGAAATTACAACAAATAATTAATTTATTTAATGATATTAGATGGAAAAGAACAAACCACACTGTTAAACTATTAAATACAGATACAAGTATATCAAATAATGTTGAATGATGAAGATCGATGATATTTTGCCAAGAAAATGTTGCCCACCAATACTAATAATTTCAATAATTTACTTGATATCTAAAGCATCATTCACAATCAGTTCTAAGTCGTAAGGCGCAAGGTCTAAGGCGTAAGGCGTAAGTCGTAAGAAATGCTAGGCGTTTACAACAACCATACCATTTTTCATTGCTCCTGTGTATTGCGCATGCGCGTACAGTCAGCTGTGGAGTTTCCTTGTTTGTGATTGGCTCGTCGTAAGAAACCGTCGTAAGAATTGGATTTTGGGCAATTCGTTACGACATAAACCATACGCCTTGCGACTTGGGACGTGTTGTGAACGTTCTGATTGAAATACATACTCGGCAATACAAATTATTACGCCTGAGGCCTTGCGCCTTACGACTTAGAACTGATTGTGAATGATGCTTTAAATCAAAAGAGTTTCTAGAAAATTATAGCCCTACACTTTTTTGCACGTTTTCTACATCGTTTTACAATGTAAACGCAATCGGAGTAGGCCTATTTGTATTAAGTCTACTGTTTTTTAAATATACATTTTATTAAAAGTAGGCCTATTGAATATTGAATAGCTGATGGCCTATTTTTATTATTGTTTTGTATGTCAATAATGGCATGATGCGTCATTCTGCAGACAGCTTTAAAATCTTGTAGGTCATATCATTATACTTATTCTATTGTAATTATATAAATCGTATTTATTATAATATTATGTATAATATAATGTAATAAATGAACAATGACGGTAAACGGTATATGTAGGCCTAGGCTACATTAATTATATAAGATAGAAAAGGAGTTGGGACTTGTGCTGTGCATAAGCTCTAATACAGTTATTATTATTATTGTTGTTATTGTTTTGTTATTATAATTATTATGACTTTATTCATATTAAATTATCATAATAAAACTCAAGAAGTAGGCCTATATCTCAATTAAAAGTGCCATAAGAAGCGAGCGATACTGTATGTGTGTGTTTACTATGAGTTGTGAACATTCTTGACGATTTGAATTTGATTTAGTATTTATCGTACCCTGTTAGCCTATATTTAGTATATAGTCTATAAATACCAATGAATTATTATGATATTACAATTAGAGAATAATTGTAATATGGATACAAATGCCATCCTCGGTGTCTCATGGGTGCATGGGGCGCAGGTCTGAATATAGATATATTATTCTGGTGGACATGGTCTCGAATCCCGCATATTGGAGAGCGATTTTATCATTTTGGTGCACCCCCATGCTTTTGATTAGGTATCAATTGACGACTCGAAATGGGCGGAGCTTAAAACGATCGATAGGTCTCGTGACTAGTATTGGGTATAAATCCTCATTTCGCAAGTTGGCGCCTGCTGAACGGCGCATCACTTATCACGCTCTAACTTTTATTCTATTCATTATTTGGGCAACACTTAAATGAATAATATTTAGCAAACATATCATTCCTTGTAATAGCGATTATTCCGATTGTTTTGACAAAGTCGTTAGCTTGTTATAACAATGTACCTATCACACAAGTGAAATTTATCAATGACTTTAGTTTTCTCATTAATTAATTTGACAAAAAACTACTGATCGGATTTCGACAAGGATTCTTTGTAAGAATGCATCAGACTGTTTAGACAAGAAATATACTAACTTTCTAGATAGAAAGTGCACTGAACGAAAATTTACAGCATAGAGTAATATGCAGCGTGCACTTTTTCACGGCTCATCCGCACGTCAAGAGTGCGTATTTTAGATAAAAACACATACCCAGCATATTACTCTATGCTGCAAAGTTTCGTTCAGTGCACTTTCTATCTAGAAAGTTAGTTTATTTCTTGTCTAAACAGTCTGATGCATATTTTTAAAGAGGTCTTGTCGAAATCCGATCAGTAGTTTTTTGTCAAATAAATTATTGAGAAAACTTTAGTCATTGATAATTTTCACATGTATGATGCGTACATTGTTATAACAAGCTAACGACTGTGTCAAAAAAATCGAAATAATCGCTATTACAAAGAATGATATATTTGCTAAACATTATTCATTTAACTATTGTCCAAATAATGAATAGAATAAAAGTTAGAGCGTGATAAGTGTTGCGCCGTGAACCAGGCGTCAACTTGCGAAATGAGGATTTATACCAACTAATTCCGCCATGTTGCCTCGTGACGTCAGGAGGAGGGTACAATTCAAGTCGTCAATTAACAACATTTTGGGAGAGCAACGACAATGTACCTGTGATTGTACATATTTATAAGTGACAAACACGGAATGACATGTGTTCTTCAGGTAAGCACGTAGCGCGCTCCTCCGACTATCACTGGTCGGACAGTTGCATTTTTCGCCACCAGGTAGCAACCCCTTTGCTTGGAAACGCGTATTGGTAGAAAAAAATATAGCTTATAGATTAAAAGTTAACATTTCGTTGGGATTTCTTCTTTCCAAAGTAGCTTTCTGACTGATTGGTAGAAGCCCTCCGCCAATAGAATTCTTCTCATTAACTTCTGCATCTATTTTTGCATTTGTAGATAGCACACTTCCTAGGTAGTTGAAATCTTCTTTTGTTGTTAACTCTTCGCCCCTCAGTAAAAGTTCGTTATCTCTAGATCTGTGTTTCTTTGTCATGATTACCACTTTGCTCTTTTCTTTACTTTATCATATCTTTCTGTTGTCTACTCATCCAATTTTTCTTGCACTTCTTCTATTGTCTCACCATTATTATTATTAATAATTAATATTATCATTATTATCCTAACCAAACCACCCCCCCCCCCCAACCCCTTAACCTAACTTGTTCATTATCGGGACCCCCTAAGTTGTACGTGTGGTTAGGTTAGGTTATTATCCTAACCTAACCCCCCCCCCCATCCTAACCTAACCACACGTACACCAACTTAGGGGATCCCGATAAGTAATGTGTTTAAATTTAGGTATTTAAATAGGTGAGAGCCCTTAAGTTATTGCTAATTAAGCACTGGTTGTTGTAGGTATTGCACAATTGGAGCAGTCCAGCTTCTCGGCGGCAGTTAACTTTGCCCACAAACAACCTTCACTGAAACAAGAACAACAGGGTGACGTGACGAAAGATCAGCCTAACGAGGGTTGTTCACAGCACAGATTGGTACCGCCTACCATATATGATCCTCTGCAGCAAGACCCAGCGTGGTTTACAAACATTGTGGAATCTCTAACGGCGAGGACTTTATCCTTAAACTTACCGGTACTCTTGGAGCTTTCGTATTACTTACCTTCAAACAATTCTTACACAACCGGGCCACTCTTTCCGATTCAGCGAGAGCCCAGCTCAGTAAGGTCAGACGTTGCGCCACATCAATGTGAGTTGAACGCTGCCTCGAACTTGACTTCGAGACCAGACGATGTGACTTCGAGACCAGACGTTCCCGAGTCACTGGCACATGAAGCTTTACCTAGCGGCAGAGCATTGTCGACCCCACAACCAAGCGACACAAAACACCAATCACCCATTGACAACGATCTCCGTAAGCCTGTCGAACAACCATCTTCAAAATTACCACACAGGGTTGCAAGGAAACGATCTCACAGTTTGATTTCCAGGAAGAAAGGTAATAGGCCTCCGCCTACATAGCCTAGTGCTATTCATTTTCCTTAATATTTTCGACACTGTTTATCTTTTCTTAAGACTACCGTCAGCTTACAATCATGTCAACTGTCGTCTTCAAAAGCACAATTTAAAAAAAGCTTTAAGGGTAATTCCATGTCAAATCAACCAGACCATTTCCATGACCATCTCCGATTTTGATGAAACTTGGCAAATCTACTCTTACTAACATGTAGATTGATCGTCGAAAATTTTGTATTCCTGATACGCTTAGTTTTCGAGTCATGCCCCGCTCAAAAACTCATATTTGGTTTCCGAGCTGCGTTCCTGAATTGGTAAGATTTAAACCGTTGGACGCAAAAGGCTTAGTTTTTTTTAAATTAAAGAGTTTTTTATTGGCAATTTAGATTATGTATTTGAATGCATTCCTGATTGAGAAAACATGTAAAAAATCCAAATTTGTTTTGAAACCTACCCTACGAGGAAAAGTTTCTTTTTAATTTAAAAAAAAAAAACGTGTTTTTGTTTAGATGTTTGTTTGTCCTGTTTCAACTACACCAGGTACAAGTTTTTCACGAAAACCCGTTTTTCTGTCCTGGTGTAAATGTACCTGTCACAACCCAGAAACGTTTTTTTGTCCTGTTGTAAGTTACCACAACTGCGACTGGAGTAAAAATTTTACACCTGCTTCTTTAGCTGGAGTGAGTTTGTAGTGGCTTGGTTGGTGTAGTGAGAAGCTAAGAAAGAAGCTAGAAGTTAAAATGGAAAAAGCCGGGCCGTGCAATATCTTTCCCAATGATTTTATGAATCTTCACGGCCTTTCTTAAAAGGGACAATGCCAATTAATCAACCGTTAAGCAAAAACCTTAGCCCAGGGCCGACATAACCTAAAACAAGGATAGGTCTGCTTGAAAGACGTTTAGCAATATTATGCACAAAAATGTACTATAAACCTATTATCTAGGCCAAAATATTGAAAAATATAGTTAGGCCCTAAGCCTATAGCCTATCATCGTGTGGTATAGGCCTATAGGCTCTAGCCCTTCGTTGCCTCGTCAAATGTCAAAACTGGGTGCAAATATGTTTTTTTGTCCAACTGGGCGTAACGTGTACTTATTACTCCTATTTCCGGTTTTATGACGTACATCCGACGATTCCAGGAGTAAATATGTAAACCTGGTACAGGACAAACAAACAAAGCTAATGTAGCAGAGCGGACGTGGGTATTATAGCGGCCAATACTCCACCTACAAAACCTTTAACGTCGCTGTTTTAAATCTAAAGTACCTTCTAAACCTTTAACGTCGCTATTTTAAGCGAAAGTACTTTCCGTCGAAAGTCCTTTATATTTAGAATAGCGACGTATAAAGGTTTTGTAGGTGGAGTATTAGCCATACCCACGTCCGCTCTGCTACACTATTACCCTTCTGGTTA
This sequence comes from Sweltsa coloradensis, assembly GCA_024449915.1. Taxonomy (NCBI): domain Eukaryota; kingdom Metazoa; phylum Arthropoda; class Insecta; order Plecoptera; family Chloroperlidae; genus Sweltsa; species Sweltsa coloradensis. The sequence goes on along the minus strand of JAMZAV010001279.1, from coordinate 500,752 downwards.
GTCTAGGCCTAGCCTTTAAAAAATCGGAGTGGATATTCGTACAGTCAGCAGGAAAAATAGTGCAAAATTATTCGTACAGTCATCGACGAAACCACCTAACTAGGGCAATAGCTGTGCAGTTGGTACTACACTTTGTGTCACCATATCCTGAGCCCGGCGTTTTGTGGGTTCAAAGAGCGCAGGCTGTGGTGGTCACGTTGTAAACGTATCACAGTTTGACAGCTAAAGTGGACTCCGTAGAGCAGTAAAGTACAGTCACATCCAGTGCGACCTTGGCCCTCCCTAAATCTTGTATGGGGATGATATTGATGGAGCAAATGTTGAAACGTTGATCTTGCGCGGCATTATAGTAATGTAGGCGCAGCAAGAAGAGTTAACCACTAAGCTCAGGGCTGCAGACAAGTGGTTTTCGATACTCGGGAGGTTGTCGGCCCGATTCCGGCAACCGGTAATCCAGAAGGAAACTCGACCACCACAACATGTAAACAAGAATAAAAACAAAAGCGAACGGTGTCACGAGGGGAACGAACAAGTTTGAAAATAAGAGGCAGACAAGTGACAACATTATTCTACAAACCTATATTTCTAAATGTCTTTCTTTCTCATAGAATTTAGAAATGTTTGTTGTTTGATAGGATAAACTGTCCAAAGTTAGAAACTTTGTTTTTCCAGCCTATTGGCCTGTGGCCATAGTCGATGAGCCACGGCTATATACACGCACACAACGTGTCGATTACCATTGTTGCCGTAATAAGGAGACGGGAATCTGAATATTTATTAGTGGAAGCACATTTCAGCCTTTGGGGGGGGGGGGGGGGGGGGGCGCAATAAAGGCTACACTAAAGAAACGGGTGTTATATTTTAAGAGTATAAATTGCTATTCACAAGGAATTCTGGGAAGTAAATTACTCCACGTGGAGTTGAAAACCTCGTTGACCAACCACAATATGAGTTTCGAAGAGTGACTTATAATAGGGTGGCTAAATGAATTCAGAACTACACAATATAGAAAGGGGTTTCCTGAGATAATTGGCAGCCGAATTCAAGAAAATACGAATGGAAACCTCAACGTATTGTAACAAAGAAGACAATTTGTTGTAAGGGATGAATGTTATCTTTTGATGGGTAGCGTCAGAGCGAATAAACTTTAATTCCGCATCGATAAGCCCAAGTCAACACATCCCGCACAATAAGCCGGTGTGGTATTTGACGCTTATTAAGCTACACCAAACAAAATATTTCCTAAATATTTTAACAGAGGGGTAGACTTCGTGACAAATCGTTCGTATTGGAGATTTTTTATCTTGAAGATGATGGCATGGGCCCAACAACGTGCTTCTAGCGCCAATGTCAAATCAGTGAATGGTCAGACTTCGTCCACCTCGGATGACTTTAGCATTCGCGTGGAAGTTATACTGTTGGTTGATTGTTTGATCGTGACACAAATATAATCATAGTTGGTGCTTCTTACAGTTTTTAGTGTGCACAGTAATATTTGCAATTTGGTTAACTCATATATTATTAGTTGCTGGTGATGTATAAAATGTGCAACTATTTAAAACGTATTGTTGGCGGGTGATTAGTGGAATTAACTTAAAAACAATGTGAAGTGATCGGTAATTGCGGCCTAGAGTCAATTAATTTAATATACTATTTGAAGTGCATTGTGAATCGTGTAAAAATCAGATTTCAAACAGTGTAAAATAAATTATTTATGTTATTAACTGTTGTTCATAAAAAACGTTGAAACAATACATTACAAATAAAATAATCCAGTTCTTACAACAATAAAATTAGTACAAAACTCATAGTTTTCTGTGTTTTCGGCATCATAATGGCGAATGTATGTGACATTGACGTGTCACCAGTTAAGTACTATAAAAAACATGCAAAAGGTAAATTTTTAACGAGTGATTTAAAACAGTGCGTGTTAAATGTGTACTCTAAGTTTCGTGAAACCCACCCACAAAAAAAAGTAAATGAGGTAATAGAAATGACGTCATCTTTTTGTGGTGTAGTCAGGCTTCTTAAAAAGGATAAAAAGAGAAATGAACAGCGTACTAAAGTGAAAACTCCCAATAGGATCCCGGCCTAAATGCAAAAGGAAGTCCCGAAACAAAGTCTATTTGTGTGACAGTTCACTAAAAAATTGCAATTAGAAGAAAGGTTCACAACGAGTTTTTTAGAGAAAACTCAATACCTACTATAAAAAAATACAGTTTTAGGTGCAATCAATATTACCCAGATCTGGCCAATATGTCGCGTTTCGAACTTATATCGTCAATGCGTTCTATAGGCTTCTCCTTTTTAAGATAAAATAGAATTCCCTACTTAGTTGAACCGGAAGATAATCAGTGCGTGGAGAGAAAAAAACAACAAAAAAAAACACAACAAAAAGCCGTTACCCACAACAAAAAAAAAAAAAAAAACACAACAAAAAAAAAAAAAAAACAAAAAAAAACAAAAAAAAAAAACGCCCGCAGCCACATCCGTCTAATTAGGCAGTATCGGAACAGAGGGGCGTACCTGTATACTATTGTGCGTAATCACACACCCGGTCCTAGGCCCTGACCCCGACCTACGCCCTAACGTTGTTCTAAATCCGCCTATGAAGTCACGTCGCAACCTTTTTTCCTCGGGACATCGACCATTGCCCGAAGGACCCGACCAGCGCCATAGTGTGATTCACATCTGACTCCCACCAATTTGGAGCCACTTTAGGTCGGGGTGGTGAGGTGAAGGTCAACCCGTCCTAGAACCTCTATGCCGTGACTCATCGCTAACTTGCCCTGAAGCTTAGTCAGCGGAGAGACGAGACTAACATGAACCGAGAGACACAAAATGCAATAGAAAAACCAAAAACACAACACCAGAGTGGTAACCGACAGTGCAACCTAGCACGGTCCAGTACACTACCCCTGGGTATGGAACCCACCTTATCAAGGCACGCTTGGTGAGCCGCGCCGTCTCTGGTCCGCTCCAACGCTCGTTCGGGGCCCCAGGCACTGCTGTCTAAAAGTAGGTCAACCCGCCGAGAAGCGGCGTGGTGTGGCTGAGGGCCCCTAGCAAAACTACGCTATGAGTTGAGGACAAGCAGGGGGAACAAACATGCACTATGAAGTGAAAAACTGTGGTACTGTTAGTGGGCTTTACTGCTCAAAACAGATGAATTTAAGTTACAGACAATGAATTTAGGTTTCATGTGAAGTTAATGATTGGATCCGAAATTTAGGCCAAAGAAAATTAGCATACATAAATACACAAGGTTACAAATAAAGATACAAGTAAACACCAAAGCTCTATACTCATTCCAGTCCTCATCTGTCTCACTACAAGTCGATCCTGTGTTCCTTTGGTCTTTGAGTGAGAGGGGGGGGGAAAAGAATGTGGTTTGTAAGCGTTGACGGCGCTCCCTGCGCCGTAGGTAGGCCTAGCCTACGGGGAAGGCGTCCAGTGGCGTACGCGGACCTGGCGTCCCGACTGCTATCCTTCTCGGCTACTCCGACCAAGAATGTTTAATTTAGCTTTACCACGCCCCAGATGTTTCCTCGGTAGAGGGAGAGATTGCCCTTGGTTCTAGCATCGTGGTGGTTACTCACCACGTGGTCTTATAATACTTATTGGCACAAACACTGTGCACCCCTAGTCTCGACACCGCAAAGAGCCAATCCGAAGACAGGAACTATCAACTTGAATGTGAGCGCAAAATCTCCCCGCAACTCTGTAGGGGTTTTAGAACTTACCTGGTTACTACTCGCCGGGTCGTCATCCGTTGGACGTACTGTTGTCGGTTCCCCTTTACATAGGGTACACCAAAAACGCGTCGGATACTTCCGAAATAGTTTCAACAAAAATAAAGAGGTTAGAAAGACCAAATCCCTACCCTAGTCCGGCCACATCCGGGATATACTGAGCTCCACGACCATGATGGCGCTCGCCAGTGCAGGTCCCAAAGGACCCTGTTGGACAACTACAAAAGATGGAAAAAAAAAAAAAACAACCCTCGGACTCAACCGTCCGGTTTCAAAGCGTGACCCACTGTGATCGAGGTGGTTGCTCCTGCCAAGCCTCGGCCTCGTCCGGGGTTTGCTGCTTGGCCTCGCCATCCGTCCACGTGTGTCTCTCCGGACCTGCCATTGGTCAGATCTTCTTGGTTCAAACTTCCTCGGGTCGTTTCGGGGTTCGCGATTCGTCGACTACGAAAACTTGCACAAACTTCGCAAAAATACACACTTTCCGTTGGTTTTTTAGTCACCGACGTTGCCATTATGCTTGCCGCATTCCAACAACCCCTCTCGCGGCCGTCGAGACGTTGAAGCCAACGCTCTTTTCCAGGACGTTCCGTATTTAACATGGGTGACGTCATACTTCTAGGCCACTCTGTAAACCAAACCAAAAACATGAGCCCTCGGCTCCACACTTGCCATTCCACAACCCTCAACCCTAAGTTGGCCTTTGCCTGCCTAGATGCAGATTCACACTGGCTTGAACAATTAGAAAACTATGACGTTAGGGCCTTGAAATACTGAAAGCCCACATTGATATAAATACATAATTATTTAAACAGTGGCAAAATATAAAAATACAGGGGTAGGCTGTAACGTTACAGTGGACCCCCTAACTCCCTGACATCTTGACCTCACCCATTGACCTCAAGTTGACATGTATTAACACACACAAAAATCATGCAATGCCGCCCTGCATGGCATAATTTAGACATTTTTCACAAATCCCAGTGCACCAAAAAACAGTTTCTGAGTGCGTCCCACAATCGTCAACTTGTCGCAACTCAGCAAATTAAAATCTTAGGGAGATTCTACTGTTCCTCAGGGACTTCAAATACTTTAGCATTAGATATTGTTTGAGCTACACAAACACACAAAAGTAAACAAGAACCCTATAGGTTACACTAACACCAAAACTCCCGTCAACCACCCCCCAGGACGCTAGGATGCAACACCTCTAGTCGTTCCCGTAGGTGTCTTCAAGGAGACCCCTGTCACCTGCTCCGCTACGCCTCTCCCGTCTACTCCAAGTAGTGCGGAAGTCCGAGCGCCAACGCCCTTTCCACCAGCCGGTGCGCTCCAGCTACGCTGACGTCCACAGTAGCAAGGTCCTGCCCGTGCCACGCCTCCCTGTCAGTACACCCTGTGTCGTAACTCGCGCTTCAACTCCTCTAGGCGCACGACCCACGTCCTCAGCAGCCGGACCGGACTGAACCGAGCTCGTACGGGTCGTGGAACGCCGATTTCCACTCCCAGCCTCGCGATCAGTCCCGGACGCTGTCTTCTTCGACAAAACGGTCTGCCGATCGTACGCGCCAGTTACTACTGCTTCTACGCACGTGGAACGCTGTTTTTCACGCAAAACTACAACGCATTCCACATAGCAATTACACATAAACACTCACGGCGGCGAACTGAGACTGACTTGGCTAACCACCTTACACGACGCGCGCTCGCCTACTTAACTCTCAACCTTAATTACATTACATTTAGGGTTGCCGCAGATGGACTTTAAAAAACGCTAACTCTTAGCCTACAACCCACGCAGTGCTAATTACAATTACATTTAGGTTGCCCGCAGATGGACTTTAAAAAACGCTACTCTGAAAGCCTACCCCACGCTAGACTAATTTGACAATTACATTTAGAAAACAAGCTCGCTGAACAAACACAAGAACAAACCGACTGCCCCAGGGACACCAAAACTACCGCGTAAGTACTGACTGTTACTCAATCGAGGGAACACGGTCCCGCGAGAACGCCCACAGGCAACAAACAAAACAACAAGCCACCACTATTATCCGTCAACCCGTTGGTTGACCGAACTACTTAAAAAGGTCGACCACGAAAAAGCGCAGAAGGCGCAATAAACTTTCGCGTTACACACCCAAAAGAGTTCTCTAACGCAGGACGTCTTACTTGACTACACACCAAAACAAACATACAACTTACACGCGTGCGGAACTAAACTTGCCTAACATGATAACCCAGAACTAACCGCGGGCTGGGCAGGGTGGTAAGCCCCAACAACACAACACGCTACGTACTCCCGTTCCACACAGGACTCTCAACACATCCAAGGCACCGCTCAGCGCTCAGGCGCTGGACTCGGCTAAAAGTGTCCACAGTCTTTGCTCTCTTCTCACACCGTAACACCAGCCACCAGGAACGCTCGTCCTGGTGGGGGCTGTTCTACACGACAGTGACCAATGACCCCTAAGGTCACGGTGGTCCCGGCTCTCCACTCAATTACCAGTAGCTACCTCCAGTCTTGCCCCGTCCAATCCCCGACTGGTGACAAACTGCATTTGCCTCGCAGGCGTAGTCCCAAGTCCTCGCCACGTCTTACTTCGTGTGTCTCGCTCGAGCACCTCTTCTTCGCTCTAGGGGTGCATTTGCGCGGGAGTTGCCAGTTCAGCAACTCCCGGGTCAGTGACCCGCTGCTGGTCTACTCTTCTCGTCGCTCGGGAGCTGCCTGACTAATCGCCGCAGCGAAGGCTCGTAAAACTTTGGTGACTGCTCTCCAGCGTCGCTCTCACGAGCTCTACCCGTTCGGCTTGGCTGTCTCTCTCTCGAGCCGGCCCCCCTCTCTCGATGGCGTCCACGCACAGGCTTGACGTCGCGGATCCGGGGTTCGAGGTCCTCCTGTCAACTCACGCGAACCCTACTCTTCTCACTGCACTACGCTAGCCTGTACAACGACGCTCACACTTGCGCGTCGGACTTCTGTACTAACTTCTTGAGGTTCAGCTACATTGTTACCCCCTTCACAACGTTGCCTTGCCTTGTCCTGTTTCTCGTAGGCAATTCATCACACCCAGCTATGGCACTGAACGTCATATGGGCCACGGTATAACAGAAACCATCTTGCTCTGACTCCTTGTTCGCGAAGGTAGATACATTTATATGGACTACTGTTGCTTCGCTTCCCGTGTCGAGAGGGCAAAGTAATCCAACCGTACCATTTACCCCGACTGCGCACAACAAACAAAAATCCTACGCATGGTGGGAAAGAGCTTCTTTCTCTCTCCGTCTCTTCAATCGTCTTCCGCCAACAAGCTCTTTCCATTATCGGCGAAGACCGTGTTCACCGACTTAAGCGGGAAGTGCGTCATCGTCGGCACTGGGGTGTGTTCCAGGCCGACCGTGCTAGTGGTTTCCCACTCCCAGTATCGTGATCTGGCAGTCGCCGCTTTGCCGTGTCCCCAGTATAGCTGAGATTTACTCGTCGTCTGTGTGGCGCCTTGTCTCAGCTGCTCAGGTGGTGCGCCCTGTCCGGTGCGGGCTGGTTAGCTTCTCTCGGGCTCTCTCGTCCTCGAGTCACCGCTCCTGCCTCGTGCTGCGCACGTGGTCCGGCTGCGCAGCGAGCTGCCATGCCACCACGGTCGCCACGCACTCCGTGTCCTATGCTCGTTCGTTAACCTCGGTGCGGTATCCGGGTCCCTATACTTGAACGGCCTATTATACGGTCAAACCCTTTATTCGACGAGTAGGTAGTATTGTTGCTTTCCCCGATAGTTCTCGCTAGCGGTTTTATTGTCTCCTAAGATACCAACGTGAATTTTCAAACTTTCCATCTGTACGCATATGCTGACTTAGTTTCGCCGGAGAGTCATCGATCGGGGGTAGTAGCGCGGCTGTGACGGCCTCATATCGGAGTTGACCACGTAGATTTGGGCGCGAGTATGTGGTCGTCTATGGGGTAGGTCAGATAACTATTCAGTTTTGATGAGTCTACTGCAGTAGGTGGAACATAAGCCTAGCCCTGGTCCGTACTTTTCCCGTTACAGATGTATTGCCTCAGCCCGTCCCTGCTTCGAATCCCCCAGTACGTTTCTATTAATGGCTTCTTTGAGACTTCGGAAGTCAGTTAGGTCTTCTCCCTGAGCCAGTGAGTACCTGGTCAGGTAACAACACTCCTGCTAGATGAGCTTCGACTCGGTCGCTCACCGCGATACCGTCACTAATTGACGTTTCTCCAGATGTTTAAGAAACCGTGCGGGTGCATCCCTGCCTTGGTGTTGTTGAAACATATGCCCTCTCTCTCTAGCTTCTCGCTGACATACTTTTCCTGTTTGGCGTACGAGTGCGTCGCCAACACCGGCATTTCTGATTCCAGCTTCCTGTCTCGACACTCGCTGTACCGCCCCCGAAGAGCTCCTGCTCATCACCGTCGCGACCGCGAGCTTCTAACTCCGCTCTTTAGCCTCGTCTCGTCGGTCGTGTCCCCGACTGGTCCGCCGCTACCGACTGCGCTCCCTAAACCTTCACTGGCTATTTGGCGTCCTACTGATCCAGGGGGTCTTTATCCGTTAGGCTGTCCACGTTGCTGGCTATCTGTGCTATGCCGCTACCTGCGTCTCCGTAGTGGTATGCCCACACCGTTGCTCCACTCCTGACAAGGCGCGTTTGCTGAGTAATCTCCAGCTATCGGAAATACGTTTTCCGCTCATCTCGCACCAAGGCATTTATTGCATCTAGTTCCACACGGACATTATTTTCCAAAACGTGCCTAACTTATTCCTGTCTGCTTCTCTGCCGCTTTTTCCCACCGACCTGACTACTTGATCTATCGCTTTCCTAGGCCTTTACGCACCTGTACTTCAGTTGTCCCTCAAAGCTACTACAAGAGCCTGACCTTTATTTTTGTTACTTATTTTGCTCCCGTAACGCGTACTTGCCTGCTCATATGCTGTATTGGGTGCGCCAACCGTCCATGGCCGCCCACGTGCCTCGCGCTCGCGCGTCTGCTTTCGCGGTTAACCTTCTTTCTACCCGGCGCTTTCGCTTCTCAATCAGCACGTCCCATGGCAGCCGCTTCCAACTTGCTTCCAGCATCGTAAAAGCCCGCCAAGTCACCTCTGTAGCATGTCGTCTGCTCCGCGCACGTACTCCTGTCAGGTTTTCCCCTAGTTCGAATTGCCTCGTGACTACTCGGTGCCCTCTAGACCCGCCCTACAAAAAGCAAGCAGGCTCTGTTCCTCCAGGCTCTCGTGTTCTCATACCGCACCGTAGTCGTCAACATCTCCGGTTTCCGGCGCCCGGGATTCGCCATTGAAGGAACAGTTCCCGTGCACTTCCTGTTCGACCTGCTCTGATTTCGCAGTACATACCCAGGTCCTGGGTCTCAAGCGAACATGGCCGGTACCTTCTACATTGTTGCTACCACCTCGATTTTCGGCTGTCCGCCATCTGTTGTCCGCTGATGAACAACTCGATTCGCGGCCTACTTGATCTACTCTCGCGTCGTGGTGACTATCCATGCCAATCTGTACCCTCGGGACGTGGTGATAACTCGAGCCCACCGTTCGGCTCTACTGACTTGACTTGTACGTCTCGGTTCCGTGGTGAAAATCGTCAGCCCGTCGTTGGGGCGCCACTTTGTTATTCCCTCCTCCAAGGCCCTACCACCCTTAACGCCCTACGTGGTCTAAATCGCCTATGAATACACGTCGCAACTTTTCCCCGACACCACCTGCCCGAAGGACACCGACCACGCCAGAGTGTGAATTCCGATCGTGACTCACCAATTGGAGCCACTTTAGGTCGGGGGTGGTGTAGGTGAAGGTCCACCCGTCCTACCTCTATGCCTGACCGCTAACTTGCCCAAGCTTAGCCTCCGCGTGAGGAGACGAGGACTAACCATGAACCGAGAGACACAAAATGCAATTAGAAAAACCAAAAACACAACAACCAGAGTGTACCGACAGTGCAACCTAGCACGGTCCAGTACACTACCCATGGGGGTAGGAACCCACCTATCATGCACGCTAGTGTTGGCCGCGCCGTCACGCTGGTCCGCTCCACGCTCGTTCCGGGGCCCCAGGCACTGCTGCTGAAAGTAGGTCAACCACCCTAGAAGCGGCGTGGTGGTGGGGCTGAGGGCCCTAGCAAAACTAACGCTATGAGTTGAGGAAAGCAGGGTACAAACATGCACTATGAAGTGAAAAACTGTGTAGCTTTTAGTGGGCTTTTACTTGGCTCAAAACAATGACTTTAAGTTACAACAATGAAGTTAGGTTTCTGTGAAGTTAATGAATCGATCCGACATTTAGGCCAAAGAAATTACATTACATGGAAATACCCGGGTTACAATAAAGATACAAGTAAACACCAAAAGCTCTACTCATCCAAGTCCTCCCTGTCTCCACAAAGCCGATCCTGTTTCCTTTGTCTTGGTGAGAGGGGGGGGAAAAGATGTGGTTGCAAGCGTTGACGCGCTCCTCGCGTAGGTAGGCCTAGCCTACGGGTGAAGGCGTCAGTGGCGTACGCGGACACTGGCGTCCGGACTGCTTCCTTCTCGGCTACTCGCCCAGAAATGTTTAATTTAGCTTACCACAGCCCCAGATGTTTCGAAAAAAAACTCGTAGAGGGAGAGATGCCCTTGTCTAGCATCGTGGTGGTTACTCCACCCGTGGGGGTCTTATACTTTATTGGGCACAAACACGTGCACCCTATCTCGACCCGAGCAAATCCGAATCCGAAGACAGGAACTATAGAACTTGATGTGAGCGCATGCTCCCCGCAACTCTGTAGTGGTTTAGAAATTACCCTACCGGGTTACTCCGCCGGGTCGTCATCGTTGGACGTACTGTTTGTCGGGTTCCCCTTTTACATAGGGTACAACCAAAAAAACGCGTCGGATACTTCCGAAATAGGTTTTTCAACAAAATAAAAGAGGTTAGAAAAAAGGGACCAACTCCCTAGCCCTAGTCGGCCACGCCAAATCCGTGATAGAGGAGGCTCCACACGACCATAGATAGGCGCTCGAGCAGGGCAGTGTCACCAACGCTGGGCACTAACACGTGCACCCTCGGTACTCAAACCGTCCTGTTCTCAAAGCGTGACCCACTGTGATCTAGGTGGTTGCCCTGCCAGCCTCGCCTCGTCCGGGGTTTCTGCTTGGCCTCGCCATCCCGGTCACGTGTGTCTCTCCGACACTGCCTATTGGTCAGTCCTTCTTGGTTCAACTTCCCGCGGGTCGTTCGGGGGTTCGCGATTCGTCGACTACAAACTTCGCAAAAATACACACTAAGAGGAAAAGGAGGTTCCGTTGGTTTTAGGTCACCGACGTTGCCTTTATGCTTTGCCGCATTCCACAACCCTTTGCTCGCGGCCGTCGAACGTGACGCCAACGCTCTTTTTCCAGGACGTCCGTATTTAAATGGGGTGACGTCACTTCTAGGCCACTCCTGGTACCCCCGAAACCAAAAACATGAAGCCTCGGCTCCACCATTCACATTACACAACCCTCCACCTAAGGCTTGGCCTTTGCCTCCTAGAATGCCAGATTCACACTGGCTTGAACAAGTTAAAGAAAAAGATGACTTCGGGCCTTGAAAATACTGAAAGTTCCACATGGATAGGAATACATAGATAGATTTAAACAGGTGAAAAATTATAAAAATACAAGGGGTAGGCTGTACGTTACCCTATTTTAGAACGAGACCGTGGAGCCCATGCTGGCCAAAAACACGGGACACAGGTGTGGCAAGATACGACGGTGCCCTCAGCCTTCGGGCTCTCTTTTGGCAGGTTGCAACAGCTTTAAAAAAAACCCCCCCAGTGGGACGGTGGTCGAATCATTCTCCTGCACATCGGAAATGAAAATAGGTTGGGTGGCAGGTTGCGGAATTAGTTTTCCCGCTACAAAACGAGACACGGGAGACTATCACGAAGAATATGAATTGAACAAAAATTTAGAGACTGGGTTAGATCCGTACTGCCCAAGCTAGAATCCCAACTGCGTAATTGTGATGGACAAACGCCCCCTATCAATTGTCGTCAAGATAGAAAAAAAAGTTGCCGACACAAAAATCTTGGAGAAGGCGGACTTACAGACATGGCTAAGAAACAATGGAATCAACATTAAAGATGACATGAATAAAAAAGCGAACTGATGGCATTAGCTAGAGCTAGAAAAGCACAACTACGTAAGTATGAAATTGACGAGATGGCGGCAGATTTTCTGGCCTATAGTATTGCGCCTGGCATCCATATCACTGCGAGCGCAATCCAATCGAGCTGGGGATATGAGTCCAGGTCAGGGGCATGGTGGGCAGCAAAGAACACCACATTTAAATACAATATGTGGAACGTCTGTAAGAGAGGGGATAAGATTAGTAACCGCGGAACAGTGGGCAAATTGCGTGCGTCACGTTGTTGACGTGACCGAAAAAAAGGTTTTGGGAATTAGATTTTATGATTGATAATGTTGTGGATCGCCTGGTTATACACGTGGGGGGCGATTCCTCTTCCGACAGCGCGAGTGACGACTGTGACATCACGGACATCGAGGAAGCTGCGTCTGCAGATGATGATAATGTGTTGGCTCTTCCACTTGATCCTTCACCTTCAACTTCATTTGCTTAAGGTTTTCCGTTATATACAGGTAAGCCACGCTCATACTACTAGGAAAACACCAAAGTCGTTGTTTGACGAGTGAGTGAGCCATGTGTTGAGTACCCGGGAACATTCCCCTTCTTCCCCCTACCAAAGGCTCTATAGGCTAGAGTGGTGCATTATGGCCTCAGTTGACACTCAAAACCCTATTGATTATACCTTTATTATTATACTTTTATTATTATTATAAAAATATTATTATTATTATTATTTAAAAATTTTAAATTATTATTATTATTATTTTTATTATTATTATATTATCATTATTCTATAATAATATTAGACTTTGTGGGCTTCTCAAAGTTATGTGTATTAAATGCCTATTATAAATACTTATGTAACATGTATTTGAGAATAAAAGCACATCTGAATCTGAATTATCAAACAAATGAAAATGTTCCCGGATACTCATATAAATATATATATATATATATATATATATATATATATATATATATATATATATATATATATTATATAGGCTTGATAGCTATTCACTATACTTGCAACCAACTTGCATCGGATGTGATTGTACTTTGTTATTTCGGAGAGGCCCATCCTTCCCGGGCAAACTCGGACAGGTTTATAACCTTTCATAATAGAGCAGGCGACATCCTAGTTTCTTTGAACCCTAAAACGCCGGCTCAGGATATGGTGACACAAACAGTAGTTGGTCTAGTGTGGCTCGTTGGTCTTGTTGTTAGCGTATCTGCTTCCAATGCAGAAGGTCCGGGGTTCGATTCCCGCCAAAGTCGGAAGTTTTTTAACTTCTGATTTGGACTAAGTCCATCAGTTCGTGTCTTGGGAGTTAGTTAGGTGACTTTGGAGCCGTCCTAGCAACGAAGCACATAATAAATTCAGAGTTAATCTGAATCGGCCTTGTTGCTTCTGGCGTTGATCTACTCTACTGTTGTCTACTCATCCAATTTTTCTTGCACTCCTTCTATTGTCTCACCATTATTATTATTAATAATTAATATTATCATTATTATCCTAACCAAACCAACCTCCCCCCCCTCCCAACCCCTTAACCTAACTTGTTCATTATCGGGACCCCCTAAGTTGTACGTGTGGTTAGGTTAGGTTATTATCCTAACCTAACCCCCCCCCCCATCCTAACCTAACCTCACGTACACCAACTTAGGGGATCCCGATAAGTAATGTGTTTAAATTTAGGTATTTAAATAGGTGAGAGCCCTTAAGTTATTGCTAATTAAGCATGGTTGTTGTAGGTATTGCACAATTGGAACAGTCCAGCTTCTCAGCGGCAGTTAACTTTGCCCACAAACAACCTTCACTGAAACAAGAACAACAGGGTGACGTGACGAAAGATCAGCCTAACGAGGGTTGTTCACAGCACAGATTGGTACCGCCTACCATATATGATCCTCTGCAGCAAGACCCAGCGTGGTTTACAAACATTGTGGAATCTCTAACGGCGAGGACTTTATCCTTAAACTTACCGGTACTCTTGGAGCTTTCGTATTACTTACCTTCAAACAATTCTTACACAACCGGGCCACTCTTTCCGATTCAGCGAGAGCCCAGCTCAGTAAGGTCAGACGTTGCGCCACATCAATGTGAGTTGAACGCTGCTTTGAACTTGACTTCGAGACCAGACGACCAGACGTTCCCGAGTCACTGGCACATGAAGCTTTACCTAGCGGCAGAGCATTGTCGACCCCACAACCAAGCGACTCAAAACACCAATCACCATTGACAACGATCTCCGTAAGCCTGTCGAAACAACCATCTTCAAAATTACCACACAGGGTTGCAAGGAAACGATCTCACAGTTTGATTTCCAGGAAGAAAGGTAATAGGCCTCCGCCTACATAGCCTAGTGCTATTCATTTTCCTTAATATTTTCGACACTGTTTATCTTTTCTTAAGACTACCGTCAGCTTACAATCATGTCAACTGTCGTCTTCAAAAGCACAATTTAAAAAAAGCTTTAAGGGTAATTCCATGTCAAATCAACCAGACCATTTCCATGACCATCTCCGATTTTGATGAAACTTGGCAAATCTACTCTTACTAACATGTAGATTGATCGTCGAAAATTTTGTATTCCTGATGCGCTTATGGCGTATTCCATTGGCATGCACTCAGTGCGCACTCGACGAGTGCAAATACGACATAGCACTCGCCCGGTGCGAAGCAGTGCGCCTGTCAGTGCAGTTCCCAATGGAACACGAAAAATGTGCAAATCGTGCAAACATGGCGTCCTTTCCAGACGCTGATCAGCTGATGGGAGTAAATAAAAGTGACAGTAAAATACCTTATCAAAGCATGGACTTAGAATAGTAACTGGATCAAAGGGCCCGACAACAAGAACTTTATTCGAAACTAACACGATAAAAAAACAAATAATTAGACCTAGGCCTTACTTCGGCAAAATCATGATTCTTGGCTACACAGAGTATAAGCCTAGGCCCTAAATCTAGGGCCTAGCCTTTGGGCTTATAATGGTGCGTTATAAACCCAAAGCCCTAGCTCAAGCCTAGTCCTATCAATAACATACATAGGCCTACATAGGGGCCTACCCCTACTCATTGTCAGAATAGCTGCTAATTAACGACATCGTAAATTATGAAACCCTAAAATATTGTATTGTTCACTTCGTTTGAGTTTAGCATATTATAATAACAAATCTTCTTCATTGCTGCTGTCTGACGTTTCCATATCTCCAACAACAAATACAAATGTCCCGCGTCAAATATTGCACTCGATTTGTCGCACTGACCCTTGAAGCCAGTGCGCCTCAGTGCGGGTTTTTATGCACTCGCCGAGTGCAGTGCGTCCAATGGAACACGCGAAAGTTGACGTAATGCGAACTCAAATTCCCAATGGAACATGACAATCGCACTCAGTGCGCACTAGTGCGGCCAATGGAATACGCCATTAGTTTTCGAGTCATGCCCCGCTCAAAAACTCGTATTTGGTTTCCGAGCTGCGTTCCTGAATTGGTAAGATTTAAACCGTTGGACGCAAAAGGCTTAGTTTTTTTAAATTAAAGAGTTTTTTATTGGCAATTTAGATTATATATGTATTTGAATGCATTCCTGATTGAGAAACCATGTAAAAAATCCAAATTTGTTTTGAAACCTACCCTACGAGGAAAAGTTTCTTTTTAATTAAAAAAAAAAAACGTGTTTTTGTTTAGATGTTTGTTTGTCCTGTTTCAACTACACCAGGTACAAGTTTTTCACGAAAACCCGTTTTTCTGTCCTGGTGTAAATGTACCTGTCACAACCCAGAAACGTTTTTTTGTCCTGTTGTAAGTTACCACAACTGCGACTGGAGTAAGAATTTTACACCTGCTTCTTTAGCTGGAGTGAGTTTGTAGTGGCTTGGTTGGTGTAGTGAGAAGCTAAGAAAGAAGCTAGAAGTTAAAATGGAAAAAGCCGGGCCGTGCAATATCTTTCCCAATGATTTTATGAATCTTCACGGCCTTTCTTAAAAGGGACAATGCCAATTAATCAACCGTTAAGCAAAAATCTTAGCCCAGGGCCGACATAACCTAAAACAAGGATAGGTCTGCTTGAAAGACGTTTAGCAATATTATGCACAAAAATGTACTATAAACCTATTATCTAGGCCAAAATATTGAAAAATATAGTTAGGTCCTAAGCCTATAGCCTATCATCGTGTGGTATATAGGCTCTAGCCCTTCGTTGCCTCGTCAAATGTCAAAACTGGGTGCAAATATGTTTTTTTGTCCAACTGGGCGTAACGTGTACTTATTACTCCTATTTCCGGTTTTATGACGTACATCCGACGATTCCAGGAGTAAATATGTAAACCTGGTACAGGACAAACAAACAAAGCTAATGTAGCAGAGCGGACGTGGGTATTATAGCGGCCAATACTCCACCTACAAAACCTTTAACGTCGCTGTTTTAAATCTAAAGTACCTTCTAAACCTTTAACGTCGCTATTTTAAGCGAAAGTACTTTCCGTCGAAAGTCCTTTATATTTAAAATAGCGACGTTAAAGGTTTTGTAGGTGGAGTATTAGCCATACCCACGTCCGCTCTGCTACACTATTACCCTTCTGGTTAGTCTAGGCCTAGGCCCTAGCCCTAGCCTTTAAAAAATCGGAGTGGATATTCGTACAGTCAGCAGGAAAAATAGTGCAAAATTATTCGTACAGTCATCGACGAAACCACCTAACTAGGGCAATAGCTGTGCAGTTGGTACTAGTTGGTCTAGTGTGGCTCGTTGGTCTTGTTGTTAGCGTATCTGCTTCCAATGCAGAAGGTCCGGGGTTCGATTCCCGCCAAAGTCGGAAGTTTTTTAACTTCTGATTTGGACTAAGTCCATCAGTTCGTGTCTTGGGAGTTAGTTAGGTGACTTTGGAGCCGTCCTAGCAACGAAGCACATAATAAATTCAGAGTTGTTCTGAATCGGCCTTGTTGATTCTGGCGTTGATCCGTGGGTGTTCGCACTGTCCATACCACTGATTCCTGATTCCTATTAAAAATATCGATCTTTGGCTGGTTATCGCTCACTCGTCGATTGCATCGGGGCCTACAGGGTTGGCTTAGTCGCTTTGATTTACTGTCTCCCACTGAACGAGTTATATAACTGAGTGGGTAGTAGACTCTAAATACAATTTATTTATTTATTTATTTATTTATTAAATATCACAGTACATTGTCAGAGACACACACGTACATTGTGGCAGAGTGGTAGCGCGTCTGAATTCTATGCGAAAGGTCGGCAGTTCAAATCTTCGTTAGGTCGTTTTACCATTCTATTTGGGTCCATGTTTTTTCTGCAAATGATTTCACTACATTCGGCCCCGTTGCAAACACCATTCTAGATGATAAAAGCGTTTAAAAAGTGCTAAGCCTAGGCCTATTTGAAGGAAAAGCCTCTACACCTCGACGTGTAGGCCTAGGCAGCCTAAATAGGACTTTTGTTTAAAATAGCATAACATAACATGTATAACACTTCTTATGGTTACTAATGGACCCTTCCGCCCGGTGGCAACCACTCGCTCCCCCCAAACCTAATTTCTGCCCCCCCCCCCCTAAAAACAAACTAAATTCCCTCAGAAAGACCCACTATCTACAGCATCCCCAGACAAGTCATTCCACTCCTTAACAGTCCTTTGACCTTTCCATGAAACCATACCGACTCAGATCCGTTCTTCTACTTGACGCTGGAACTTCCATGAATGATCCCCCCTACCCCTGTAAAGCCCCTCCTGCAGCCTGTTGCGGATGTCCCCCCATCCCCTACTTCCCCTAGCCGCCCTGTACATATTGCACAACCTAACCTCCCTTCTTCTTCCCTCCAATGACTCCCAGTCCCACCCCAACTCTCCTAACATTGCAGTGACACTGTCATATACCCTCAACGTTAAAGGTCTTGGAAGGTTTTTTGTTGTTAATAAAACAGCAAAAAAGGACGACGACAACCGGAAAAGGACTCTCGTTTAAAATAGCGACGTTAAAGGTCTTGAGTTTTTTTTGCTGTTACTAAAACAGCAGAAAAGGACAACGGAAGGACGACACTTTTATTACGGTGCGCCTTTATCCAATCAGATCATTGACTGTACGAATAATTTTGCACTATTTTTCCTGCTGACGGTACGAATATCCACAGCGTTAAAAAAAATAGCCTAGGGTAGCGCCTAGGCCCTAGACCTACTGCAACTGCACCCTTGTCGATTGCCCATATTCCCTTCAAGTCTCCTCATTGAAGCATAGGCTGAGCATAGCCTCTAAAATTCTCTTCCCTAGTCACTAGTCAGGATAAACCTCTGGCAGTATCTTAAGGAATCCCTAAACTTAATTCTAACCTCTCCCTCCCTTAAACACACTTGGCTGACCGTTTCTAGGCTAGGCCCACCTTAAAGGGATTGTTAGCCTCTTATATATTATCTCATGTTTTTTTAGATATTTAGCACGACGGCTAATTAGCATATTTGCGTATGCAAATAAGAAAAAACAAAAAAATGGGTAGGATAGGCCTCTGACAGGCTGTCCGGCCACAATCGTGACCTTGACAAGACGCTACATACGCAATGTTCCGCTGCTCGGTCTTCATTTCTATCAATAGCACAGTCTGCTTCTCTCTTATTGGATGAGCGAAGCGAAGATTCCATTCTACTACACTGGAGAAAAAAATCCGGAATGTTTTTTTCCCCTTTTTTTTCCTTTTTGTATTTTTGTCTGTTTGTCCGCACGATTCCGGCTAAACCGATACTCCGATGGAGATGAAATTTAATGGAGGCCTTCGAAATCTCTGAACTTAGAACTGCCAGGTTTTTGAGCGCAATCAGAAAATTATTTCTCATGAAAATCGCAATTTTACGATTTTTTTCGATTTTTAAAAAAATTCTTTGACTTATGACACCTACATGCTTTATCCGATTTTAATGATTTTTGCACAGAACCTTTATTTTATGAATTAAGATATTCTTGTGAAATTTGAGCGCAATTGAAAAAATATTTATCATAAAAATCGAAATTTTACGGGTTTTTTCTTTTTTTAAACAATTCTTTGACTTATAACACCTACATGCTTTATCCGATTGTAATGATTTTTTCGCAGAACCTTAATTTTATGAATAAATATATTAGTGTTAAATTTGAGCGCAATCGAGAAATTATTTCTTATAAAAATCGCAATTTTACGTTTTTTTTTTAACAATTACGATTAATAAATTAAAAAAATTAAAGTTAGTTTTTAATTTAATTTAATTTAATTTAATTCTAAAAAAAAATTCAACTTAGTAATGATTTTTCAACAGAACAACAGAAAATTCGCATAACACATGGCAGCTCAATGCACCAATTACGCTCATCCAACAACGCGGCAGGACTTAAGCGTTTTCCTAGTTATGCTAGTTATATAGACCCTAATAAAAATTATCCCCTCCCTATAAAACATTCAACGTGGGTGAGTTAAATAATTTCATAAAATTAACTTTTTTGAAAGTTTCGTTGAAAGTGTCAATGAGAGTTTAAAAAAATATTGAAATTTTGTGAAATATTTGATTTCCAAGGAAATCTTCAGGAATACAAACTACATTTTTAATAAATCAGCGTTTTCTGATAAGAAAGGTTTTTATAAGATTGACAAAAAAATTGCATCTCTGAAATATTAGGCCTACCTAGGGTTGCCAACCGGACGGTTTTTGACTGGCACGCCGGTTTTTGCCCCAATTGGCCGATTGCCGGTCAGTCCCTTTGGTTTGTCAATAGCGTTGCCGTTTTTTTTTTACGTATTTAACCCATTATACCAAAAATATTACTAAATATGCACAAAATACTAAAATAAATATTTAAAAACCATCCTAATCATCGTTATCCAAATCCCGCTTTATTAGTAAATATTGCTCTTCTCCACTTCCCCTTGACCTAACCCGCCACCCCCCTCACCAGACAGCGAACAAGGCAGTAGGCTGGCCAAAGACTGCCACACTGCACTGCAGTCCACTGTCAATGCCGTTCATACGGGAAGTTTGTGCACGAATCCGACGATGAAATTGACTCCCCACGAAAAAATAAAGTCCAACAAGACTCTCCTTCAAGCAGCAAGATCAACTGCTAAATACTCATTCACGATTAAGAAGTAAACTTGTTAATTGATCATAATTCCTTTAAATCTGTTAATGCTGTTTAGGTAATATTAATTTACTGCTTTGAGAATCGTGATATGACAAATTGAAATTAAGACAAACAAAATTATTCGTGGTTTATTTGGAGTTTATTATCCTTAGGCCTAAATTACTTATGAATAAAAATATGCCCATTGCCTAATCGAATTATGAATACTGTACTCTGCATATCAGCGGATCTAATATTATAATCTAGGCCTATTACCTCAGTGACTTATTTATTTTTGGTGGTTTTCCAGCTTTGACTGCACAAAAACTACATTGTTTTGGTATATCATCCAGCCCACCACTTTATTCTAAAACGCACGAAATGCAATCTAAAAAGCTGAATTTCAAAATTTTTGTCTGCGGCGCTATAGTTGGGGGGAGCCCCCCAAACCCCCCGTGCTTGGTCCCTTTCCCACGAACTTACATGGAAGGCCGGTTTTTCCCGTGGTCAGAGTTGGCAACCCTAGGCCTACCCCCATAATTGGTGCTGAAACTATTAAGACTTAAAAAAGTTCTTGGCGACCTGCAATTACCGCACAGAGAGAGAGAGAGATATAGAAATAAAACTAAACGGAAACTGATTGGTAATTGACGACTGGTGATGTGCGGAGCTTAAAACGATCGATAGGTCACGTGACGAGAGTTGGATTAGATTCTCATTTCCCAATTTTACGTCTGTTGAACGGCGCCTACACTTGTCACCTCTTAACTTTTATTCTATTCATTATTTGGACAAAACTTTAGACAAATAATATTTAGCAAACATATCATTCCTTCTAATAGTGATTATTTCAAATTTTTAAACTCAGTCGTTAGCTTGTTATAACAATGTACACGCAAGCTTGAGGTTTGCAAGTGATAAAATCATAAAATGAAACAAAAATATGCCTTTTACTTCTATAGGCCTGTAGGCTGTAAAAATAACAACTAATAACCTTAGCCTATCAGTTATCATCAAGATTAAATAAAGAGTTGTTTGGACTTCCCACACTTTTTTATGTGAGCAATCCTAGTAGCATTGTTGGTAGGCCTACATAGGCCCTAGTTGATCAGCTAGGCCTACAATAGTTAAATATTATTTTGTTCCCACTCGGAGTAAAACTCTTGTGGATGAATAAGCTTCTTTGCCATTGTAGGAACAGGTTACAAGTGGTAGGAAGCAGTTTGCAGTGTTGGGTAAGTTCCCGCAAAAAAGGAACTTTTAAAAGTTAAGTTACTTGGCCTTCAAATGGAACTTTTAAAAGTTACAGTGCCTTCCCACAAAAAGGAACTTTTGAGTTCCCGAAATAATAAAAGTTCCTGTTTAAAAGTTCCTTTATCAGATAAATTATGGTAGGCCTACATAGGATTTAGGTTTCGATTTTTAAGCCGTGTCGTCGCGAGCAAATATGACAGGTTTATCAATCGGGGTTACGCCTCCTAAAAATTATATGCTACTGCTTTTTATCAACTGATTTTCATATCTGTGTCAACTAAATCCGTTTTCAAATGTAGAGGCATGGTGGGTTTTGTTCATCTCTCAGACTGAAAGGAACTTCTAAAACTTTATTGTAAGTTCCCCAAAATTTGTAACTTTTGTGTTGAAAGTTCTTTTAACTAAAAATGGAACGTGTTCCTTAAAAAGCTCCCGAAAAAGGAACGCATTCTTTTTTAAAAGTTCCTACAAAACACTGGCAGTTTGACACAGCTTCAAAGTGTGCAGAAGGTTGATACTACCAACATAACAAACTCATAAACCCTAGAACTCTCTTAAAGTTTACAAAATCAATCTAGTAAATAGGGCTAGAAATGCCTTAAATACGAATGTTTTGTAATTTCTTGAAATATTTCAATGTAAGCGTTGAAAGTTTCAACACTTTGATCTCTAAACGTGGGTTTTCAGCCCTGTCTTTGTGTACTTAATTAAACCATGCTTTTTAATTTCAGAATGGCTGACGAAGCCAAGGAGACTGACGTCATAGCTGAGTCTGGAATTGTGGCAATGGGCAAAGATGTACCTGTAGGCCTAGGTCCAAGCTTGCTGTCCTACTTCACTGGTGAGACCATCAAGGAGATATCTTGCGGCTATGATGACCACTTTGCTATAGTTTTTGACTCTGGTAAAGTGTTCACCTTTGAAGAGACGGAGCAGGGAAGTGACACAGTCACTGCACCAAGGCCGGTAGCCCTGCCTGCCAACGTAATAGAAGGCCTAACACAGGTAGCTTGTGGCTGTTACCACACCTTGTTCCTCACTGGTGAGGGTCAGCTTTATTCGTGTGGGTCGAATGACTATGGTCAGCTGGGCCTCGGTCACACCGAGGATGTCCCCTCCCCAGTCTTAGTGACCGGACTGCCTCACATCAAGAAAGTGGCTGCGGGGTATGAACACACAGTGGCTCTTGCTGACAGCGGTGAGGTGTGGGTTACTGGACGCAATTTTTTTGGACAACTAGGTCTTGGGCACACACACGACCAAACCTCTTTCACTGTTGTGCAGAACCTTGTAGAGCTTATAGACATATCTTGTGGTGCGTTCCACACTGCTCTGATCTCAAAGTCACAAGGTCTTTTATTGACCGGAGATAACATCGGTGGACAACTGGGTTTGGATCCAGATGAACAAGAAATTATAACTACTTTTAAAGAAATCTTGGTGTCATCAACGGTGATGGCCGTGTCTTGTTCTGTACTACACACTGTGGCCCTGTTAGCAGACGGGACAGTCTGGGTGTGGGGAAGCAATCATTGTGGACAGCTGGGCACTGGAGACACAACTGACATAATATATACCCCCACCCAGATGACTGGTCTCGAGGACCGCACCATCACACAGGTCGTAGCTGGAATGGATCGCACTGCCCTGTTGACCAAAGAAGGTGACGTGCTAGTCTGTGGCGAAGGAGCAGATGGTGAACTCGGTCAGGGGAAGAAAAACATCTTAGTGGCCACACCACTGACAAAGTCACCAGGTCTTGTTGTGAAACAGGTGGCTTTTTCAACGTCCTATTCACTAATGTTAGTTGAACCAAAGCCAAACATTTCACCACCCGCTGGAGCAACCTCGCATTGTGACATGGTAGAAGGCTACTTAACTAGGCTCGAGCAGAGTATCATGCGGTCCTTAAAATGTCCAGTCTGTTTAAAGATTATGTGCTCACCCATCCACCTGTGTTTAAATGGTCACAGCTTGTGTGATGTTTGCCGCTCCAACATCAACATTACCGTTTGTCCCTTGTGCCGAGAGGACTTTGGAAGAGGCAGGAACTTCGCGTTGGAGAGCCAAGCTGCAGAGATCCAATTACCGTGCATCAACTGCCAACAGCGAATGCCCGCATGTGAGTTAGAGAATCACGCGAAGATATGCCCCAATCGTTATTTTTATTTATTTAATCGCAAGTAAGGTTGTCCAGTAGACTAGGTTCATCGGTCCCCCAGAGGATAAAGACAAGTTCACGTTAAAATTTTCATTTTTATCCCTCAATGAAACCGAAATCTGCCGTAGCTACATTTGTGCTGACACAGAAAGTGTTGAAGACTCATTTCAGTCTTCCAACTGTGTATTGATGGATCGACAGTCGGTCAACATGTCCTTCTACGTGGCAGCTTGGTGTGTGAAGCATCCATTATAACTAGGGTTGCCGTCGATAATCGAAATATCGATCGATTATCGATATCAGTAATATGATATGATAATCGATTCAAGTATTTTGATATGATATGATATGATATGATTATCGATTTAAATAGTGACATCGATGTTTTCGCGGTTTACCATGCTTAAAAATGCCGCGCTGTCGTATCAACGCGCCGATTGGTTGTCGGAGTAGCCAATCGCTGCTCAAGTATAATGCCACGCCCACCGCCGCCAGTGCGCATGCGCTCGCAGCGCGATACAAGGCGATACGAAAACATCGCCCGGCCCGATTGCGATGTATTCAGTACGGCTCGACGTGTTGTGGCGTGAACTTCTCTAGCGTCAGTCTGCCCAATTATATTGAATTCGCGATGTTTCTTCCGTGTTTCTGCTTCCTAGGCTCAATTTGGAATTTGATATGATAATCGATTTGGGTCTATGATATCGATATATTTCGATATGATAATCGATTCGATGCCTCCGATTATCGATCACGATTTTCACATCGAACGGCAACCCTAATTATAACAGCTCAGGAAACAAACTGACCTTGCTGATAAAATGCAGGCTTTGTTTTCTGCTTGAGCTGATCCAAACTGTAACAATTGTAAGTCTATATCAATAAGACAATGTTAAATGTGTTAACTCCTTACTGTTACGTCGGGATGTTAGGTGAACAAACGTAGTCGCAACACAAGGTCTTCTTGACTTATTTATTATGCACACACAATTCTTACACCTAGTCGCGCCAATGCCGATCAACGCCCGCCATACTCACTCACCCTCGCTCCCCTCCCTCTCCCTGGCGGCAGAGGTTGGTAGCCCGCCAACATTCAAACATACAATGGTTCTTACACTCGGCCATACTGACATTGAATTGTCCTCAATTCCATTTACCATTTATTTTCTATAACAAACTACTAGTACTACTAATCAATTATTGGGAAACATTTCTAAGCTACTGAGGGTTACTACAATCTACTAGGCTACAAGTGAACACTAAGCATTTCAGACAATCTTTTAGGTATTGCGGTTTTAGTGCTTTCCGCTTCGGCCGACTTATATCTAATGTTATCTCCTCAGTTTCTTCAACCCTGTCATCTTCTTCTCCTACGCCTGTGACTGACATAGCTTGCTCTTCCTCTATACCATCTTCTTCTACGTCTTCCTATCTTCAACGCCCTTCTCTTCGTCGTCTCCGTTTTTCCGTTTTCTGTGTATTCATGTACATTAGCTGGCCTTTTTAAATCTAAAATAGCCCGCGTCTTCTTTCGAACCAGCAAAACTGGGTTCGCATAAGGAGACTTCGTTTCGCTTACAATGCCGTTCGCCTTCCAATCCGAAACAATCTTCCGGATCTCCTCACGTTCAGTCGCCGCGCACCTGTAGGGTTTTGTAAAGACAGGCCTGCTACCAGGTACTTCGGTGATTGACATCTCCGCCAAGTTCGTACAGCCCAACTCCTCAAGTGAGCTGGCAAAACAGTCCCGATACTTGTTCGACAAATCAAGTAGTTGTTTCTCTCTCACCTGGTCAAGGCCTACATCTTCATCTAACTTGATGTCCCCACGCCGTAGATACCTGCTGATAGGTCCCTCTGTTGCACTCTTGAGAGTTGGTTGAGGATCTATCTCTGCCACGTAGTTGATCTCTTCTACGACGTCCACTGGTTCAGCTCTCGGTTGAGGGTCGATCTCTGCCACGCCGTTGACCTCTTTTACGACGTCCACTGGTTCAGCTCTCGGTTGAGGGTCGATCTCCGCCACGCCGTTGACCTCTTTTACGACGTCCACTGGTTCAGCTCTCGGTTGAGGGTCGATCTCCGCCACGCCGTTGACCTCTTCTACGACATCCACTGGTTCAGCTCTCCCCAAACAGTGGCCGCGTCCCAGGACAACCTCTTGCCGCCACTGAGTTAACAATCGGTGAGGTACGCCTCGCACATCGTGGACTGGAACAACTTAGACATCTAACATAATGGTGCCATTCGAAGCATTGAATACTTTATCAAAATACACTAACAAAATTTACAGTGTGAGGTACCAGCGATACCTCCTCTCGTACCAACATGCGCATTTTCGGTGCCATGTTTTCGATTTCGAGACCGCTAAATGGATCCTAGTGGTTGTAACCAAAGACTAGCAAGTCATTTAGCTTTATAAACGCAATGTCAGGCAAGTCCAGGAAAGTACGCCCAATTATAACCTCTATGCTTTGAGCGGCATCCGGCACCACAAGTAATACAATCTTGGTACCAATGACACCCTCAATAGTAAGGTCAGTTGTGACCTCGCCGAGTGCGTTCACGACTGAACCCTCTCCTCCGAAGCCATGCAGGATAGTCTTCGACTTGTCAATCCTTAGGCCACTCCTAATGGCCGCCGTTGCTTGTATTGTGCAGCTGGAGCTACCACAGTCCACCAGTCCACTATAGGGGTCTCCGTTTATAACGACCTCCTTTAAATATTTTTGTGGGCCTGCTCCTGGCCCAGCCACCTGCAATATGTTTTCAGTCGGTTGCGATCCTACTGGTAAGACAGCGACAGTGCAATTACGTGACACATGGCCCTCCTGTTTACATTTATAGCACATCAGTGCGCGTTGGGGCTCCGAACATTCCCGCGACAAGTGTCCAAACTTACCGCAATTGTAGCATTTCGGGTCACCATTTGCATCTCGGACAGGTGGGGGTCTTGCAGCTCGAACATCTTGTGTGGACTGAGGCCTATCAGTTCTGGCTGGCGCCTGGACCTTCGACGTTCCTGCCCGATCGCGAATGCGGTCCTCCCTCTCCACATCTATCTCCCCAAACGCCTTCAAGTCAGCGAACAAATCGTCTAAGTTGTGGTGCCTCCTTGGCGTGAGCATGGAACACAGTTGTCGAGACCACAAACCCACAACTATTTGATGTTTAGTGTCATCAAAATCCAAGTTTAGCTCCCTGCAGTATCGTGCCTTCTCGTGAAAGTAGGAGGCGGCACTCTCACCTTTTTGCTGGGTCCGGGCCTGCATCCGCTTACACAGTTCGGGCAAACTGACCCGCCCGATGAAGGTTCTTTTAAAAGCGTCTTCGAACTCGGCCCAATCCTGGAACCTGGTCTGCCGTGCAGCGACCCAGTGCTGAGCGGCTCCAACTAGGTGGCTCATCGCTGATTCAAGTCTTGTGTTGTCATCCCAGTGGTGCATAGCGGCAGCCGACTGGTGATTTCGGAGCCATTCTTCCGCCTTCGTTCCAGACCATTCGCCATCAAAATCTGAAACAGCCTTAACAAAATCCGGAATGGAACGGTAGTTGGTTGGTATATGTTGCTGTGGCGCCATGTTTCGCATCATCAGCTCCATCATTTGGTCCCGCTGCCTATTCTGCTCTATTACCAATTGTAGCAACTGGCGAGTACTAGGCTCACCCAGTTGGTCAGGGCCTCTGTCTAGGCCCACGCCTTCTGCCTGTCCATTGTTGAAAAATGGCCTAACGCCGGCGCCCACGCCTGCCCCATGTGCATGCCTACCATTATACTGCGGCCTCATGCCAACACCCATGCCGTTTCCTTGGAGATCTCCATGGGGTTGCCGCCAATTGCCGGCACCCGCGCCGTTCACTTGAGGATCTCCATAGGGTTGCCGCCAATTGACGGCACCCGCGCCATTGCCCTGAACGTTCCGCTCACCCTGCTGCTGTGGTTGGGCTTGGTTTGCACCAGCATGTACACCAGCAGCAGGTGGCTCGTTTTCAATATAATTATATCTAATCATAATATTAAAGTTCAATGGTCCAGAGTAGGGCCTAGCCTACAAAAAAAAAAACAATAATACATCACACAGACAATTTTTGTTCGACAACAACAACAGTTGCCCACGAAAAATTACAAAAAATGTCAAAACGAAATGGCTTGTACAATGTCGCCAACAAAAGAAAAACGTGAAAGCAAAGTGGCTTGTACAGTGTCGCCAACGAAGTAAAAACAAAAGTCACCAGGTTGCTTTCGCCTTCAACACGCCAATATATTATGTCACGTCGACAAATCCACAGTACAAAATTCAACAAGAGTGTTTCTAGTCTTTAAACATAACGCTAAACATACACAAACACGTCCATCCACGCAACCATAATAATACGCACGCAACAATTCGTCTTCGCTAGGCCAAGCACGCTTTCTTCAGCCTTGGTACATGGGCTGGGCAAGCTCGCGTCACACCAACCAAATAAAACAAAAGTCACCAGGCCACTGTCGCTTTCAACACGCCACCAATTTGACGCCACCACGGTACAAAGTTCAACAAAATGTTTCTAGTCCATACATTAAAATAATACGCCACAGAAAATTAAAAACCAGTATAAAAAACAACACGCCGATCCAGCTCGCACGCCCGTCTTCAGCCTAGGCTAGGCAGGCCACAAGTACCAGGGTTTGGCGCTTAGGCCTAGGAAAGCTCGATGCACGTTCGTCTCGCAAGGGCACACAAATCCCCACTTCTGATATGTTAACTCCTTACTGTTACGTCGGGATGTTAGGTGAACAAACGTAGTCGCAACACAAGGTCTTCTTGACTTATTTATTATGCACACACAATTCTTACACCTAGTCGCGCCAACGCCGATCAACGCCCGCCATACTCGCTCACCCTCACTCCCCCCCTCTCCCTGGCGGCAGAGGTTGGTAGCCCGCCAACATTCAAACATACAATGGTTCTTACAAATGTAACTATAGTTTTTCAATGTTATGTTAGTACCGGTAGCCTACTAGGCCTACGAATTTTTTACTTATTTTGTACTTTGTTCTTTTTGTCAATTTAGTCTTGGGCTAAGTAGAATATATTTTATTCTTTGAACTTGCAATGGGGACGTTAAAAGTTTTAAAACATACCGGTAAGACCTCACATTATAAAACTTTATAATGGTAGGCCTAGGCCCTAAGCCTAAACTAATAACAGCATTTTCTTTGTGGTTTTTAACAATGGTTTTATTCGTCCCAGAAATTGGCCACCATGTGTAACAGATAAGATGCTAGAACCTCCACCAAGGCCTAAGCACTTTTAGAAAATTATCGGCCTAATTTGTTAGCCTTTGTTCGTGTAGCTCCGAAAGTGATATCTAACAAAGTAACATTTTGGTTATTATTTTTTATGTTATTTTTTACTATCACGTTTAGGCCTACACGTTTATAAAACTCTTTGACTTTTAAACTCTACATGCACTTTTTAAAACGACTCATCCCTATAGCTACAACATGTTTTTGTAGTTTTAAAACGTAGGCTATAGGCCTAGGACAGGCCTCTGCCTACAGCCTACCTACTTACTTTGGGAACCTTGGAAAATAGCAAATACTACAACTTCTTATGCCTTTCAACTGTGTATTGATGGATCAACAGTCAGTTGACATGTTCCTTCTACGTGGCTGCTTCCTGTGTGATGTATCCATTATAGAAGTTCAGTACCTTGCTGCCAAAATCCCGGCTTTGTTTTGTGTTTGAGCTGGTCCAAACAATTTCAAGTCTAAATCAGTATGACAATATTATGTTTTATCTTATAGTTATGGTTTGATTTTGTTGAGTGAACTATAGTTTTGCAATGTCGTGTTAGTATAATACCTACTTATTTTGTGCTTTGTGCTTTTTGTCAATTTAGTCCTATGTAGGATATATTTTATTCTTTGAACTTGCAATGGGGACGCTTAAAGTTTTATAACATAACACTTCACAATATAAAATTTTGTAACCATACCCTAATAACGCCGTCCTCTTAATTTTCTTCTCGCAACTGCAACTTTTATCCTGGCTGCTATGTAGGCCTACCTTAGTATTTTATAGTTTTTTAATGTATGCCTATGGGCCTCCCTATAGGGAAGTATTCTAAGGAAACTCTGAAAAATAAAAAGCAAATAGTCCCACAACTGTTTTATTTGGCTGTGAAAAAGTTTCCATTTCACTAGTAAGAAATTTAAATAATTTGTTGCCTCATTTTTCCATTTAAAAAACAATGAGGCACTAAAAGATCTAAATTTGTGTTTTCAGAATTTTTCTTTTTAATGAAATTCCAAAAATACAGGTTCCCTGACATCAATAAATTTAAATAATGACATTAATTTTGGTTACTGGGTAAATGTTTTGCCAAATATGGATAAAGAATACTATTCATAGTCACACTCCTAGATTTTGAATAAGTTTTTAATATTCTTGTAAGAAAATTCAGTCTGTTTCTGTATTGCCGGAGTTTTTTAGTTATTAATTCTTGTCATATATTCATAATAATGTTATTGTTCTTCTTTTACTGACAATTGTCAATTAAATCTATAATTATTGTTGATATGATTGCCTATTTTAAGCTATTGTGATGATTTGTACAATATCTAACATTTAAGTAAGATAAGATAAGAAGATAAGTACCTTACTGCAATAAATTCAATATTTACTAGGCCTAAATAATGCCTTCATCATTTGCAGTTCTCCAATGTTAACTTGATTGTGATTGGTGTTTGTTGGGACATTTTGCTGTTCAGTTTTGTATTTTTCAGAGTACTCATGTGCAACTTTAATAAATAATGATTACACATACATCACGTTACACATACCATATTTACTTGATTACAAGCCGACCCCTGATTAAAAACAATCTAACAAAAAGTGTAATGTGTCAACTCCCGTAAGTTAGGTATCAATATTCTAAATCATGGTGCGTTTTGAGCTGCAAAACGGTAGGCTTACAATCTGGTAAATATAGCATGTACTGTAATTTTGTTTCAAATATTCATTTTTCCTTTTAGAAAAAAAACTTTCCAATTAATTTTATTACAATTCCAGAAACTACAAAATCTATCCCGACCGGGGCTTGAACTTTGAACCCGAGTCTCCCACTTGTTTGTCCTGTTCGTCTTCATTTTATTTTTTTATTTTATTCATTTATTTAACGTCTATCCTATTCAGTTATAAAACTGATTTACAAAGGAGGAAGAGATAAAGAGTCTTCACTAGACAAATATGACCTTGACACGCCCGTAAGCACTCAAATTCAGATGCACAGTTGACGCTCTGGAGAAAAATTTTAACGACACATGAATTCTAAAATGCACAAGACAGATATTTTTATGCAGAAGAACATACAACAAACAGAACTGCTTTATGTAATTCTAAACCCTACTATTCACCATTGTTAAGCGTAAAGTCAACGCGACGGGAGCAACCTCTTCTTTTTCCCGTTGCGTCAACTTTATGCTTAACAATGGTATGGCACATCTGAATTTGAGTGCTTACGAGCGTGCTATGTACATATCTGTCTCATGAACACTCTTAACCCTCAGTTACTAGTGCGGTTATTTTTATCACCATTCCTTGTATGACGATTTTTATTTTTTTCACTTGGATAATAATTTGGACTACGACGAACTACACTGTATTAAATACTTATTGAGACCCAGTCCCCACACTGGTGAGGAATCAAAGACCTTTTGGGTTTTGAAAACAAAAAAAACAATTTTGATGGTGTGGGACCTGGCCCTCGCTACATAATTTTTAAGAATCACTCTGCATTCGAAAGGTTAGTGTTGATTGACATAATGTTTGTATTTACATTGTGGGAGTGTGTTGTCTGTCGACTGGAGCGAGGTGGGGGAATGACGTATTGCAGTGCTGGTAACTAAAGCCTTTGTATTTTAGGGGGATTGACTGGTTTTCCTGAGTTAGCAATTCATCGGAATGAGGTTTGTGGTTATGTTGTTGGGTATGATATGTTGTTTATTGCCTTAGATAAATAAATACATGTAGATATTTAATTAGACTTTGACATTTGAGCCTGTACATAGGCTAATTATGATATTACATAATATTACATAATACTATAAATATGTACTATATTTTAACATAAATACAGGTACACATCTATTTACAGTACATTTTTAAAGATACATTTAACATAAGACTTACAAATATGAAGTTGATATAAAATTACTAAAGGATCCATTTTCATATTCAAGTCCACAGAAAATTAATATTCGTAACATTAGTTTTTTGTAATTGGACCAGTATTAGTTACTTATTTCACATTTACATACATATCCTTATTCATAGGTCCATAGGTACCTCCAATTGCAAAAAAATTAATAAATTGAACAATGTTAGAACTGAAGGCCCTAATGTATTTGCATTGTCCTGGCTATTGTTAGGCTTTCAGCCCCATTTTTCTTCAAAATAGATTTTAAAGGAGTAGTATGCTTTGCTTAATAGAATGTTTTTCACTGATTTTTTAATTTGTTGATTGCAGTAATTTGTTTTATTTTGTTAGGGAGTTTGTTATATAGTTTAGTTTTGAAATAGTTAAGAGTTTACTTGAGGTAGTTTGCTACTATGTTGTTCTAAGTGAATGTTGTTTGGCTGTCGTGTATGGTGAGAATGTATTTCGTTATTTTTACTTAAATGTTGAATATTTTGTTTTACAATCACCACTGATTGAAATATATATAAGCTGTAGAGCAGGCCTTCCCAACACGCGGCCCGCGGGCCACATCCGGCCCGCGGCATTCTCTGGTCTGGCCCGCACTCTTATATATGTTCTGTGGAAACTTTGATTTGATTTAGCATTTTGTGAAATCGCAATACAATTTTGGTGCTTACTGTACATGTATGGTCAATGCCTTCTTGACGCATATTGTTTTGCTCAAGACCCATCCTGTCCCGGGCGTAGTGCAATGCAAGGACAAACCTACCCCCTACCTCCCCCTCAGGTCATTCACGTGACTGTGGCAGCGTGGCTTTTAAGAATTTCAAAGGGTTGGTCCTCAGTAATGAGTTTACTGTACTTTTGGAAGGTTGTGTTGTGTGTACTATTTTTTCCACTTGGATATGTGAATCTTCGTAATCTGCTATGAACTTGATCACAAACAAGAATAAGTCGTGCTTAACAGACATTCACACTGAACAATGCCTTCGTATTGCCACCTCTTCGTATGTGTCAAACTTTAAGTCAATTTTCAACTTTTCTAACTAGGAATGGGGTAAGTGAATATGCACAGTAATTTTTACCTATACAACGTTAGGTGATGGGGGAGGGTAGTTCTAGGTAAATTATATATTCTGGCCCGCCAAACAATGTCAAATTTGAGTTGGTGGCCCTTTAAATATTATAGTTGGGAAGGCCTGCTGTAGAGAGTAAGAATTTTAAGATTTTTGAATAAGGGTTGACAGTAGTGATGACATCGGGTAGTAAATATTGGAGTCGACTCCAGAGCCTTTGGAACCGGGTAGGAGTCGACTCCCCGATCCGCAATCAAAAAAAAAAAAAAATTTTTTTTTTTTTTTTTTTTTTTTGCAAAAGTTATTTTTAGCCCACTACTCTAGTTGCACAACGCTGTCCGGCCGTTCCCCCCCCCCCCCACCCTCGATGGGCACTGTAACTTTAATGTTTTGTGCCTAAAATCCCAATAATAACTCACCCGCTAGCTTGCTTGTCTCTTGGCCCGGCCAAGACTCTCGTGATGTTTTATGTTTAAGTTTTGAGATAAGATAACGACTAACGAGACAACAAGTGCAATCTCATTCATTTATCATTAAAAATTTAAAAAAAAATAAAATTTTTTTTTTTTTTTTTTTTTTTCTTTTTGGGGTCGACCCCTTTGAAAATGGAGTCGACTCCGATAGAGTCGGGTAGGAGTCGGGTACCGAGTACCCGATGTCATCCCTAGTTGACAGTGTGTTCTTGGGTGTGATTTTAATATGGTTCTGATAGTGCGTTTTTGAATTTAATTTTTTTTTTCATGGTGGGTAGAGTGGCCCCAGAATTCAACCCCATATCTTAGATTACTTTCGAAAAGTGCTAAATATACTAATTTGGCTGTTTCTATATTGGTAGCATTCCTTATTAGCCTTATCGAGTAGCAGGCAGAACTTAGTTTTCCGGCTAGAAATGTTGTATGTTTGTGCCACGTTAGACATTCATCCATGTGGATACCCAAAAAATTGATGTCATCTACCCTTGAAATCCTTGTGCGTGTACTATTGCCTTCTTGTATTAGTAGTTCATTTATTGGTTGTAGTTGTAGAGATCTGCTTTTTTGAGTTGAATGAAATTGAATAAATTTTGTTTTTGATGAGTTTGAGACTAATTTATTACTTTTAAACCAGTTTGTACAAGCTATTGATTTCTCTTTTGCAAGAGTTATTAGCGTCTCTGAGTTTGAGGCTGTTACTAGTGATGTCGCATCATCGGCAAATAGTTCAATGTCCTCTATGCAAAAAGGGAAATCGTTTATGAATATGTTGAAGAAAAGGGAACTTATTAAACTGATCCTTGTGAGACACCACAACTGTTAAGCATTTTTTTAGAGGTGGTTTTTATTTTATTTCCTCTTTGGATTGAATTCGGGTCCAGGGGCAGAGCCCCTGTGGGGGTTGGAGGAAAACATCCCCCATTTAGTTGTGCACCAAATTTCATTTTGGAATTCATAGCACTGGTTTGGTTTAGGCTGGAGTTTGAGTTCGAAGATGGCAGCGTGACAGTGGAGGTTGTTAGTGTCTGTTGTTTTGTGTTTAATTTTGTAAACACTTCTGTGCACCTGTTTAAAAATCATTTAAAATTACACTGTTATTGTTGTTCTAGTGTTTATTCAACGAAAAGAGGATTAAAAACAACGCTTTTCACTTTTACTTACTTAATTGAAAAAATTACAAGTTTCCCGCATTTTAACGCAGTCCAAACAACACTCGTAACGCATACAAAGCTTATGTTGTATGAACTGCGTGAATCTCTTCCAAGTCAAGTCATCACGCTCCTGTCATCTTCCTTTTTCTTTTCGGGTTCTCTCAAGAAAATTGTAATATATTTGTGATTTATGTAAGTATTCCTAAAGGCATCTTGTAAATATCTATGCATTTTTCGTTTGTTAACATCAAACACTAGGCCTAGGTGTTCAGCCAATGCAGGCTGCTAGACACGCGCCTTCAGTTTCGTGTTAAGTAGCTAGGCCAGGCGGCTTGCTATGCATTAAAGACCTACTAGCTAGCCTAGCCTAGTATACTAACTGAGACATCTACACTTCAACTTTCAAACTAGGACGTGGGGTAGTCTAGCCAGCTAGGCTACCTCCCAAATCGGCATCTCGGTGGGGGCCACTTTTAAAACGTTATTTTTCGTGTACTGTAGTACTAACGTCGCCCCAGCCCCACCGCCCTAACCTAAGTTTCCTAGCAAAAATTATGCTGGGAAATCCTAGGTTAGGGGGGGGGGGGCGAGAAGCGCCGGGCGAGGTTGGTATTAACTATTATTAAAGTTGGACCCCCCTAGCCAAGAGTACCAAATCTGTTGGGCCTGGGTCTAAGTAGGGCTAGCCCTAGGCCTAGCCTACGTTCCGCTGGACTTCCATAGGCCTAGATGACCACGACTATCACGCGAGCTGAGTCCGAACTGAAACACGCGAACTGACCTGAATCCGAACTGAAATCGCCTGCTGAACACTTCAGTCCGGACTGTGTTCAACTCAGTAACGAAGCCGAGCTAATTCGGTGTGTACGGGCTGAAATAGGTCTAGGCTCTAGGCCTATGCGTGAAACTCTAGCAAACAGATTCTAGGATGGGAGAAGCTGTAGGAAAGGAGAAGGAATGACAGACTAGGGAAAATGTATAGGCCCTATGGTGACTAGGGCACATGAAGGATGGGGACTGGGGAGAGATGAATAGACAGCTAAGGAGGGCGAACTATGTTGCCAGAGGGGATCATACGTGGAAGTATGAGAGGGGAGCATGGGCAACGAACGTAGGCAGAAACTCCTTCTTGGCCAGGACGGTGGTGGAATGGAATGGTCTACCAGGTGGAGTAGTGGAGGAGAAGACTGTTAAGGGCTTTAAAAAGCGTATGAAGCTGCTGCCGAAGGTAAATCCTGATCAGGGGGGGGGGGGGGGGGGGGGTGAGTGTGCAGGAAAGTCTAAAACATGCTCATGAGGTGAAGATTAGATGAAACAAAGGGACGATGATAAGAAGGAAGGAAGGAAGGAAGGAAAGAGGAGGAAACAAACCTACCACCGACTAATAGTCAATTGTAGGAGATGAAATACCAATACCAACTCAAATAGGTCTAGGCCTACATGCTAATGGCCATCTTTCTTTGTAAATCATCCAATCACACCGTCTCATTCCAGTCCGGACTGAGCTCGTACCATACCAGTCCGGACTGACA
Source organism: Sweltsa coloradensis (assembly GCA_024449915.1). Classification (NCBI taxonomy): domain Eukaryota; kingdom Metazoa; phylum Arthropoda; class Insecta; order Plecoptera; family Chloroperlidae; genus Sweltsa; species Sweltsa coloradensis. The sequence continues at coordinate 464,947 of JAMZAV010001279.1, read as the reverse complement.
GCGTGTGATAAGTACGTAACTGAACTGAAAATTCAGTCCGCTCCCAAGCTAGTCCGAAACCCAAGCCAGTTCAGACTAGCTTGCTTGATAAACGTGGTCTATGATTTGCCATCCCCTTCTCTTATAAAAAGCCCCTCCTGCAGCTAAATTCGGTTGTCCACTCCCCCCCCCCCTGCCTATACATATATCACAACCTCCCCATCCTCCCCTCTAATTACCCCCAATCCAATCTCACAGATATCTTGTGACACTGGCGTATACAGAAATGCCATGTCAAGTCTACCTGCCCTTACCCCACCTGTAGTCGATATTACTTGTTTTAATATAGAAGGTCTAGACTTTAGTTTTAGTTTATTTACTGCAATTGAGTTTCCACTCGGTGGCAGAATTTCTCTTCCTGACTCTCCCTTAGAGTTAGGGGTAGGTAATAGGTCTAGGCCCTTACTTTTAGGTCTAGTTCCTGAAGGTCAACAAAGATTCTACGGTAAGCATAAGTGATTCGTTAGTTGGTTAGGCCTAGAGCCTAACTAACCTCACCTTTTTGTTGTTCTTTTACATGTTTCTTCTACGTGCACATCATACAACAAATAAAGAACTTCTCTCTCTCTCTCTCTCTCTCTCTCTCTCTCTCTCTCTCTCTCTCTCTCTCTCTCTCTCTCCCCCATGTACGACTGGCTGAACTGAACCATGGTTCAGTTCCGGTACATCCAACTAGTAATGGAACATACCTAAAGCCCTGTTTAACCCATTGAAGTACCGTACCATTTAATTTATGTCAAATTCAGGTTCTTAGGGTAGGCCTACAATATAAAATTGTAATTTTTTTCTGATAATTTTAATATTTTGAAATTTTAGCCAAATTATGGATTTGACGTAGCCCATTAAGAGTGTTCATGAGACAGACGTAGGCCTACACGCACGCTTGTAAGCACTCAAATTCAGATGTAGGCCTAGCCCTACAATGCTCTGGAGAAAAATTGAAACATCATACGTGAATTCTAAAATGCACAAGACACAGATATTTTTATGCTGAACGACATGCAACAAACAGAATTGATGTAGGCCTATGTATGCTACCCTAATAAACACTGGTTTATTACATAAAGCAATTCTGTTTGTTATACCGTATACGTTCTTCTGCATAAAAAATTAAAAATATATCTGTCATGTGCATTTTAGAATTCACGTCTGTCGTTTCAATTTTTCTCCAGAACGTTGTAAATCTGAATTTGAGTGCTTAGGGCCTACGGGCATGTCAAGGTCATATTTGTCTAGTGAATACTCTTAATTTGTAATTTGAATGAAAGATGTTATTTTCAGATGTTTTCATTGTAATTTGTAACATTTTTTAAGTTAAAAAATTAAGCATGGTAGCCTTTTTTGAAATTAGGTCGGGCCTAGGCCTACCGGTAGCCCTAATGAGATTTTCAAAATTTCTTTCTGATTTGTTCTTTTTCACCCTTTTGGATTTTGGATCATACTGTAAATAGAATTCATACTAGCCATGCGATTCTTAAGATTTTTAAATAAAATCTTGAACACAATTTTTTTTGTATTTTTTGCACCATTTAAAGTTCCCCCGAAAAATGGACGAGTAGAACTCGTCAATGTGCTCGAATGGTTTAAGGAGGCCAACATTGCACTAGTGTCCAGAACATTGTTGCTAAGCCGGAGTTGCCTGGCCTGGTGTTCTCTCTCCTGGGAATTTCTCCACCTCGGAAACAATTTTATCTTCAACATCTTGAAATGTTTTTTTCTCGATTTGGTTTAAAGTCAGGACTCTGGAAACAATCTCGTAGGTGATATTGCTATTAATACAATTCAGAAATGATGAAATCATTCCCGACCGGGGTTTGAACCCAAGTCTCCCACATTCCAGGTAGGCGCCTTAGCCAACTAGACCACCAAGACGGTAACTATTTAACCTCTGAATTGTAGTTGCATTATGGAGTTGAATGGATGGAACAGTAGCCCTCTGCAACAAATCTACTGCCTTTGAACTGACCAAACATTATTTATTTTAAATAATGTCATCATAACTAGAATGCAGGTAGGCCTATTAGTTAGGGTATATTTTATAACTAGGCCGCTTCGCGAACGCTTTTTTTAGTCGCATTGATGGATGAGCTTTTTTTGTAAGTTTTTAGTTTGCGTAGGATCTCTTTACTTTTGCAAGTGCTTTATGAACGCATTGTAGGTGATTGTTGTCAAGTTTCTATTGTTAGGCCTACTGGTCAATTGTTATTATAACTTATACCTAAAAAAAAACTCATTGAAACCTTTATTCTATGAATTGTGGCTAACTATTTCAACTTTTTCTTACAAAAGGTTACATCACCATTACATTAATGTCCATGTGAAATATGAACGTTGTAGCCCCACCCGTTTGGTCAGAATCCGCCCAAATATCACGAAATATTGCATTAAAAATCGACAAAAATTGTAAAAGTACGATATTCATGAGAAATATTTCTTCGATTGTTCCCAAAAATGTGGCAGGTCTAAGTTTAGAGATTTCAAAGGTCCCCTCAAATTTTCATCAAGATCGCCTATGCCGTTTGCCCGGTAGAGCAGGAACAAGCAGACAAAAAAAACAAAAAACATTGGAGCAAAATTTTTGAGGGGTCAGTGAAATTGGAGTCTTTGCTTCGCTCATCCAATAATTTATAAGTTTTACTGTTCTCTGTATTTCATGACCATTGTCTGTCTGTACCCTACATCTTTAAATGCCTCTCGAAAAATGTAGATGTGGCGCTCGTTGGTCTTGTGGTTAGCGTCTCTGCTTCCAATGCAGAAGGTTCAGGGTTCGATTCTCGCTTTAAGCCCATCAGTTCTTGTCTCAGGAATTTGTAAACGGTGACTTTGGAGCCGTCCTAGCAACAAGTTACATTATAAATTTAAAGTTGTTCTAAATCGGCCTTGTTGATTCTGGTGTTGATCTGCGGGTGTTCGCACTGTCCATACCACTGATTGCTATATTTCGCATTAAAAAAAATATCGATATGTTGGTTATCGCTCACTCGTCGATTGCGTTGGGGCCTACGGATTGGCTTGATCGCTTTGGTTTACTGTCCCCCTCTGAAAATCAGTTATGTGACTGAGTGGGTAGACTCTAAATAAATATGTATTTATTTATTTATTTATAAATATAAGGACTTTTGATGTTATTGGATGGATTTGGTAATTTCTGAATTGCATTAGGCCTAATTATTAAAATGTTTTAGTTTTTGTCCTTCCATCTGTGATTTCAATGTGCTATGTAGGTCTGCTAGGCCTATATAGCGCCACCTACATTGAAGTGTTATAGCCTAATACACACCTCTCCTCTTTCCAGCAGCTCTCCTCTTTCCAGCAGCTTCTGCCATCCACCACTCACCATCCACCCAGACTCCCCTAAGTTCCTCCCCCACCGTTAGGCCTAAAGATGTCGGTCTGTTAATGACAATGTCAATTTTCAGGTGCCACTCTGTGCACCAATACTAAATGTAGGCCTACCATGTGACGCTAAATAAATACAAATACAAACCCATTCAGGTACGGTACCATTTTAAAATATGAGAACTCTTTTTTTATGGACAAAATATTATGGTCAAATATTGTGGTCAAGGTTGTGGTAGGGCCTATAATATTTTTGTAATTTTAATAATACCAAGAAGGCAGTGTTTGTCTTGACCTTGATTAGGAGACTGAGTTTTATGTTTTAATCCTAAAATTGTATTTTCTTATGGACACTATTAAATTGCAACCAATCTTTGTCTGATAATTTAGAACTGAAATGTTAGGCCTCAAGTTTTTCTCCCACCTTACAACGAGTGACAATAGACGATTTTCAATATCCCCAGCGCCCTCTATATCGCGCGCGCAAAGCATTGTGGTTTGTTGTCCTCCTTTGTAAGTTGTTCTCCTTTGTAAATAAGTTTTTATAACTGAATAGGATAGACGTTAAATAAATAAAAAAAAATAAAAAAAAAAAAGGGCATTTAACATATATGCCATATGCTCGGGTGTGTGGAGAACTACGTTTCCAACAATGGCAGTGCAGTCCGCCACAATCCCAATCATATGGCATTTAGCATGTAAAGGACCTTTCTCCCAAAATGCTTTGCAACGGAGCGCGCATGCGCAGTTAATTCTGAAAATGGTCTATTGTTTACTTGTTTTGATGGTCTATTATTAACTTGTTTGATGAACGTTTTTCTGGGCCTTCAAAGTCCAACTCGCTACCTTCCCGTGGTTTGGCCTGTGAGTAGGGGAGTAGTGTATTCCCCAAAACTAAGGGCGAGCTCTGGCCGGTTGGGGTGCGTGTTGCAGAGCGAGCTCTCGCGTAACTTTTTATCACACTTTTCTTCATTCACACAGCCTTACTCATATTTATTTTCTTCTTTTACTTTTTTCTTCTCCATACTTGCCAGCCCTCTCTGCAACGAGCACTCCTCCGTTCCCACCCAGTTAAACCCATCCTATCCAACATCCTCACTCCTTCCCATTAACCCCCCGCGTCTTCCCTTACCTTCCTACCTTTGGAGAGAAGAAAACATGGTGGTAATCCACAATTATGGAAAAAGAAAATTTGGAAGATTCCAATACTCTTGACATGGGCACTGATAACTCTACTGTTGAGTGCCCTAAAACAACATTAACTGACTAACTGACTAACGTTGTTCTTTGCCAGCCGCTGCGCGATGGAACCGATGACTCTAGGATCCCCGGTCGGAAGTCCCGGATCGCCGCCGACCTCCCCATTCCTGCCGGCGTTCCTGATGGGCGAACAGGCTGCAACAGTAAGTACCGTACCCTGCTGTGCAACATATTAACCCTTATGGGTCCTCTGTCGGACTGGATCCGACAAGGGTGTTTTGCACACTTTACTTTGCCCCCCATAAAAAATTTGAAAAAAGTTTGAAAAAACAAATTTAAATTTTTTTTCGGAATTTTTTTATATATTGCCCTCTCAATTTAGGGATTAAATGTACTTTATATAGTAAACAGTTCCACCGCCTTCTAAATAATTGGGAAAAAAATAGGACCCGAAAGGGTTAACGTTTCAGGGACCCAAACTGGATGTCTACAATTTGGGGCTAGCACGCAAAACTTAGTAGTAGTAGTACCGGCCCCAACTGCTAAGAGTCATCAACATGGTAGACCAAGACTGAATGACTCTCTAGGGACCTTTCTGAATAGTGGAAAACCTTAGGTCTTGGTCTCGATTTACGTCATGAATTACGTCATCAATCACCCTGTTTCATCCGTGACGTCACAAATAGCTCTGAATAGTCACACACACAATCGAGACTGATTGAAATCAAGTAATAAGAATAATAATCAAAAGTGCACGCTAGATTCAGGTCTTGATCATGGCAGACGTTATTGACGTGTATTTACATACCGTTTCCATATCAAATTTGATTCTTTACTATTTATTTTAATATTATTACTAACATTTAATAGCTTACTTGGCTACTCAACGTGGTTTGGAAGTGTTTTATTTCGATCATCTCCCAAGGCCGCCATGTTCTAGTAATGAGAATGACACTAGTGTGGTATTTTCAACGAGACCAAGATCAAGTAATGAGACCAAGCAATAAGTAATAAGACTAAGTAATGAGACCAAGAACAGAATTCAGAAACGTCTCAGTACTTTAGGCATGGCTGTGTGGATCATCTAGCTTTGGGTTTGCACTAAGGTGGCGCTAAGAGTGTGAGAAAGTGGCAGGCAGTGCAATGTCCAATTATTGGTAGAAGTTTGGAGCAGGCTCTTGTAAGTAGGTAGGCTACTAACAAGAAACTGCTTGTCAGGTCAAAATCTATTTGAAAGCACGTGCACAAGCATTGCCTATACCTAGGGACCCTGAGAAATTAGCAAATAAAAAGTTCCGTTTTCATTTCGTTATAAAAAATCTTCAATTTCAGTAGATATATATAAACTCAAGGTAAAGGCATCATTCCGTCATAAAAGAGCACTTCAATCATTACCCTTTAGCGAACAAATATTTAGGCCATATAAAGTTAACTTAATTGGAATTCGCTAGGCGTATTTGATAAAATAATATTTTCAACGGTCATGGCCAACTATACGTTGAAACAGAAATGTTCATTTCAATGCCCAATTGTCAAATTATTTGCATATTTTCACCTTAAACTTACAGAATGAAAAACAGTCATAATTAGCATTATTTTGTGAAAATAAGTCATTCACAAAATTTCAGTGCCCCTACATAGTCTTAGAAGTTTAGAACAGGATTTAATCCCCGGCTAAAAAATATGATTATCTATCTCTGATAATGAATGCAGATTAGAGATAGGCCTATGTGTAATGAAATATAGCATTTTCAAGTGTCATTTTACAGCATTTTGTAGCATCTATTTTCTGGACACTTTAAAAAACTTGGGTAGGCCCTATGAAGTTTTTTCATATTTGTATTTCAAAATTAAGTTATGAGGTTGACCTAATACTAGGAAAACGCTTCAGTCCCGCCACGTTGATGGATGAGCTTTATTGTAAGTTTTTAGTTTGCGTAGGACCACTTTTCCTTTGCAAGTGCTTTTTGAATGCATTGTAGTTGATTGTTGTCAAGTTTCTATTGTTACCTACTTGTTGGATGAGCGTAGCGAGCGAAGCGAAGATTCCATTTCACTACACTGGAGAAAAAAATCCGGAATGTTTTTTTTTTTTTTTCTTTTTTTTTCTGTATTATTGTGTGTCTGTTAGCACGATTCCGGCTAAACCGATACTCCAATTGCGATGAAATTTTATGGAAGCCTTCGAAATCTCTGAACCAAGAGCTGCCACGTTTTTGAGCGCAATCGAAAAATTATTTCTCATTAAAATCGCAATTTTACGATTTTTTACGATTTTTAAAAAAATTCTTCAGTTTATAACACCTACATGCTTTATCCGATTTTAATGATTTTTTCACAGAACCTTAATTTTATGAATTAAGGTATTCGTGTGAAATTTGAGCGCAATCAAAAAACTATTTCTCATGAAAATCGAAATTTTACGTTTTTTTCTTTTTTAAAACAATTCTTTGACTTGTAACACCTACATGCTTTATCCTATTATAATGATTTATTCACAGAACCTTAATTTTTTGAATTAATATATTCGTGTAAAATTTGTGTGCAATCGAATAATTATTTCTTAAGAAAATTTCAATATTACGATTTTTTCCTTTTTTAAAATTTTGATTAATTAAAAATTTTTAAAATTTAAGTTACCCTAATTTTTAATTTAATTTAATTTAATTTAAAAAAAATCTTCAACTTAGTAATGATTTTTTCACAGAACAACAGAAAATCCGCATAACACATGGCAGCTCAATGCACCAATTACGCTCATCCAACAACGCGGCGGGACTTAAGCGTTTTCCTAGTTAATTGTTATTATAAACCTCAAAAAACTCATATTAAAACCTTTATTCTATGGATTCTGGCTAACTTTTTCAACTTTTTTTTTAGAAAGCAATAGGCCTACATCACCAGAACCTTAATGTCCATGTAAAATATGAACGTTTTAACCCCACCCGTATGGTCAGAATCGGCCCAAATGTCACGAAAATATCGCACTAAATTTTTTCAAAATTTTTAAAAGTACGATATTTGGATGAGCGAAGTGAAGACTTCAATTTCACTGATCCCCCAAAAAATTTAGCTCCAATGTTTTTGTTTTTTTTTGTCTGTTAGCAGGATTCCGGGCAAACGGCACAAGCGATCTCGATGAAAATTTGAGGGGACCTTCGAAATCTCTAAACTTAGAGGTGTATTGTTTATGGGTACAATTGAAGAAATATTTCTCATGAATATCGTACTTTTACGATTTTTTTTGATTTTTAGTAAGATATTTTTGTGTCATTTGGGCCGATTCTGACCAAACGGGTGGTGCTACAACGTTCATATTATACATGGACATAAGGGTAATGGTAATGTAGTACCTTTTGAAAGAAAAAGTTGGAAAAATTAGCCAGAATCCATAGAAATAAAGCTTTTAATATAATTTTTTTTACGGTTTAGTGCGATATTTTCGTGTCATTTGGGCCGATTATGACCAAACGGGTGGGGCTACAACGTTCATATTATACATGGACATTAAGGTTATGGTGATGTAGTACCTTTTGAAAGAAAAAGTTGAAAAAGTAGGTCAGAATCCGTAGAAATAAAGCTTTTAATATAAGTTTTTTACGGTAAATAATAACATTTGACAAGTAACAATAGAAACTTGACAACAATCACCTACAATGCATTGGCAGCAAAGCAAATCACTTGCAAAAGTAAAGATATTCCACGCAAACTAAAAACTTTTAAAAAAGCTCATCCATCAACGCGGCGGGACTTTAGCGTTTTCCTAGTTATGAGAAATTTTTCTTTGATTGTACCCAAAAACTTGGCAAGTCTAAGTTCAGAGATTTTGAAGGTCCCCTCAAATTTTCATCAAGATCGCATATGCCGTTTGCCCGGTAGTGAGAAAACAAACAAAAACAAAAAAAACACCCAAGCTAAATTTTTTGGGGGGTCAGTGAAATTGAAGTCTTTGCTTTGCTCATCCAATCAACTGAATAAAAATGTGTATAAATAAATTATAGATTCAAGGCCTATGTAAAATAAAATAAAATAGGACCGGATAACCATAGTTTTAAGTAAAAAAATTGCACTTTGCAGCATCTATTCTCAAAATGCTATCTCCATGTACCACTAATGATGATTATAAATCTATGATGTTGGAACTTGGTGTTTGATGTACATATCTCTCTCTCGTAGCCCGGATCCATCTCGATGGCAAAGAGTCCCCCTCTCTCCGGGAAGCAGCTGTCGTTTGGGACGACGCCCACCATGACGACGCCCAGGCTGGACTCGAGAGCAACTAGGTAATGACGAGTACCAGGTCTAATTAATTAGTCTAATTACTGTATTTATTATGCGGGTATAGGCTAGATTGCAGGTAGGCCTATTTTTAAAAACATCTAGGCCTAGTTCAAAAAGTGGGGTATGGTATTATTTTATGAGAAGCCGTTTGTCAAAAGTATTATATAAAATCCTCGCTAAAATTTCAGCGATAAAATTAAGGGTAATAAATAGAGAAGGCCTTAAATACGGTACCGGTGCTTGGACTTTTTTTCTGTAGCATTCATTTCTGAAGTGAAATCATAATATATGTAGGCCTATGATTCTATTGTATCCTAGTAGGATCTATGTTAAATAAATTAATACTAAAGATAGGCCTATACAACATTTTGTTACCTATTGTAGCTTACTTTAAATCTAAGGTTCCTATAGCCAATATCCTGTAAGCCTTTCAAAATTTGGTAATTATAATTTAAAACCCGGTAGGCCTATTAATATACAGTATTTCCAATGATGTTAGTGATCGGAGATAACTTGGACGTGATGTTTGTTCCCAGAAGGACAATAAGTTGCTCGGACTAAATTAGGCCTAGATCTTCGACCAGTAACTACGTTAGCTACAGTTGCATCAGTAGGGCAGAATATTTGTGTGCCGGTACTGTGTCCGTTTGTAACCTACTAAGGATGTCATCGAGTATAGGTGGAACCAGATAAGCTGTCACTCGCCGAGGGATCGCAGCACTGTCGTCCACGCACTATGGCCACAGGATCGGCAAAAAGTAAATAAAATAACGGTCTCTAAAACTGCTTTCGGAGAAAAACACGACTATTTCAAAGCCAAGGCCTGCCCAATATATCCTAAAAATAAAGTATTTATGAAGTGTACGAATAAAATCAAGACATTTTGATGCTCCTAAACATTGACATCACATCTGGCGAGGTTGGCATTATTCTTATTCTTATTCTCAAACGCTATCGTAACCATCTTGCAAAGCCACTAACAACATTAATAAATAAATCTATAATCTCCGGTCAAGTTCCAACAAATTTGAAAGTTGCTAAAATAATTCCTATTTTTAAGGGGGGTACCCCAACAGACATAGGCAACTACCGGCCTATCTCCATCCTCCCGGTCATTTCTAAATTACTAGAAAGGATTGTGAAAATAAGACTAGAAAAATACTTAAACAAAATAAACTTTTTTTATAAAGGCCAGTATGGTTTTCGTAGCGGCATGGGTACCGAGCAGGCCATAGTTGACCTTGTATCTAAAATCCAGGGCAAGCTTGACAAAGCAGAGTTTGCGAGTGGTATTTTTATTGATCTGAAAAAAGCCTTTGACACAGTAAATCATGAAATCCTCTGTAAGAAACTAGAGAAAATTGGAGTACGAGGCATTGCCCTGGCATGGATTAAAAACTACTTACAAGACGGGAAGCAATTTGTCAGTATTAATAACGTAAATGGATCTGAAGAAGGTATCACATGTGGTGTACCACAGGGCTCAATACTAGGGCCTCTCCTTTTCCTAGTATACATCAATGATCTTTATCAGTCCGGTATTGTGGGCCATCTCCAATCTTTTGCGGATGATACCAGCCTCTTTTACTTTGCTTCATGTTTTCAGAGCCTAGCCGCGATTATGCAATCTGACCTTAATATCCTCGCCGAATGGCTCAGATTGAATAAGCTCTCACTAAATATACTAAAAACTAATTACATGTTATTTAAGACTAACAATCTAAAATACGATAATTTGTGTCTGCACTTGGCAGTCAATAATACTCCAATTAAACAAGTTTCTACTGTCAAGTACCTGGGGTTAATGCTAGATGATCGCCTATGATCGCCTATCATGGGAAGACCACATAGAGTATGTTTCGAAAAAAATATCACCTATGACTTCAATCCTTAAAAGAATCTCTATAGTAATTTGCCAATCCACTCTCAAGAATCTCTACTACTCTTTTATCCACAGTCACCTAATTTATCTAAATATTGTGTGGGGCACTGCAAGCAAAACAAAATTGAAGCACTTGTGTGTAGTACAGAATAGAGCCATCCGAAATACATTCAACTATCCAAGGGAAATGCATCGTATAGACATGTACAAGACTCATAACATTCTACCTCTCAAACTCATTAATAAACACCTCACTCTTACATTTATACACAATATGATTAACAAATATTCAAGGACAAATCTACATTACACACTCAATAAGAATAAACATTCACACAATACTCGCACAAAGAATAATCTTTTCATAGATAATGTTAATACCAGAAAGTTTGGTTGTACTAATATAAACCACCAAGGGTTTGCCCTCTACAACAAGCTTCCTTGGTCTACAAAATGCTTAAGTCAAAATGTATTTAAAAAAGAGGTAAAAAGTAATTTACTTCTAAACGAACTGGGAGAGTAATTCGAGTAGGGCCTAAACTGTTTTGCTGACATACCATAATAAGCTAAGCTGTTATTTTATTTGCTTCATGTAAGAATTTGCTAATTTTAAATGTTGTTAATATTAGTATATAATTTATATTATATCATAGAGTTTATATTCATTACAATCTATATTCAAAATATTTAACTTTGTACATTTAATTTTGCTTATAGCTAGATTGCATATCTTAAGTCTATACCTGAATAAGTATAAATAACAAACCTACTTCATCCAAGCTATAGAACTGCCAAGCTGAATACAAGTAGCTTGTGTTATGTTAGTTATAATTATTTTACCTGTTATTACTTTATCAATAAGCCCTATTTTATGTATCCTTCTTAGTGTAGATACATTCTACAGTAGTACTTGTATGTAAACCATGTCTTGATCTTGCCATTGTAAAGAGCGTAAGCTCATTTTGGTAAATAAAGATAATAATAATAATAAACAGCTGGAACTTTGGACACACCATTACCAACAAGGCAAAAAAAACTTTCGAAATCGTGATTACTTAAAATCATTATTTCGCTAAAATACTGACTCTGTGGGACGAACTACTTTATTCACAGCTTATAAAATGTTGATTTATGTGATAACATATCACGATAACATGACCAAATACGGTAGGCCCTACCTAATGCCCATTGTGTGTAAATTGTCAACGTTGGCGTCCGTGCTCTCGCTTGACCTTGACGTGGGACAGCTTATCTGGTCCCACCTATAGTCAAATTCAGAACTGGTTCCAAATTACCCGGGTACCCGGATCCTGTTACGTCACAAATCACGTTGTGAGGAAGCAGTTTCCTAGGCCTATTACAACTTGGTTGAATGAATTAATGAAGGCCTACCAACTGACTAGGTTTCCGTCTCTGGAAACCTTTGCAATAATCGTACACAAATCAAGAATTGCATTGATAACCAGGCAATGATCTTCATTCCACTGTTCAGGCAGTGTGACGCCGCATTCGTCCCCGGGCGGGCGGACAGACGACAGAAGCACGTGACAGCCTACAACGTGCTCTGTTGTCAACTCGAGTAACTCTTCAGGTAACGGGCAGGCTCCGCAAGAAAGACCGCATCGGCGTAGCGCGTAAAATAAACCGACGAATTAGCCTAAAAACAATCGCGATAAATACTCTGATCTTGAAATCGGCTCCGGGTAATTTCCCATCCTGTAAGCTCGACGTATCTGTGTTGGTTCTAGACCCAACGCCGCTGTGCTCCATGCTGCGGAGAAGGGCTCAGGCCCACCAACCCGAGGACTCTACGACGCTGATGACTGCTACCAGACCGTACTGTCTTCACTGGCGTCCCCTAATAACCGCTTCGAGACCTCTAATATACAAAACATAACGTACGTAGAATCTTACCCTTTAAATCTAAAAGGTATATATGTATTTTTTCTTCGTTTGTTCATTTGGAGCCATGCTAGGCTACTCTCTCTCTCTCTCTCTCACGTGTAATGTTGCAGCCCCGTCGCCAGTTTCACTCCGCACTACACCGACGGCTACTGGGTGACGGTGTTTGGCTTCCCATCGTCAGCAGCATCGCACATCCTCTCCCAGTTCGCTCAGTACGGCACCGTGATAACGTCCAAGTCTTCTCCCAGGGGGAACTGGCTACACATCAAGTACGTATTTACATCTATCCATTGTCATGGCAGTGACATAATATTTAATACATAAAACTATTTGCTAAACTATCTAGTAGGCCAACTGTAAAGTAAAATTAAATAAAAATGAATTGTAGGCTGCCGTCAAGTAGGCCTAATCGCCACACCCATGTTAAACATTCATATTTTAAAGTAGGCTCTATGCTATGCAGTACAATTAATACAAAACAATATTGGCTAGGCCTAAACTATCTACCAATGCATCAAATAAATGAATAGTAGGCCTAGCCAGTAGTTACCTTGTACATTTAATTAGTTATATAGAATTATATAATAATAATATAAACATATATACTAGGGGTGTGCGAATAGTGATTTTTGAGTTCGAATACGAATATCTAATAGTACACAGTAAAAAAAGTCGAATATCGAAGTCGAATATCGAATAGTTGTCAAAACAGTGCGCACACATAAAAATAAACATTTAGTTGTTTTTAAGATTTATTTATTATGGCTATTAATATTATTAATTAATAATAGGATCTTTGGTCCTAGGTCTAGGCTCTACCCTAGGCTAGCCTCGGCAAAATTCAATGGCTAGGCCTAGCCCCTAGCACTAGGCCTAGGCAGGTTGGCCTAGGTAGGCTAGTCTAGGGCCTAGGGCCTAGGCCTAAGTAGGCTAGCCTAGGGCCTAGGTCTAAGTGGGCCTAGGTCTAGGTAGGCTCGGGGCCTAGGCCCTAGGCCTAGCATTGTGCAAAGCACAGGGAATTAAAAACAATGTTCGTTGTTCTGACCTGTGGGGGTTTTTAATTTTTTTTGCAATGCATACATTCGGCTTCGTTCCCTTTTGGGTTGAAAAAGTACCAAATCGCACTTTTTTGCCGTAGGCTAGGGCCTACGCCTAGACTTTGAAGTGGGTAGGGCTAGGCTAGGCCTATGTCCGTTTCGGGCTCAAGGCCCGCTTCTTCTTCGTAATCTGTAAGCAGGATAGCCCTATGCGGGTTTTTACATGAGCATTTACCCGAGAAAAGACCATGTTTAGAACTTTTTCGCAAGAAAGATGAGGTTTGCATCACGTTTTCGGAGTAATTTCTTACGTTCAACGACGTCGTGACAACGGTGATATCAGATGCTGTTGTTTGTCGAAGTTGGTACAGCTTGGTTTGGTTGGTACGACCGCTGAAACACGTTGCGCGGAGTCGATCGGTAATGTAGTTTCCTGCATACTAGCGGGAATTTCAAATCGAATACTTCGGAAATTCGAATAGTTACTATTCGAGTTTCGAATCGAATACGAATAGTAAATTATTCTCGAATACTTCGAAAATTTCGAATATTCGCACACCCCTAATATATATATATATATACACACATATATAAACACATAACATATGTAATAATATATATTATAGAACTGTACTGGGACCAATTTTGTTCATTATATATATTAACGATTTATGTAAACTGGATATTGAAGGAGAGTTTATAATGTACGCCGATGATACGGCCTTAGTTTTTAGAGGCTTAGATTAGAATATTGTATACCGCAAGGCTAATAATTCTATGTGTTTAGTTACTAGGAAAACGCTTAAGTCCCGCCGCGTTGTTGGATGAGCGTATATGGTGCATTGAACTGCAATGTGTTACGCGGATTTTCTGTTGTTCTTGTGAAAAAAACATTACTTAGTCGAAGATTTATTTTAATTAAATTAAATTTTAAAAAAATAACTTAATTTTTTTAATTAAATTAAATTTTATAAAAAAATTCACTTAATTCTTTAATTAATCGTAATTTTTAAAAAAGAAAAAAATCGTAAAATTGCAATTTTTATAAGAAATAATTATTCGATTGCGCTCAAATTTAATTCGAATATATTAGTTCATGAAATTAAGGTTCTGTAAAAAATCATACAATCGGATAAAGCATGTAGGTAAGTCAGAGAATGTTTTAAAAAATAAAAAACCCGTAAAATTACGATTTTCATGAGAAATAATTTTTCTATTCCGCTCAAATTTCACACGAATATCTTAATTCATAAAATTAAGGTTCTGTGAAAAATCATTACAATCGGATAAAGCATGTAGGTGTTATAAGTCGAAGAATTTTTTATAAAATGGTTAAATTGCGTTTTTTATGAGAAATAAATTCCCGATTGCGCTCAAAACGTGGCAGTTCTAAGTTCAGAGATTTCGAAGGCCTCCATAAAATTTCATCGCAATCGGAGTATCGGTTTAGCCGAAATCGTGTGGACAAACACACAAAAATACAAAAAAAAAAAAAAAAAAGAAAAAAAAAAACATTCCGGATTTTTTTCTCCAGTGTAGTGAAATGGAATCTTCGCTTCGCTTGCTACGCTCATCCAAAAAGTTGGCTTGACGATAATTTACTAACTTTAAATATTAATAAACCGTCTGCATGTCTATTACTATCTCAAGCAAAACGCAGCCAGAAATGACCGTTGAATTACAATTAAAGTTACATGATTTGACTTGTCCGAAGGATTTCTTCTGTAACTGCTTAGAGATTAAAAAATGTGTTAGTGTGAAGTATTTAGGTATTGTCATTGATTATAATTTGCGGTGGTCAGAGCATGTAAGTACTTGTATTAAGAAAGTTAGAAGTTTGCTTTTTGTTTTTTATAGACTAAGGCATACAATTAGCAGGGAATTGCTATTGTTAGTATACAGAGCTTTGGGGCAGTCAATATTACAATATGGGATTATTGGGTGGGGAGGGGAGGGGCTTATAAAACGCATCTAAACCCGCTTATAATTATTCAGAGGGTTCTTCTAAAGATTGTTTTATGTAAGCCTAAATGGTACTCTTCTAAATTAACCTTAGAACTAAGTAAAATGCCGGATATCTACCAGATATTTTTCAAACACAGTATGATTCACACCTTCAATTATTTTAATATGTACAGTGCAATTAACAAACCACTACTACAAAATACCAGATTTTACAATATTAATACCTATAAATACACTCTATGTGTCCCTAAAAAACGTAAACTTATTGGGCAAAGACATGTCGATTATCTTGGACCATATTTTTTCAATCAGATACCCCTGGCTATCAGAAAATGTACATCTTTAAGTTTGTTTAAATATTCGTTGAAAAAATGGATGAGTAATCCGGAATCGTATTGCACTGTTCTAGAATTTATGAATGTCTTAAATTAATTTGTAACCCCATTAATCATTAATTATTAGTTGACTTTAAAAAAATTTAAAAAAAAAAATGTTTATGCCTTGTGTATTGTGTTTAATTTCTATGTATTAATATATTTGTGTGCACTATGTCTATTACTTATTGTTATATATATATATATATACGAGTTTCTGCATATTTTAAGTTGTTATTTTTTGTTACATCTATCAGTTTCCGCATAAAAATGATATGTGTATTATTTTTGACAGCCCGCACACAAGAGGTTTTCTCTTACGCGGGCTTCCTATTGTGTATATTTAATATATTTTTGTCATCATTTGGTATGCTCATAACTTTGTATTGTTTACTTATGTGATGTATTGTATATTTGCAGGAATAAAATGCATTTAAATTGAATTGAATTGAATTGTAGCAATACTACTAAATAAATGTTTGTGTTCGATATGTAAGGGCCAATTTTGTTTTGTTAAGTAGGTAGTAGGGATGACTTGGCAGAATCGTTAATCGATTCCTGTCTTCCTCGAATTTGGAATCGATAACTCACTAGACAGTTTAAACATTCGTGCATCATGTTTTGGGGCGTGGCAGAGCGGTGATCCGCGTGTCTACTGTCCTTCCCTCTCCCGCCGGACGCCGATCGTACACAAAGGCAGGCAGTACACGCCTTCACGGGCTCCGCGGAAATATCGCCGCGTATCACGGGTTCTGCGGAAATGATCACCAAAATAACTGGGCATACAGTTAAAAAGTTTGTTCTTGGAAATCGATTCTTAGGTCACATTGATCTTTTTTGGAATCGATGTCATCCCTAGAAGGAAGTATTTTATTACACTAAGTTATAAATTCACAAATATTTGTGTGACCCAACATAACAACCCAAAACCAACTTTTAGCATTAGTTCACCAGTCACCTATGAAATCCATGTTGTTCTTACTCATCTCGGATCTCGTTTGACTCAGGTACCAGTCGTCGATAGAGGCTCGAAAGGCGCTGAGCAACAACGGAAAAGTGTTTGCAGGGACGTTCATGGTCGCCGTGATGCCGTGCAGGGACCCGGTAAGTCTACTCTGGTCTAGGAAGTCTGACGTTAAGTATCGTCGAGAGTGCTACATGTAGTGTAGGCCTACATAGCATTTTCAAGAGTCATTTTATGGCATCTATTTTTTTTCCACCTTCAAAAACTTGTGTTTTGTTTTCTCATATTTTTATTTTGAAATTATGTCTTTACATCAAGTTTGAATTTATATGATCTGAATTACAATTTTTATAAACAAATTATAATTTATTTTAAAATAATTTAACATCTAGGCCTATCCTATTTGCCGTTAAAAACTGATTTACAAAGCAGAATGATAGGTATTAGGTAGGCTATGATAAACAAAATAAAATTTGACTGGAAAAACCTTCTACTAACCCTGACTGGATCCGAAAAGGCTGTTTTGCACACTGTACTGCACAAATTAAATTACAAAAATAATTTCAAATACCTCGGAAGTATGCTAACAAAAGATGCAAAAATAGATGCTTAAATATCAAGGAGAAAGGAGAAATTTTACCAAAGTGTACGTTAACTATTATGGAAAGAAGAAATATCATCTGGTGTAAGATGATGTTATTTTTGTATTTCCTCCCAATAATATCATATGCATCAGTGACATGGACAATAGGAGGAAAGGAAGACAGCAGATTACAAGCGGCAGTGATGAATTTTTAAGAAGTTCTGTAGCCTTAGCAAAATTAAATAGACAAGGTACAGAGCAAACCAATAAGAAACAAACTAGGAGTGGAAAGTCTACGAAATAAAATAGGAAGAGAAAGACTTCGATGGTATGGGCGCGTACGACGAATGAAGCAAGATAGAATCCCAGCAAGAGATTCAAACGCACATGGTGGAGGGAGGGAGGAGTAAGAAGGGTTGGACGCCCAAGAGATAGATGGAGGGACCAAATAAAATGAAACGTTGAAGAAAGAGGGAAATCATGGGAGAGAATTTGGGAGGATAGAAATAAATGGAGAGAACTGGTAGAAATGCCTCCATACCTCTTGGCATTTCTTCATGGTGTCATTTCAGTATATCGCATGTAAATAGATTTTGTCTGTCCTGTGTTCCATTACCACAGAGTTTACATAATTATGCTGCTTTCTATCACACCTATTTTTAATAATGTGTCCAAATAGGGTTGATAAGGTATCACTTAAAAAAACGCATAATGATTTTTATGATCTCACGATCGCGTTTTATGATCCTGCACCTCCACCAAAATTACAAAATTTAGCAATTTTTGTGTAAATTTGATATTTGATATGAAGCCAAATATATTGACATTGAAAATATTCCCACTATCTATATCGTATCAAAATATTGATTTTTTTTACCCAGTCCCATTCTCACTATAGGCTAGCCTACATCTGTGATGTTCAACAAGAGTAAGACGAGAAATGAATAAATTGTTTGACGGCATCTCAATATCTTCCGTTTGCAGGAGGTGTTGATGGAATCGAACGACAAGGAGAATCTGTCCATGGCGACGGCAGGGATCGACGGCTTATTCACTCCCAGCTCGACTTATCAGCGAGCGTCTGCCGCGGCGTACAGAGGCCAGGACCTGAGCTCTCCGAACAGGTGGGTAACTCTTTCATTCACTACAGTCCGTCTAAGTGGGACTCGCTCTTAAGCCCCCGGGCCCCACCCATGCTCAGTTATGATTGAATAGGGATGCACACGATAATCAATACACATTATCGATAATCAAAATATCCATAATCGGTTGAAATCGGCCCGAAACACGTAATTCGTATTTTCCGCTTGGGCAGACAGCCTGTAGTTCACAACTCACAAGGTGTCTTACTCAATATTTATGTTTGGGAGCGAACTTAACCGATAGCGGGAGTCAAACACAGACAGGACGAGGCAGCGAGTGGCATGAGATTGTATTGCTTTGTTTTTCATTTACCACATTTGAGATTCTATCTATGTCGGAACGGACATGAACTTTTTAGTGGTAATATCGATATTATCGATTCAATAATGACATTCCCATTTCGATAATCGATAATGAAAAATTATCGATGTGCATCCCTAGTTATAAATGTCAAGCCAGGCTTGGACCAGGCAAATTGTTGTTGTTGCTGTGTTTTCAGGGTTTCACATGCCAACATGGTGGCTTGAAAGATCGGACTGCTTGAAAATCTCAGCTCACGTACTAGCAAACTGGACCGTTAGTTGGTTCGTGTGTCGTAAGATGCCATGATAACGGTGCAAGCTTTATAGGAACCAATCGCAAGGCTTTATTTTGGACACGTGATATTTAGGCGGCATGGTATAAGCTGGGTTGTGGTTTGTGAAGTTGAAACACAACCTCACTCACGCGACCAGCTGTTGGTGTTTATGGTTGGGGAAAGGAGAGAGGAGACCAACAGTTACCTTAAAGGATGTAGGTAGCTGCTTGAGACGAGGTTCACATATATTTATTAACAATTAACATTTCACAATTCACATAAATGTCGTACGTTTCGGCCTACGCGGCCTTGGTCACCGACCGTTGGAGAAGAACTAACAACTAACAAACAAACAAAAACTAACATTTATACATCATTTACAGTTATTAACAGTTATATTACAATACAAGGCGCTGTTGGGGTGAGTAGGTGGCGGTGTGCAGGTGGGATGTCTACCTCAGATTGAGGTTAGGCTTTTTTTAGGCCGCGTAGGCCGAAACGTTCTACATTTGTGTGAATTGTTAGTTGTTAATAAATATATGTGAACCTCGTCTCAAGCAGCTACCTACATCCTTTAAGGTAACTGTTGGTCTCCTCTCTCCTTTCTCCAACCATAAACACTAACCTAGCCGATAGGCTCTATCTAAACCAACAAAGAAACCAGCTGTTGGTTAGACACCATTTTTGTTTGTGTATGCACACCTGAAGTTAACCTAGTTTTGCGTACGTGTACACCATCGTCATCGATCATAAGTAAATCAAGGGGTCTGGAAGATACCTACCGTTATCGACCTTGCTTGTGAATATTGGCGTCGCTATATTCACAGCGCTATCACTCGCTGACGTCATCTAACTGACTGTGACTGATGAAACATGGCAGCCCTACCTATTTTACGTATCATTTTGCCTTTTGGGACTTTTAAATACTGGGCCCAGGTAGTTCATACCAGCAGGTTTGTATATATTTTTGGATTCACCAAACACTGCATAACCTTAGCGCAGGCTTATTTGTTATTTCTAGTGTAGAAGTCAATTAAGGCCAGTTTTTCTAGTGACTTAAATAGGCCAAGCCGTCCACACTTTGACAATTCGCTAACGCTAGCTATGTGTATTTAGTGCTAGCTTAGGACTTTTAACAGTGCCTAATCCGATATTTGCCGAGTGAGTGTCAGTAGTGTCGGTAAAAGATTACCCTTGATTTACTTATGACACCGATCGTACACCCAGCGTCAGAAGTAAATCAAGGGCTGGGTTTTGTAGATACAACGATACCCGTTGATTTACTTCTGACGCCGGGTGTACATGCAACAGTGACATGCCAAACTAAGCGTGGGTGGGACCTTTACATTCATAACACTTTGACGTCAGTCTGTAGTAGGGCTGGGCTATGTGACATATCATTCAAGTATTGATATCACACGAAAAATTTCGATATGATATCGATGTATCAAAATGTAATTGTTTGTATGTAAAAAAAAAGCATAATTTGTGGCCAAATAGGGTTGATAAGGTATCACCATGAACCTATTTAACGATTTTTACGATCTCACAATCGCGTTTTATGACCCGGCACCTCCACCAAATGCACCAGCCAGGTTAGGCCTAATTTAATTTTGATTACCTACCTGGCACCTCCACTAAAATTACAAAATGTTGCGTTTTTTGTGTAAATTTTGATATTTCGATGTGAAATCATACATCGATTTCGAAAATATTTCCAATTATCAATATCATATTGAAATATCGATTTTTTTGCGCAGCCCTAGTCTGCAGTGAGTTGGTCTTCTAGCCGGCTCATATTCCCCTGAAATAGATGGTGTTGTTCCTGCTTCCCTCTTGTCCTGTCCCCTAGGTATCGCCTGGCCAACCGCTATCCCGCCTCCGGGCCGGTGGAGAATCCTATCCCGTACAACCACCTAGCACTCGAACACGGGAACCGCGATGCTCGATATCCACTCGAGAGTCGCGGCTATAGTTCAAGGTACAACGGTACGGTCGTACGCCAGAACTGTTAGTACAGTAGACCCTTGGTAATTATAATGTAGGCCTATATTTACTTCAACTGAGCAATACTCCTATCCCACATGGATACTAAACTAGAAAGTTATTTTTGCCTACGTCATTTAATTATTAATTACGTACGTATTACATACTATGGATAACAGGCAGCACTAAAAAGTTTTTAGTTGGGCCTCACTGATAATATTGAGTTGAGAAGCAGCACAAAGTAATTGCACAGGGGAAAACAAGGGGCCTCTGTCAAGGAAGGTAACTTTGCAAGGCAGACGATTGTTTAAGAGTTAGACCTACTAAACTGTGAACTGTGTTAGTCCTTGTGTTTATATTTTGTGTTCTCTTCCTCCATTAACACGTTAGTGTTTTAAAAACTATGTAATGTGAACACCGTGGAAATAGACTTAATGACATTTAAGCGTAGTGTTTTGCTCTTCACCATTGTAGGGCCTGGTCTGTGTTGGTATTTTATCATCATCATCGTTATCTGTTGCCACGTCCAACTCTGCATTGGGTCGGCATTGAAGCTAGGCCTCACCATATTCTTCACTCCTGCCACCACATTCCAGTCTCCTCCTTGCTGTAACTTCAAAACGGAAGATAGATTTCTAGCTAATTAAAGATGATCAGTTCATTGGGTCATGTTGATAGAAGGCAATCGACTGGAGTATGTATGTATATTGGAGTGGTACTTACAACTTATAGGAATAGGATCCAACAGCTTACCTTCTAAAAGCAATGGTGGTTGCTGAATTTCTTGATAAATAGAGACATAAATATAGTATACAAAACACAGAAAAACACAAGACGTTTCGACACGAGGTCTTGTTCACTCAAGACAGATCTCTCTTGCCTCCGTCACTTTTCGAATGTAAGCCGTTAGATCCTATACCACACCAATATATGATCAGTTGATTGCGTATTAAGTTATTTCAAGAGAGGTGTTTAAATCATATCTTTTAAATCCTGCATCAAAGAACTAACATTGAGTTCCAAGGAAGTTGTTCTAGGGTCTAGTGTGGGAAAGCAATGCTTGTTCTGTGTCCCTAGGCTGAACTCGTCAATGGGGACCCCCCTCTCCCCCCGCCCTA
This sequence comes from Sweltsa coloradensis, assembly GCA_024449915.1. Classification (NCBI taxonomy): domain Eukaryota; kingdom Metazoa; phylum Arthropoda; class Insecta; order Plecoptera; family Chloroperlidae; genus Sweltsa; species Sweltsa coloradensis. The sequence continues at coordinate 442,554 of JAMZAV010001279.1, read as the reverse complement.
ACGGTGTACGACCCCTGGCGCAGGCGTACCAGACGGCACAACACCCGTCAGAGGTATGTACCATATATGTGTTCGTACTGAGGTAGAGGTTCGTTCCATGGTTAGTACTTCTTTTCTTTTCTTTTTCTTTTTTCTTTTTCCACCACTTTTTTATATTTGATTCATTAATTAATTGCATTTAATATCCTTTTTGAATTTGTTACCAAAATTGTTGTGTTTTTGCATTGTTGTTGCCTATTTCAAATATTTACTTAACTGTAGTTCATTGTTGTGTCTGCATCTATGTAATAGATGATTTTCAAAATCACCAGCGCCCTCTATATCGCGCGCGCAAAGCATTATGGGAGAAAGGGCATTTACACGCTAAATGCCATATGCTCGGGTGTGTGGAGAACTGCGTTTCCAACAATGGCAGTGCAGTCCGCCACAATCCCAATCATATGGCATTTAGCATGTAAATGCACCTTTCTGCCATAATGCTTTGCAACGGAGCGCGCTTGCGCAGCTAGTTCTGAAAATGGTCTATTAGATTTATTTAGTTGTCCTCCTTTGTAAATCAGTTTTTAGACGTTAAATAAATAAAATAACTGTAGAGTTACGTACCATGTGTTGGCACTAACAAGATAAACAGCACCATTGCAGCCCTGTGGGGTAACACGTAATACATACATCATACTAATTCATTTGTTGTAAGTTTGGCTCTTCCTGTCTTTACAGACAAAGTAAATTACATCCCCACTGAAAATCAGTTAGGCCTATATAACTGAGTGGTTAGACTCTAAATACAATTTATTTATTTATTTATTTATCAACTTAATTCAACCCAATAATTAATCCACTTAACACATTTACCTTTTACAGTCTCTTTATATAGTAGTTAATTTTCTGGTCTTTACACATGGTCTTTAGTACATGATGCATTAGTAGCCTACGTTTTACAGCTTGTAATGTTGAAGATGTTATCTTGTACTGCTAATGCAATACAATACTACAATAGGTAGGTGCGATGTATTAGTACAAGGTAATTTTAAATCACTCTTTATCAGGTTGTTCCTCATTCTAGAAGGGTCTGAAGTCTGAAAAGTTCAGTCCAATTATTTCTGGGGCCCGGTCGAGCATAAGCGTTTGCTACCGGTCCAACTTCCCGGCATCTCTATTCTACTCTGTACTGATACAGCGTTGGTTGTCTAGGTGAACTGTTCGCACTCGCTCCCACAGCGTAGCACCGGCATCATGGGCAAGGCCATGGAATACATCTTCGGCTGGTGATGGACCGAGACAGAGCGACACTCTACCATCGCAAGTACCGGCACTCGCAGGACATGTTTTAAACTCATTTCTTTATTATGAATTCCTTTAGAGCGGTTTTAATGTTAAGTTTTTAAGTGTGACTTTTAGAGCCGTTATGTGATACGAAAATATTCCGTGAGACACCAGAATGATTTACTATATCATTCTTTGACTATTGCAAATAAAATATTGCAAATTATTTGATACTTGTGAATATTTGAACTGTTACACTTGGTATTTGTACTTCAGTGGTTGCGCTTTTCTATACTAGTTAGTGGTTCAATCTCAGACAAACAACGACACTTCTTAGAGATTTGTGTCCTTGTTCACAACTGACGTCCTACCTACCAAACTAGGTGACAAAACAGTTTTTATAATGGGAATAGGATAGACATCAAATAAAAAATGTAAATCAATGTTGAATTTATAGGCATACTTAGATGAAATATAAATCAAGGCAAACAATTATCAATAACATCCATTCAGATCTATAATACAACTACAATTCATAAGTTAAATACTAGTTACTGTTTCGGTTGTCTAGTTGGTTAAGGCGCCTACCTGGAATGTGGAAGACCAGGGTTCGAACTCCGGTCGGGATGGATTTTTTAGCTTCTGAATTGTATTAAATATGAACAATAACTCTTTGCGGAATTATTTAAAAAAAAAAAAAAAAGTTTAACACTGGTTAAGTTTCCGACCAAGGAATTGTGGGGTTACCTAGCTGTTTGAGGTTGGAACCGTCTATCTTTTAATGTTATGCTGGTATATAATAATACCGTGGTGAAGTTTGTATTTGTTATGTTATAGTTAATACCTGCAAGTTTGGTTCTCTAATTTATAGTTAAAATTACTGTTTTTTGACCATTTACTGTTCCACCAATCGATCTATACTGTTACTACAAACTATGTTGCTTGTTATAAAAGGAATTCCTGAGGTTGGCCCAACTATAATGCACACGCTCGGGTGTTAATGATTGCAGCTGTACGGTTGGTAATACCATTATTAAATTTTGCGTTAATTAATGTTAATAAAGATTTTTTCTCTTGATGCTTACACTTTGTTGCAAAGAATTAGGCTTTATAAATCATTGCGACACATTCATAAACTTTTCCAGATATTAAATAAAATTAAAAATACAAAATATGAATCTCAATTTGGGAAGTTCATAAACAATTTATTTTACAATTGTCAATTAACCTGCAAAGTAACATTGGGGTTCATAACCCTACAGTGGCCGACCTAGAAATACATTAAAATAATAAATTGAGTGTTTAAAAAATCTAGGCGGGATATAAATTCTTGAAGTCTACAATAATTAGTAATTTATGGAGATTTTACTATTTTTAAATTAAAAATGGATGAATTAACTGAGGAATGTGGGTACTGTATCTCATAGATTGATTCTTTGCCAACGTCCACGCGGAATATGATAACGATGTTATTAAGGTTTGCCCGTAAAACACAGAATGCCGAGCGTTTAAACTCGTCTCCGCGCCAGCCTCAGCGACTCCTCTTAAGAGCTCTTGTACTTGGGCCATTTAGTTTTATAAATGCTAGACTAGTTCATAATAAATGCAAATCATTGATTTCCTTATTTGATTTAATAAATAAAATTGCTACAAATTTCAATTAAATTAATATAACGAAGCTGTGGAATTTATTCAGTAAGGTAACGCCTAGCTGGTTCTCCTGGATTCTCCGCCAGGATCGCATGATCGAGGTTTGGTCACTGGACTCTTTACATTGTGGTCCCAGTGGAACTTACACATGGCGGTGACCAAACGTCGATCGTGGGAAATCTGTCCCCATCTATGTCTGTACCCCACCACAGCAATAATGCACTGCTATCAAGATGTTGTAAAACTAGGAAGCTTCACAAACGCTTTTTTTTTAGTCGCGTGGATGGATGAGCTTTTTTATAGTTTTTAGTTTGCAAAGGATATCTTTACTTTTGCAAGTGCTTTGTTTTGCTGCCTACGCATTGTAGGTGATCCTTGTCAAGTTTCTATTGTTACTTGTCAATTGTTATTATTTACCGTAAAAAACTTATATTAAAAGCTTTATTTCTATGGATTCTGGCTAACTTTTTCAACTTTTTCTTTCAAAAGGTACTACATCACCATAACCTTAATGTCCATGTTTAATATGAACGTTGTAGCCCCACCCGTTTGGTCAGAATCGACCCAAATGGCACAAAAATATCGCACTAAAAATTGCAAAAAGTACCATATTCATGAGAAATATTTCTTCGATTGTACCCAAAAACAATACACCTCTAAGTTCAGAGATTTAGAAGGTCCCCTCCAATTTTCATCAAGATTGGACATGCCGTTTGCCCGGTAGAGAGCGAACAAACAGAAAAAAAAAAAAAAAACACCCGAGCTAAATTTTTTGGGAGTCAGTGAAATTGAAGTCTTCGCTTCGCTCATCAAAAAATTCCATTTTATCAACGTCCAGACAACTGTGACCAAACCCTGATCGTTCTGCGCTCTGGTGCGAGATTAGTTTGACTATTTCCCTATTGTAGAACCCAAGTCACCGTCTCCTTCTATCCTTGAACTTAAGTCTAAAACCAATGAATGTTTTGTGTTTGTTTTTTGTTCTTCATTTTGTCTCAATTAAGAGGATATACGACATGCGATTGAAGCAAATTACTGTTCGCTCGTCTGACTGACACCAAAGTTGTTTACAATTTTGGGTAGTTGTTCAGGAAGCAGAAACTAAGGGCTCTACAGTAACACTTTTGAAGAAATCATATTTAAAAAATTAAATTGTTGTTCAGGTTTTTGGATTTTCTTAAAAAGTCTAAAATTTACCACATTCGTGGGTTGATCTTGGCTAATAAACATATAAAAATTGAAAATATTCTACTATAGGGCTCTGTCCTTGCATTGTCACCCCCACCCCCATGAGGCCAGTGGGCGACGTGCGACTGGAGGGGATGAAGGCGAGGACCACAGTGTGTGACCGGGACGCGAGCGCAAAGGAGGTTCCTGAGCGTAGGTCTTGGGTCTCGTGGCTACCCTTAGTGTACTTGTTTACAGTTATTATTCTTGCAGCTATTAAACCGGAGGACTATTCCCGTGTTGCGGTGTCAAGTTATTAATAAGTGTTATTAACTTACTAGGAAAACGCTAAAGTCCCGCCGCGTTGATGGATGAGCGTTTTTGTAAGTTTTTAGTTTGCGTGGGACCACTTTTCCTTTGCAAGTGCTTTGTGAATGCATTGTAGGTGACTGTTGTCAAGTTTCAATTGTTTCTTGTTAGTTGTTATTATAAACCTCAAAAAACACATTTTAAAACCTTTATTTCTATGCATTCTGGCTAACTTTGTCAACTTTTGCAACTTTTTCTTACAAAAGGTACTACATCACCATAACCGTAATGTCCATGTGAAATATGAACGTTGTTGCCCCACCCGTTTGGTCAAAATCGGCCTAAATGTGACAAAAATATCGCACTTGAAAGTAAAAAAACTCATATTAAAACCTTTATTTCTATAGATTCTAGCTAACTTTTTCAACTTTTTCTTTCAAAAGGTACTACATCACCATAACCTTAATGTCCATGTGAAATCTGAACGTTGTAGCCCTACCCGTTTGGTCAGAATCGGCCCAAATGTGACGAAAATATCGCACTAAAAATTGAAAAACTAATATTAAAACCTTTATTTCTATAGATTCTAGCTAACTTTTTCAACTTTTCTTTCAAAAGGTACTACATCACCATAATCTTAATGTCCATGTGAATATGAACGTTCTAGCCCCACCCGTTTGGTCAGAATCGGCCCAAATGTCACGAAAATATCGCACTAAAAATCGAAAAAAATCGTAAAAGTACGATATTTATGAGAAATATTTCTTCGATTGTACCCAAAATCAATACACCTCTAAGTTCAGAGAAAACGAAGGTCCGGTCAAATTTTCATCAAGATCGCGTATGCCGTTTGCCCGGAATCGAGCGAACAAAAAACGGAAAAAAAAAAAAAAAAAAAAAAAAAAAAAAAAAAAAAACACCCGAGCTAAATTTTTTGGGGGGTCAGTGAAATTGAAGTCTTCGCTTCCGCTCGCTACGCTCGCTCGCTCATCCAATTATATATTATTCAGTGTATTAAACCGGAGAACTGTTCCCGTGTTACCACGCTAGTTCTTATAAACAGTGGATGTATTTTAAGTGTATTTAACGGAGGACTATTCCCGTGTTCTGGCGTCAAGTTATTATAATAAGAGCTATAACCTAGATATTAATTACATAATTATATGAGTATTTGTGTGTTTTAATTGTTCAACTGAAGTTTTAGTCTTGTCACTCCCTAGACGGCGACAGCATGCTTTATTAAACAACTATTTAAAGTTTCATATACGTCGGATTCATCCAGGCCGAGCAAATAGCATGTGTCCTTTGCCCTCTTAAGACTTCAAACAGGACATGATCTGCTTGGAAAGCACCTATATCGGATAGGAATCACTGATATCAGTACTTGAAATCTATGTGGGGGGGGGAAGAACAGAACAGAGAGCAACTTATAAAGACAAAATGGATGCTCTTCCACCTGGCATAAACTATGTGGAAAAGTTGGTATCTCTAGTGCAAGTCCAGAAAATGCACAATGGAATATGAAAAAAAGAAGATAATTAAGGTATAAACACATGAAATCATTCTAACCACAGACTGTCTGTACACTAAAAAAAGAGTTCAATGTTGTCAACCCGGCCACAAGGATTTTGTTTCTTTTTGCGGCCTTCCCATCCCATCTTCTTTTATTGTGCTTTTATAGGTAGCCTGCAGTATATACCGTACTTAGTTTCATAGTAATATTATTTATTTTGTTATATGTTTGTACCATGAATGTATTTGTGGGAATAGAAATGAAATGTATGAATCCTCTAGTTTCAAACCCCGAGTGGTTGTCACTTATTTCCTTGTCGGTGGCGGTGAGAGGTTAGTTCGTACTTTGTAGTCACTTTAAGAGGGAATAGGACACATTTGGCAGTTGGCACAACTGTTCGCTTGGCCGGTAAGAATCCGACGTAGGTATCTGAAACTCTACGTAGTTGTCAATAAAGCATACACGGACAGCACTACAGATGTAGACTTTCAATATTTTATGTTTTTCAGCCAGGATCAATCCACAAATGTGGTAAATTTAAGACTTTAAGAAAATCCAAGCACATAGTACCTGAAAATCAAATTAATTTTTTTATAGTTAAATTATTTAAAAATAATTTCTTGAATAGTGTTACTGTAGGGCCCTAAGTTTCCGCTTTCTTGACAACTAACCAAAATTGTAAACACTTGTGGTGTCAGACGGCCGAGAAAACAGGAATTTGCTTAAAACGCATGTCCTACGTCCTCTTAATCCCCCCACTAAAAATATTTTCTTATATAAACTTCTTTATTTTGTCACCCAGAGTTGGATTACCGTCTCTGCAAAGCTATTTACGTATTATTATGTCTTGTGTTCTTATTTTGCAATTGGTATATTATTGTGTTTTGTGTATTATTGTGATTGTTGTCCTGTTGACACTTTATGTTAACTAATGGGGCTAAGCTACCACCAGCAATGAGATTGCGCCATGATCCTGTTGATTTTAAAAAAAATTCATATACCGTAGTTAATAAATGGTTTACATACATGTCCACATAGACCCTAATTTTATGTTAACATTTAACTACAACTACATTTTTGTGGAGCTCAAAGTAGCCACTAGACGAGCCACACTTATCTTCACCAACAAGAGAGGTGTACATTATCTCTCTTAGGTGCATGCATGCAGGTCTATAAGTACTGACTCATGCACCACAGGTGGAGATGCGTGTATATGTATAGCATTTTCAAGTGTCAAGCGTTTTGTCGCATCTTTTTTTGGCCAATTTCAAAATCTTGTGTATTAAGTTTATTCATATTTTTATTTTAATATTATGTCACCAAGGTTGAATTAATATCATCTGAATAAAAATAAATGTATATAAACAAATTATACGTTCTTTGTAACATAAAATAGGACTGGAAAACCATAGTTTTAGAAGAAAAATAGCACTTTGTAGCATCTATTCACAAAACACTATTTTCACGTATCTCTAATCATGTAGGTTTTAAAACAACGCTTATAAACTGCGAGATGAGGTAATTAAATACATTTCATATATTGTTGTTCTGACCTCTGGAACAGTTCATAATCGTGTTTGCCGCAACACTCGAGGCTCCCGATCAGTCTTATCACTGACACTTTGACCTCTGAGCTGATCTCCTCACGCCACCCAGGGCTTTCATCTTGAGATGAACTTTGCATCTGAGTCGACTCGGCGAGTGTGGATTGGCCTAGATACAACACGCCATGGCTGGACCGTGTGTTGGGTGTTTGCTATTGGACGACGGACATCTTGTTTGTCTGTTGCTTCCAAGTCCGGTGACGTGGTGTTGCTCACGACTGGTTGTATATAGCAACGACTGCAATCTCTCCCATCATTCGCAGCCCAGAGCTTTGTCATCTCATCCGTGATCTCTCTGTCAACAATGTCCAAGGTGTTATTTGCACTGCTGTTAATGGCCGGAACCCACGTTGTCCGTGAGTAACTCCATCTGTTCCATTTTTTAATTTCTGAACTGTATTAAATAACAAAATCGAGATTTAAATATTATTTTTCAATTTTTCATTTCTCAAAATTGGTGACATGCTTATTATGCTTTCTATAATCTCGTCAATATAATTATGTGTTGTGTTGAAGATTTATCATTTCTAGGAACACACTAATTTCATGTCAATTTACTAACATAAATTATATTAAAGAAGGATTTAAATGTTTCAGGTTGTCAAGTTTAGATCAACTGCAAGAACATGTCCTGTCTTGTTAATATACAAAGCGGTCTTAAGATGAGATGTCCGTTTTGGGAAACCCGACACCCGGGTTCAAACTCCGCTCGAGTTGTATAGTTAGCTCTAGAATTGTGTTAATATAATATATTCCCAGTATGGGAGAGATTCTCATCTGGTTAAGTCCAGAAAATAAGCCCTCATTGTATCTGCATAAGGTGAATTATGATATAATCAATGTACCAGTGGTCTGTGCAAAGGCATCAGATTCCTTGCAGTGCTGTACCGTGTATTCAGAACTCATAATAATTGAAACATTTCAAAAGTTGGTTAGAGGCAGGATCGGTTGGGCAGTGTTTATATGTCCGCCCGTCCAGTGGGGTACCCTGGTTCAATCAAGTGAAGTAAGTGTGGACAAACATCTGTCTCACAACCTCTGATGTCTTGTCTCCAGGTGTCGCGTCCTTCAACCTCACCATCAGGCCAGACCACGTGCGTGTTGACACGGACGCCCAGACTGTCTCATTCACCTGCTCAGCTGACGTGGCCCTCGCCGGGTGTCAGGTCAGGTGGTGGGACAGTACCAAGGCAGGTCCGCTGCTGGAGCTGAGCCGGGGGTCTCAGTCCCAGGCCGACCCTGCCCACCTGGACAGCGAGCTAACCGGCTACAGCTACAGCGGCCGGGGTCTGGGGGCCGGGGACTGCGGGGTCTCGCTGCAGGTGGAGGGCTGGAAGCTTTGGATGGTCGCCTGTCGCGTCCGAACCGAGAGCGGAGGCTGGAAGTACGCCTGGGCCGACTTGGCTTGCATACAGTGAGTTGAACACAGTCTTCACACAGTATAGTATCTGTAACAACACGGGATGTGAGACACGTCCACCCACCCTCACAACCTAGGACGGTATAATACAAGAAACCTCGACCACGTCACAGTAGAGACAGAGTATCGGGCAGTCAAGTGGAACACGTGGTAATTGAGGTTTCTAAAACTGGTTTAAATTATGTTGTGGGTGGAGGGTCTTGTGGGGCAGAGCCAGGGCACCGTGTGCAGCATCTCCCAAGTACAGAGTTAGTGCGGGAGTGAGATATTATTCGGAAAACATATTGCACAGACAAGGTATCGAACGGACAAGTTCAATCAAAAGTGAAAAACTTCTTTAAAAAAAGGCTCAAACTGGTTCAAACTGGCGCAAGTTTTACAATATGTTAAACCGTTCGTGTCACACACCCCGTCCCAGGTGTTTTTAGATACGGAATAAATCGTCTAAACACGATGGTGTTAAATGTTTTGCTCTAGGACAAGAATTCTTGATTTGACAATTGGCAAAACCTGTTTTTTGACCGGCTTCACCAATAATGGTCCGATTGAAAAACTTTTTTCTCCTCATCATCGGTCCCGTTGAGAGAAGATGATTTTGAAGAAGAAAAAAAAAGAAAAAATATTTAGCTCACATTTAGGCTCAAATTATGCTAAACACCGTTTTTCCATGTCAAATCTAGGGTTTTTGTCCTGGTGTAAAACGGTTGACACCATCGTGTTCAGACCGTCGATTCCGTATCTAAAAACACCCTGGATGGGGGGTGTGACACGAACGGCTGAGATTTTGTTGAAAAGGGTACCGGTTTGAACCAGATTTTACCAGTTTTAGAGAAAGATTTTTCCTTGTTTCAACTAGATTTTCCGATTGTCTTATTTGGTATAGTAGGTGTTTTCCAAAAATCACCTCAAGTTGACTAACTCTGTACTTGGCAAAATACCCCCCCCCCCCACACACACCATGCTGCAGCCCACCCCCCACCACTTGGCTCGGTACTTGTAGTAGTTGCTGTTGTTGTTGTTGTTGTTGTGGTTGTTGTTGTTGTTGTTGTTGTTGTTGTTGTTGTTGTTGTTGTTGTTGTTGTTGTTGTTGTTGTTGTTGTTGTTGTTGTTGAGCCAGAAAGTGAGCCAAGCAACAAGTGTTGAAACTCTCACTCTGATATCAACGAGAAGGTTTCCTGGTCCGACATGGTTGGCTGGAGTTGAACACTAGACAGTGTTGACCCGGTCTAGTCTGAGTGACAACAACACGGAATGTGTTTCTCCCTCGTTACAGGCTGGGCCCCCTCCCTAACACCTGGACACAGAGAGAGCAGGTCGTCCTCCCGGGCGGGGAGGCGAGGTTCATGATGAAGGCGGGGGAGCCACTGAGACGCTGCGCGTTCTACCTGCCTAGCGAGTCTGATTGGGCTCAGGTTCTACCAGGGAGCCGGGTCTAACCACAGCACCGGCCGGCATCTCTACCTCGGGGCCGGACTGCAGAGCGGAGAGTGTGGCCTCACGCTCACCAACATCAGCGAGGCGGACAACGGACCGGTCAGGGGTTATATTGAGTCTACCACAACAAGGATGACGAGAGATACACTGCGCTCGTCGTGGCACGTGAGTCAAGGTGTATTACTCATCAGGGTCAACCAGATTTATTTGGTCCAACATTATCATTGTTTTTATTTCATTCCTTGTTTACATTTTTTGCTAGTACAGTAAATTCATTGTAAAATTTAACGTATTTTCGTGTTTCGGGGCAACATCACCTTCAGGTAAAACTTATTAAAGGTTTATTTTAATAAAAAACACGTTTTATTTTTGTGGGTCGAAGACTATAAAACTCAATTAAACAGGTGTGGTAAGATGATCAGGCCGAGCCAAGTTAGTGCGGGTGAAGCGATATTTGTCAAACGTCTATTGCGTCAACCGAGTTTCTAACGGACAAGTCGAATCGTGAAAAATAACTTTTACAAAACCGTTAAAACTGGTTCAAACTGGCACCAGTTTTACCTTGTTTTTAACCGTTCGTGTCACATACCTCGTCCGAGGTGTTTTTAGATACGGGATTGACCGTCTAAACACGCTGGTTTCAACTGATTAATGCTACGACAAAAACTCTACATTTGGCATGATAAAATGCGTGTTTTGCCGGATTTACCGATATTAGTCCGATTGAAAATCTTTTTTCCCTACATCATCTGGCGCAATGAATGTAGAAGATTGTCTAGAAAGAAAATTAGGGAAAAAACATTTTGGCTCACTTTTAGGCACAAAAATGCTTTTTTAATCCAAGATTTGTACTTGGACATATTACCGCCAACAAAGCTTCTATTAGGACAGAATCGTTCATCCAAACACGATGGTGTAAATCCTTTTGCACTACGACAAAATCTCTACATTTTGTAGGCTTAGGAACCTTCATTATTGCTTCTGACCTCATGAATGCTCAAGTGTTAGCTAATTTCCTACAGCTGTCAATTATAAGATGTGGGTTTAGCTTTCAGAACAAATCATCAATCACGATCAGCTTTTGTTGTGAATAGATTATACCATTTAAAATATGTTTAAAACGAGCTTCCCATCAAAATAAATTTGCCCTTGTTCATCCTCTGTAGATCTTGACATTGTACCTTAGACACAGCTTGTGGCTAACTCAATAATAAAACCAATTCGTCCCTTGTGTGTATGCTTCGACTTAATCTAGTTTAATCGTGGTCCATGTGTTTCACTCCCGCCCGCAGCTCGCTAGCCCGACCGAATCCCAGCCACCTGTGAGGTGCCGGAGAGTCGCCCTGTTACCTCAGTGTTTTCTCTCAGTCTTGCCATGTGTTGCTTCAGGTCCCCCCACTGCACCAACTCTGAGCCTGGTCTACACTGGAAACAACGTCACGGCCACCTGTGAGGTGCCGGAGAGTCGCCCTGTCGCCAACATATCCTGGTTCCTGGGCGACGATGTCATCCGCGAGGACTTCATCGACGACACTCAAGCCACGGCTCAGGACGAGTGGAGGTGGCCCTGGATGAAGGGGGCAATCAGGCAGACCGTCACACTACAGTTGCAGCCCCTATACAACGGCAAGAGCTTGAAGTGCCTGGTCTCCCACGTCGCCTTGGCAATGCCACTGATTGCAAGTGAACGGTTACCATCTACAGGTGAGTTATACAGTGTACACCAACATGAAATATTCACGATCTGAAACCTTGATTTGAGCTTGAAAGATCAGGGAATCAAAATGATAAAAAGCTAAAAGACCTGTGGATTTATTATTTATTATATTTTAGTACAAGAAATGATTGGTGGTACTAACGGCATGTAACTTGAGCGGGGTAATGCATGATCACACTTTTACAACGAAGGACAATTCAACTACCTCAAAGTCCAACGGACAAACTACTTTATAATAAGTTGAGGTATTTATGTATTTATTAACCCATCGGCGTTCTATTTAAAATCTCGCCGCCTGGCCCCTGAATTCCATTTATTTTTACGAAATGGGGTTGCGGAGCGCACCTTAGCAAAAAATTCACTGTACAACAAAAATAACCCGATTTACTTGAAATAAAAACTAAAATGTAGCCTAAATAAATGTCTAGGGTGTATGATCTTTCCTTTGTTTTTTCTTGTTGTCAAAATATCACACCCCTCATGTTCGTCATATCTTTCAAAATATTGCAATAATCTGTATCCGCCATATCGCGCGCGCCCGCCATACCGCCTACGAATGCAAACATAATCTATCTTTCAAGCTTAGACAGGCTAAAACTTGACCGAGTGACTAGCCAAACACATCGTTGGATGCAGCGAAATGCGTAGAGTACATCGAGCGCGATCTCTTGGTGATTGGACGAACCATTCTCATACAACGACCGATAATATAGCGCGCTGTTCCCTTGCTGTTTTCAGCCCGTCGATCCGATGGCCAGGTATGTCGGCGCGCATTTGAAACAGCCCGTCGATTCGACCGGCGAAAACGCCGATGGGTTAAACAGTTACCAATTTAAGGTTCATTATCATTAATTACTACAGACAAAGATCGAAGATTCACTAGTAATTAAATGTTATCATTGTTCATTCAGTTAACCAAGCCTTAACCTTCCAAAGATGAGAAATAACATTGTAAATCAAGTGTTGCTAAGCTGTTCGGTTTGAAGGCAATTGGAATGCGCAATTTTATCATTTGAGGTACACTTCACTCCTCTTTTATTTGCTAAATGGCTTATTTCACAATAAATAAATAGTTTATTTGCAGAAAACCAATTTACCTGAGCTACTCACACGCCGCCATCTTGAACTATGTATACTGGATATCTGAGAATTATTGTTTTTCAACAATCATGTGAAATATCATAATGATGCTATTAATAAAAGTCGTCTCCGCGCTAGCCCCAGCACAGCCAAGCTTGAAAAACCTTATTGTTATTTATTTCAAAGCCAATAGACTTTATTTGAAAATATTACACTTTACCGGGTACCTACTGACTTTCGACAATATGATGTTTTAAACTGAAACGAAACTCGATGTGTACCCTAAGTTTTGTTTCTGTCCCCAGACTGTGGGCGACGCAACAACGCTGGCGGACAGCCGCTTCTCTCCGGGGGCCATGACGGGAATGTTGGGGAGTTTCCGTGGCACGTTGGAATCTACCAGGTGCTGCCCAGCACTGGAACGACACAGATCTGTGGCGGATCACTGATCAAACCAAACGTTGTTGTCTCTGGTAAGAATCACTTTTTGAAGAGGAGCGAGGAATAGAGGTCTATATTATGTACACCTTACCTAGGGATGAAAATTTTCCGGAAATTTTGAAAGTTTGGAAAAAAACATAAATTTGTGTGTTTTTTCCCAAAAAAACTGACATTTTGGGAAAATTTTATTTTGTCTTCCTATGATATGAATTTTCATAAATTTTAATTTTAATATTTTTCATTAGGTCTAAAGTTTAATTTAATAAGTCATAATGATGAAACTATGAACCTACGACCTCCTACCTAGAGGCTTTAGTGCCAGTTGTGACTTGTGAATATTATTAAGCCTACCTCTTAATATTGTTTATTTAATGTTATTTAAACTCAAATAAGTTAAATTGTGTATGTTGAAATGAAAAAAATTAAAAGATTCAGCAACCTTATTAACATTTTTTTTTAAATTCAAGGACAAAATATGGTAAAGGTGAAGGAGGTATTGTTGTATTTTATTAGCATTGTACATTTTGATTGTATTTTGTCCTTGAGTTCAATGGATCTTGAACGAAACATTGAAACGTCTTATTATATTGTGCTAAAAAGCATATGTTTCATACAAAATAATGTTTTTTTTTAATTTTGAAAATTTCCCAAAAAAGCCTTTTTTCCGCACCTCGAAGAAAAAAAAGAAAAAAAGAAATGTTTTTTTCCAAAAAATCCATTTTTTTAAGCCTTTACGTCCCTATGTACACCACCAAGATACAATATATCTACTACAGTGCTTTGTGCTAATTACAGCTGCTCATTGTTTTTGGGATCGAACATCCATTACGAAGAAATCTGCGAGTATGTACAAGGTCGCTGCCGGCAAACACCGCCGAGTCTGGGACGACCCAGACACTACGGTTCAGAGGAGGAATGTCTCCGCAGTTGCGATACCCAGGGGTTACCGAGGATCTTACACAAACTTCTCCCCCGACATCGCTATCGTACTTCTAGAGTCCCCGGTCGATCTCAACTGGAAGACGAACCTAATCTGCGTTGATTGGGGAAATATTCTGGAGCGAGACCAACTCAAAGTTGGAACTGTGGGCGTTGTAAGTTTGCTTTGTGTATTCTCATCAGGAGCACGCTCAATATCTTGTACAGAAACAGCAAAAAGTCCAGTAACAACATCACAAGTTGTGAAAGAACACGTTCTACAGGACAGACAATACATATTTTTTGTCACCAGCTGTTTATGACTGAAGTTCATTTTAAATTATGTAATTCTTTGCTTTTCTTCCATTGGGACTCTTCAGGTGGATAGTGGTCTTCTAGTTTAGCTATACAAACAAGAACACAAAGTTACTGGACATTAAGCAATGCAACTCTGGAAATAAGGCCAAAACTTTTAGTTTAATATCTAAATAAATATACATTTTTTTAAAAGCAGAAACACATTTGTGGTAAAAATAATATATACAAAAGTATACTCTAATGGTGAATTCCCAGCAAACAATATAATTAAAATGAAATGAATGGTCATCAAAATAAGACTCCAAGATAGCGGTAGGTTTTAGAATCCTGCACAGTCAACTTATCTCAATCTAAATGCGAGTATATCAACATTGTTGACACATTAAGTAACTACAATGGTCACAACAAGACTGTTAAAGATGTGTATCTCTTGTTTCAGGTGGCTGGCTGGGGCTTGACTGAGCATGGAACTCAGAGTGCCGAACTGAAGTACTTGGAGCTGCCTTACGTGTCATCAGATACTTGTTTGGACTCCATTGAACTAGAACAACAGCATCTGCTCACAGAAGGGAAGTTCTGTGCTGGTTTCGTGAACAAAAGCACAAGTGTGTGTGGCGGAGACTCAGGTGGGGGAATCGTGTTTCTTCACACGGTCTCAAAAAAATACTACCTCCGCGGCATTGTCAGCGTTGCTTTTACGCCCTTTGGACAATCTTCCAGCCTGTCGTGCTACTCTCAGAATTACGCGGCCTTTACCAGGCTTTCAAACTATATAAGCTGGATTCACGAAAATATCCCCGTTTAAATAATTAAATTATTTTGCAATTTGGCATCAATGCAACAATCTGTTAACTTTATAAATATAAATCATTGGACTTTTTCACTGTTAGTTAACAAAATATTTATTTTAATGTGATATTTCGATTTCTTTACAGAAATCTTTATCAAACAAAAAAAAGTTTTTTTTATTTATTGATAAAGATTTCTGTAAAGAAATCGAAATATCACATTAAAATAAATATTTTGTTAACTAACAGTGAAAAAGTCCAATGATTTATATTTATAACGTTACTACCTGTTACATAGTTTCATTTTTTATAATCTGTTAACTGTTATATTACACAAAGCTTCATCTAGGGAAGTAACCAACTTTGAATCTTAATATACGTAGGGATTGTGTAATATCTTAAAGATTGTTTATTATTATTAATGTAGACCGTAGAGGGAAGAAAAAAGAAAAAAATTGTAAAATTATGCAATATTATATGCTTGTGTAGGTACCGGTATGTAAAATAGCAAAATGACAATAAAGATTTCTACTAATGCTATTACTTCTTACTATTTTTCATACACTTTTTGCTGCAACATGATGACATCCATATTTGTATCCTTTTTTTTTTTTTTTTTTTCTTTCTTGTGCAAAGTTGGCCTCTTCAGCCATTCTTCTGTCTTGCTATCCAATATAAGACTGCCTCCTTTTCTATCCTGCTCAGGTCATCGGGCAGGGAGTCAATGTCATTCTTGAGGGCGGCGCATCTGAAGAGATGCGCTCTGTCTTGATCTTCTAAATTACAAAGTTTGCAGGTGGCCGGTTCGTTTGTAATGTTGAAGCGGTGCAGGTGGTGCTGCAAGACGTCGTGACCGGTTACAAGCCGGAAATGGGCGGTGGCCGTCTTCCTCGACCAGTCTTTGTCTGGCCCTTTTTTGATCTCGGTCCACCAGTTCTTTAGTCGTGAAGTCTCTTCTGTGGTGTTTCTGAAGATCCTTTTTGTGGTTGACTTGATCTTAGTTTTGACATTTTGGTAGGAGAGAGGCGCTGCTGGTGGTTGCGGTGCTTTTGTGGCACTTTTGGCCAAGAAGTCTGCCTTTTCATTCCCCATGATCTTGCAGTGGATGCCGACAAGGGAGTTTTTGAAAAGCAGTGATTTAGGATGGAGGTTCGCTGCTTGAGAGACAAATTGGATGGCTGAGACGCTGTCGCTTAGGATCACAAATTTTGTCTTGTTGAGGGGGAAGGCGGGGGTCTCGGCGATTTTTTCGGCCGCCCTGGCAGCCCCTGGCGGCCCTGGCCCTGTATGAATCTACGGATGAATAAAAACTTGAACTTGAACTTGTTATGTGAATGTAAAGATATGATTATTGTAAAACCCAAATAATTGAGCAGCATTTGCATTGACAATAAATAATGACTTGAATGTTGTATCTTAAAGCTATTGTAATGGTTAAGGGCTGTAGATAGCTCCGAAGCTTACGTGGGGCGTAGCCTTACAACCCTAAATACACACAGCCCTTCACCGATCGGGATCGAAATTGTATTGAAATTGTAATTGGGATGTAGTTGTGGAATTGGGAATGTGTAACAATCACTGTTCAACAGCGAATCTCAAATTTGGGGAATCACTATAATTATTATCCTAATAATCATATTCTCGTCCTCATCTCAAATTGTGCATTTCCCCAGATAATCCTGAGTTCGACTCCCCCACTGAATCCCCTTAGTACGAACAATTAGCAGTTCGCTTAACTCTCGTCTGGTATGAGAACAGTTTCTCGAACCCACGACCTGTGGTATCTTAAATCTCTGAACCTGAACCTGCCACGTTTTTGGGTACATTCAAAGAAATATTTTTCATGAATATCAATCTTGTACGATTTTTTTCGATTTTTAATGCGATATTTTCGTGATATTTGGGCCGATTCTGAACTA
The DNA here is from genome assembly GCA_024449915.1 of Sweltsa coloradensis. NCBI lineage: Eukaryota > Metazoa > Arthropoda > Insecta > Plecoptera > Chloroperlidae > Sweltsa > Sweltsa coloradensis. Next base: position 425,013 of record JAMZAV010001279.1, on the reverse strand, counting down.
CGTTCACAATAATAACACAATAACACAATAATTATATAACGTTCATAATTAAGCATTAAGGTAATCTGTAATGGTGATGTAGTACCTACCTTTTAAAAGAAAAAGTTGGTTTAGATTGAAGAAGGGTTGACAGGTTGTTGAAAGCATGAAGTATTAAATTTATAATTTCTGTATTGATTTCCAAATAATTAAAATGAAAACTGGTATTTTCTTAGGAAATTGACAAATTGTTGAGAATATCACTTACACCCTACTCCTACTGTATTTAAGCAAATATAGTTAATATTTATCTCTTCAATATAGAGGTGTGGCCACTTCTCTATGGCGGCCCAATAATGGAGTAGACAAGGGTGTTACATCGCTATCGGTCCTCGCATCGTCTGCGGGTCGAAGACGTCGATGCATCTCATGATTGTATTCCACCAATGAGCAATCTCGGGGCAACCAAAATCAAATCCTAAATGTGGGGAAACATTTTTTGGATGAGCGTAGCGAAGATTCCATTTCACTACACTGGAGAAAAAAATCCGGAATGTTTTTTTTTTTTTTTTCTTTCTTTTTTTTGTATTTTTGTGTGTCTGTGAACACGATTCGGCTAAACCAATACTCCAATTGCGATGAAATTTTATGGAGGTCTATGAAATCTCTGAACGAAGAACTGCACGGGGGGAAAAATCGATCGAAAAATTATTTCTCATGAAAATCGCAATTTTACGATTTTTTTCGATTTTAAAAAAAATTCTTCGACTTATAACATCTACATGCTTTATCCGATTGTAATGATTTTTTCACAGAACCTTAATTTTATGAATTAATATATTCGTGTGAAATTTGAGCGCAATCGAAAAATCATTTCTCATGATAATCGCAATTTTACGATTTTTTAAAATTTTTAACATTTCTTCGACGAATAAAACCTACATGCTTTATCCGATTGTAATGATTTTTTCACAGAACTTTAATTTTATGAATTAATATATTCGTGTGAAATTTGAGCGTAGGCCTAATCGAAAAATTATCTATTAAAAAAATCGCAATTTTACGCTTTTTTCGTTTAAAAAAAATTACGCTCATCCATCAACGCGGCGGGACTTAAGCGTTTTCCTAGTTTTAGTAAAATTAGCATTTTGTAGTGTTTTACTAATGTATGTTCCCCGAAGTATCAGTAATAATAGTTAAGGCTCGTTTACAATCACTTAACAACACGTTAAAAAATAATGTAAGAAAGTTGAAACCCTAGGAAACAGTGGTGTAGTTTACATTTACAGTACTAACAAGTAACGTATGCTACTAAATCTAAATCTGAATCTGAGTTGACCAATCTCACTTTACTTAAGTTGCGTAATTTATTCTTATTTAGCCAATCACGGCCCGTTTCCGAGTGTAACTAGTGTTGTGTGTTATGTGATTAGCAAAGTGGTTTGGGGAAAGACATTTTACAGTAAAAACATCATTTTCTTGTCACGCGTTTATGACTAAATTTTAAAATTACTCTCCATGGGACTCTTCGGTGGAGTGGTCTCTAGTACTATAGCTTTTACAAAGAACACAAATTTCTGTACAAAGCAATGCACTCTAAATAGGCCAATATTGTAGATTAATATAATATACATATTTTTTGTTAGCAGAAAACATTTATTGTGTAATATAATATATACAAAACTACACTTAATGGTGAACCCGCGCTAACAATAAAATTAAAATGAATGAAGGGTCATCAAATAAGACTCATTTGTGCAGGTTTTAGTTCTGCACAGTCACTTCATCTAATAAATCACACAATTAAATGCGAGTATTAACATGTTGACATTAAGTATACAAGTCACATAAAAAGACTGTTAAAGATGTGTTCTCTTGTTTCAGGTGCTGGCTGGGGGTGACTGAGCATGGAACTCAGAGTGCCGTATGAAGTACTTGGAAGTGCCATACGTTCATCAGAAACTTGTTTTACTCCATCGAACGAATCACAGCATCGCTCACAAAAGGAAGTTCTGTGCTGGTTTCGTGAACAAAAGCACGAGTGTGTGTGGCGGAGACTCGGGTGGGGGTATCGTGTTTCTTCACCCGTTCTCCAATAAATACTACCTCCGCGGCATTGTCAGCATTGCTTTTACGCCCTTTGACCAATCTTCCAGCCTGTCGTGCTACTCCCAGAATTACGCGGCCTTTACCAGGCTTTCAAACTATATAAGTTGGATCCACGAAAATATTCCCGTTTAAATATTTAAATAATTTTGCAATTTGGCATCAATGTAACAATCTGTTAACTGTTATATTACACAAAGCTTCATCTAGGGAAGTAACCAACTTTGAATCTTAATATACGTAGGGATTGTGTAATATCTTAAAGATTGTTTATTATTATTAATGTAGACCGTAGAGGGAAGAAAAAAGAACATAAATTGTAAAATTATGCAATATCATATGCTTGTGTAAGGTCCGATAAAAAACAAAATGGGAAAAAGATTTTACTGATAGCTTGCATTCTTATTCACTACATACAAATTTTCACGGAATGATTTCCATATTTGTTATCCTTTTTGAATCTTATCGGATTGATAAAAATGACACTTACTGTTATGTGAAGTAAAGATGATTTTGTAAAACCCAAATAATGAGGTTTCATTAGACATAAAAAGACTGATGTAGGTAATCTTAAACGTAATTGTAATGTTAATAAGGGATTTTAATAGCTCCTAGTTACTGGGGCATAGTCTTCAACCTAAAATCACACGCTTTCCATTCTAACGTTTTTCAGGAACCTAATTTTATGGATAATTTATATGTAAATTGGATGGTAGTCGGAATTGGAATTCGTTAGAAATCAATTTTATCATTGAATTCTCAAAACTTGGGGAATCACACACTAATATTTATCCCTATTAATCATATTCCGTCATCTTCAAATTGTGCATTTCCCCAGATATCTGAGTTTGAGCCACCATAATACCCCTTAGATCGAACATTTAGCAGTTCGCTTAACTCTCTTGTATAAACATTTCTCGAACCCACAACCTGGGTATCTTAATCCTGACTGAACTGCCACTTTTTGGGTACTTCAATTATAATTAATTATGTTAAATTTGGTCGTATTTTTATTTTAAGTTATTATTTAAATGCATTTTACTTTTTACGTTTAAAAAAATACTACATCAACGTCGCTTTAACGTTTTCCTATTAAGTTAAGTAGCATTTGTAGTATCCTACCTTTAAGAAAAAGAGGTTTAGATAAGAAGGGTTGACAGGTTGTTAAACAAGTTTAAAAAATAATTTTGATATTGTTTAAACCTAGGAAAATGGTAGTTATTTCTAGGAATTCAAAATTTGGTATATACTTACACCCTACCTACTGTACTTTAAGCAATATATTAGTTGCGTATTTATTCTTAATTTAGGCCACTCCTTTGGGGTCCTAATGTAGTTAGCAGGTGTTTACTATCGTCTCGCATCGTCTGCGGTCGAACGTTCGTTTACATGATTGTTTACCATGGAATCTAGGGCAGTCCAATGTGTAGCGAGTGTTGCCGTGTCGCAGGAGCGGGGATTCTTCAGGGGATTTTTTTGGCCCTACTAGTCGTCATTGTCTGGAGATACGTTTTTTAGCATTTAAATCAAATCCTGAATGTGGGGAAACATTTTTTTTTAGTAAAATTAGCATTTTGTAGTGTTTTACTAATGTATGTTCCCCGAAGTATCAGTAATAATAGTTAAGGCTCGTTTACAATCACTTAACAACACGTTAAAAAATAATGTAAGAAAGTTGAAACCCTAGGAAACAGTGGTGAAGTTTACATTTACTTAACAAGTAACGTATGCGTACTAAATCTAAATCTGAATCTGAAATCTGAAGTTGACCCAATCTCAACTTTACAGTACGTTGCGTTAATTAATTCTTAATTTAGCCAATCACGGCCCGTTTCCGAGTGTCTACCTTTGTTGTGTTGATATGTGATTGTAAACTAACTAGGGATGTGCGAACCCACTATTTTGACTTCGAACTCAAACTTTCCTAGTTAAAAACACCGAACTTCGAACCTTACAAAAATTTCGAACTGTATCGAACTCGAACCCAACTTAAAGGTATATCAAACAGTCAAAATAGGTAAAATAGTGATAAGTCTGGACCGGCACCTCCACCAAGAAAGTATGTAACTTCTGGACCGGCACCTCCACCATTCATTTTTTGGTTTTTAAATTTGTACCTGTAAACTGGGAACTATTTTTTGACTTGTCAAATAATATGTGACAACACACCACTACCAATTAGTAAAAACAAAAATTTTTTTTTTCGAACTTCAAACATTTTTTCGAACTCGAACCAAACTCGAACTTAAAAAAAGTTTGAATTTCGAACGTTCGCACATCCCTAAAACTAACATTAATTTTAATGTGTGTTACGTTATTTTTTAAAGTGTTGTTATGTGATGTGATGTTTATGTTTATGTATGTTCTATAGGGCAATGCCAAGCTGGTTCGCCTGGATTCTCCGCCAGGATCGCATGATCGGGGTTTGGTCACAGGACTCTTTACATTGTGGTTCCAGTGGAAGTTACACATGGCGGTGACCAAACGTCGTCCCTACTGAAAATCAGTCATATGACTTGAGTGGGTAGATTCTAAATAAGGAATTTATAGTATTTAAGATTGAATACCAATACTAGTTTTTGCGGATGATGCATCAAGAATCATCTCAACCCAGAAGTCTTCAGATCTTCCAACAGCAGCTAATGCAGCAGCTATCCAAATGAGCCACTGGTGTGACAAAAATCAGCTACTCCTGAACCAATCAAAGACCTCTTTCCTACAGTTCCACACCTACCAGAAACATCTGTCCAGTAGCCCACTCATCCGTTTAAATAGCAAAAGTGTAGTGCAAAGTGAACAACTTAAAAGTTCTTGGTCTACATATCAGTGACACATTGGACTGGTCAGCCCATATAAACAGTGTGGCCAACATAATAAACAAAGGGGTCTTTATGTTAAGAGCATTAAGGAAAGCAGTCTCGCAAATCCTTATGCGTCAAACTTATTATGCTTTTGTGTTCTCCCACCTAGTGTATGGGATTATGTTCTGGGGCACCTCTGCCCACCTAAATAGAATATTTACTTAAACTGGGAACATGAATAAACATGTTTCAGTGGGGGAAAGGTACAGAAGGACGACAGCTTACCTTGAAAAACGTTAGGTAGGTCGCACAGACACAAATAGATGAGTAGACAAAGTTGCTGATACGTTTCGACCAACTAGTGGTCTTTATCACTCAGCGTGAGTAGAGATACTAAAAGTAGTTCTAAAGCTAGCATGGTATGTACAATGAAGGCGCTGTCGGTGGGTGGTGGCAGGTGGAACTAGGTCTAGGGGAGGCAGAGCTGGGCGCGCCTGCTACCTGTTGTTCAGGTTAGGAGGCTCGCGAGATCTGGTGATGTGTTGGTGAGATAGCTCCCAGTTTCTTAGCTCCAACTGCCTGCAGTCATCGGGAAGCGCCTTGATGATTCTCGTTGTGAAACAGTCTTTGAAAGGGAGGCTGTGTTCAACAGCATGCTGGGCCACAGGTTTGTCTGGATCCATCTGTTTGACACTTTGACGGTGGCCTGTCATACGGGTTCTCAGTTCATTAGTGGTAAGGCCTACATACTCTGCCGGACACTGCGTGCACTTGAGCTGGTAGACTACGTTGGAGGTGAGACAGCTGTTGTGGTGATGGATGGGGTAGGTGACCCCTGTGGCTTCAGCAGTGAATGTCTTGGTAGGTGGATGCATAGGGCAGGTTTTGCACCTAGGGCGGTTGCAGGGGTAAGATCTTATTGGAGGAGCTCTCTGCGGACGAGTTGGAGGCCTAGTGGGGTCCCGTTTGATAAGCGAATCTCCTATGTTAGGTGGTCGTCTGAAGAAGACACGTGGTATCTTGTTGGCCAGATGATGAGTCTTAGGGGCAGCTTCAAGGATGGGCAGTCCACTCTTGATTATGCCGTTAAGTCTCTGTAGCCCCGGGTGCCAGCGCGTCACTAGGGGGATGGCGCTATTATTCGTGTTGGCCACCTGGGTCTTCTGGGTTAGCGGCCTGGAGATCCGCTGTCGAACCACGTCACGTTCGTACCCCCGAGCTACAAACGCGTTGGTGATTCTGTCACAATAGTATGAGAGTCCTTCCGGGTCAGAGCATATGCGTCTGCCACGCACTGCTAACGAAAAAGGTAGGGTATGTTTAGTGTAGGTTGGGTGACAGCTGCTGTTGTGCAAGTACTGTTGGCTGTTGGTCGGTTTGAAGTGGACCTTGGTGCTAATGTTGCCTTCATAGAGGAAGATGTCCACGTCCAAGAAGGTGACGTGAAACGTGGACCGTATCTGCGTTTCACGTCACCTTCTTGGACGTGGACATCTTCCTCTATGAAGGCAACATTAGCACCAAGGTCCACTTCAAACCGACCAACAGCCAACAGTACTTGCACAACAGCAGCTGTCACCCAACCTACACTAAACATACCCTACCTTTTTCGTTAGCAGTGCGTGGCAGACGCATATGCTCTGACCCGGAAGGACTCTCATACTATTGTGACAGAATCACCAACGCGTTTGTAGCTCGGGGGTACGAACGTGACGTGGTTCGACAGCGGATCTCCAGGCCGCTAACCCAGAAGACCCAGGTGGCCAACACGAATAATAGCGCCATCCCCCTAGTGACGCGCTGGCACCCGGGGCTACAGAGACTTAACAGCATAATCAAGAGTGGACTGCCCATCCTTGAAGCTGCCCCTAAGACTCATCATCTGGCCAACAAGATACCACGTGTCTTCTTCAGACGACCACCTAACATAGGAGATTCGCTTATCAAACGGGACCCCACTAGGCCTCCAACTCGTCCGCAGAGAGCTCCTCCAATAGGATCTTACCCCTGCAACCGCCCTAGGTGCAAAACCTGCCCTATGCATCCACCTACCAAGACATTCACTGCTGAAGCCACAGGGGTCACCTACCCCATCCATCACCACAACAGCTGTCTCACCTCCAACGTAGTCTACCAGCTCAAGTGCACGCAGTGTCCGGCAGAGTATGTAGGCCTTACCACTAATGAACTGAGAACCCGTATGACAGGCCACCGTCAAAGTGTCAAACAGATGGATCCAGACAAACCTGTGGCCCAGCATGCTGTTGAACACAGCCTCCCTTTCAAAGACTGTTTCACAACGAGAATCATCAAGGCGCTTCCCGATGACTGCAGGCAGTTGGAGCTAAGAAACTGGGAGCTATCTCACCAACACATCACCAGATCTCGCGAGCCTCCTAACCTGAACAACAGGTAGCAGGCGCGCCCAGCTCTGCCTCCCCTAGACCTAGTTCCACCTGCCACCACCCACCGACAGCGCCTTCATTGTACATACCATGCTAGCTTTAGAACTACTTTTAGTATCTCTACTCACGCTGAGTGATAAAGACCACTAGTTGGTCGAAACGTATCAGCAACTTTGTCTACTCATCTATTTGTGTCTGTGCGACCTACCTAACGTTTTTCAAGGTAAGCTGTCGTCCTTCTGTACCTTTCCCCCACTGAAACATGTTTATTCATGTTCCCAGTTTAAGTATCCTAGCCATTTAGGCCTCATCTATATACCAAGCAAACTAAATAGAATATTTATCATACAAAAAAGAGCAATCCGCACATGGTGCAACGTCAAACGACACTCATGTAAACCTCTATTCACTAGATTGAACATCTTAACTGTGCCATCCATATTCATCTATGAAACAGCTTACTTTGTTAAAAAATACCCAAAATCATTCATTCAAAACTCAGAAATACACAATCACTCCACCAGACAAAAGAATAATATACACGTAATAGACCACAACCTCCCATTATTTAGTAGAAGTCCTGTTTATGCTGCCACGCAAATATGGAACAAACTACCAACCCAAATAAAAAAGATCAACAATATTTCTAGATTTAAGTATGAACTGAAAAATGTATTATTAAAATACTCCTTCTATTCAGTCAAAGAGTTCCTACAATGGGAGAAAATTACGATGTAAATGTAACAGCTACAGACTATCCTAGGTTTAGGTTTTAGGTTGTTTGAGTAAATTAGCCATTTAGCATAGGTAGGCCTAGTTTATAGGAATACAATAATGTAGTTAAATATTAGTTATTTTATGATAATTTTGAGAGCTTACTATAGGTTCTATGTGGACATGTATATTAGCTAATAGCTTATATTATGTATACCATCAACTGACTACGAATAAATAAATAAATAAAATAAACCAAATGGGTAAATCTAAATAAATCTAAATCTCTTCTTCTTCTTCTTCTTCTTCTCAAATGCCCACATTTGGACTATGATGCCATCATGCTTGATCTAGTCAACCAGTAGAGACGAGCCTCCCTTTCCTCCCTCTGTATGCCGTTGGGCATTGCTTCACGCTAATTTGCCAGACTGGCACAAGTATATAGATGTCGTCTGTCATGTTCACCGTTTCCGCACAATCTGCAGGTACTGGTTTCAAACACCTATTTGGTGCAGATGCTTCCCTAGAAGGTCATGTTGAGTCTTTAACCTGAACTGTGCTGTTTCTGTTCGTCTATCTATATATATAATCTAAATACAAATAAATAAATTCGTATTTTGAGTACGCACTCTTGTCAGGGAACTAATTTTCAGTGGGGATATTAAATATCATAACAATTACCTCTTCTTCTTCTTCTTATGCCAGCAATTGACCTATTTGGCCATCATGCGTACCGGTACCGTATTTACCCTAGTGATACAGACCACAAACAAAACGTATCAGCAACTGGACTGTTCATCTATTAGTGTCTGTGCGACCTTTTGTACCTTTCCCCCCACTGAAAAATGTTTATTCATGTTCCCAGTATAATTATTTCACTCGATTGTACGTCTCTCATAAAATGAAAGGCATAAAACTGAGTGCACTCGCATGCATTTCAATAGTGAAGGGTAGTAACAGAGTTCCTTAACCCACCGGCTTTCCTGAGCGTCGATTCGACGGGGTGGAACAGCGCGCTACATTATCAGTCGTATGAGAATGGTTCGTCCAAGAGATAGCGCTCGATGTACTTAGCACTTCGATGCATCAAACAATATGTTTGGCACGTGTCTAGGTCAGGTTTTAGTGTGTATGCTAGAAGGAAATATATGTTTGCATTCGTAGGCCGTATGGGGGCGCACGTGCTGTTGACGGCGACGAATGGCGAATATTTTGCATGATTGACGAAGATGAGGGGTGTGATATTTTGACACCAAAAAAATTTGTAGGGAAGTTCTATCCTAGAGATATTTATTTAGGCTATATTTCAGAATTTCTTTGAGGTAAATCGAGGAAATTTTTGTAGGAAAAGTAAACATTTTAACTGGAATGCGCTCCGCAGTCCGCACCCCCTTTTGCAAAAATTATTGGATTTTATCATTTTAAGGGGGGCACGGCGTGATTTTTAAAAGAAAGCTGATGGGTTACCTAAATTTTGTTCACTCAAGACCTCCATAACAGTATGAAATAAATCAATAATGTAAATTTTTAACAAACGATCATTGGCCACCGTACCACCTCTACCACACTAACACCATGGTGAAGGGTCAGGTAGGATTGGTACTTAAATTTAAATCAAATAGTAGGCCCTAGTCAACAATATTTTCAGGGATATCAGTCAATTTCCATGCTTGCTGTGATACTCCAAACAATTATATTATTGTGTTCTAATGGCAATAATCATTATTCATTAATCATTATCGATCAATCAAAGGAAATGGGTTGGTAAATAACTGGTCGGATACGTAGAAATAGAAACAACATATTTTATTGTGTTCGTTAAACATTGTCAATTACAATCGCTTGTCAAATAATGTTAAAGTAATACAAAGAAAATTTAAAATCTACACGTAGCATTGTTTGTTCTCAATATTTTACAGCAACAATATTTAGAACCCCCAAGGTTTTATTTATTATAGATTTGATTAACGATTTAGATTTTGATACAAAATCACAGCTGTTTTGAAATTTTAAGGCATTATCTACCTAGGTAATTGCTTTTTCATTTTTGGAATTATAGATACTACACAATACACATTATACATTTTCTTACATAAACATTTAACACAAATTATCAAATCATTAATATTGGTTTTATTTTTTAATAAGCAAAACTTAAAAAGGTCTAATGAAAAGACCCCCACTCAAGACGTAGAACACAACTATTGGTAGATATATTCATGTAGTAAGGGCTCTATTTGCAAACGATGTAAAACTATTCTACAACTAAATCAATAGGCTATCAAAGTAACACTTAACAAACACAAGTAACTTATATTTGAATAGGGGTGTTCGGGTATTTAGTACCCAAACTGAAGCGCGACAATTTGAACACACGTTGCTTAGCCTGAAACGTTCAGTACACCTTGTTGGAGGTTGGAAGTGCCTTTTATTGCTCCACCTTAACTGAACGTTTCAGGCTAAACGACTTCGGTTCGGTTCCAGGTAGTTTGAATCGTGCGCGTAAGTCACGACTTCTCGCCAGTAGAAGGCGCTGCCTCAAGATTTCCGGCCGGCCGCCGCCGCTACACTCGCTACTAGTTCCACACTCGTGCGCATAGCTCTAGGCTACGCTCTACGAGTTTAGTGTTTACTGTTTACAAATTAGGCCTAATCCGACTTCCGTTTAAGAATTGCGATCCCAGCATTTATATTTTATTTTTAATCCGTGTTGATTTTTCTGATAAAATGAGTGGACATAACTTTATTTTAAGTGATCGCGCTTCTGAGATGGAAGATGATATTGGGTAAGTTGCCGTTATATAAATTTACTTTTTTTTTTTTTTTAACGAACTAATGTATCCGTAACCGGAACTAAAAAATCCAATACGGGTACTTTACTACCCGGAACCGGAACCTAAACCAAAACCTGGAACCACCCATCCCTATATTTGAACAGGGTAAAACCTAGCAAGTATTAAGACTGAATAAGTTTGGGACTTGTGTTACAGTTACAAGAATGTTCTGTGATGGGAAAAGACAAACTGCTACAACCGTTCGTCTCATTGACATCATGTAGCAACGATTATTATATTATTAGACACACTTTACGGTTACATTTCACACAAACAGAAACAGATCCCGCGCAACAAATTGTTTAGCTTCGAGTGTCTACAAAGAATGGTCTAAAGAATGTTTTATACAAGTTAGGCCTACAAATTAAAGATGCACGTGATTATAGATATTATCACTCAATAATGAATAGGTATTCATTTTTCAATAACATTTAAATGATCGTTAATCGATAATAAAAATTGCAGGCAATAACATCAAACAGCAGGTTGGGCAAGTAAGTTGATACCGCACGGTTAAGACTACCTATTTAAGTAAAGTCCAACCGGTTACATAATAAATAGACCGGAGCAATTTTCAAGTTATTTTAAGCCACCACACGTTTTGTCCCTCAATACACACAGGTCTATTATAGGTTACTCACGCCGCAGTCCCTCATGTTTCCTTGACCTTTGTCTTAACATCCAACGACACAGTTTCAGCAAACCTTAAAACAAGGTCGTTTTATTGGAATCAAACCCCACCGCCAGAAGAAACGTTTTAAACTAACAAAACAATTTAGAACAAAGGCCTAATATTTATTTTAACAAATTTAATTGATTGATTTCAAAATAAATTACCCTAACCTTGGTAAAGTATTTTTGATTTAACGTAGGCCCCTTCTGTTTAGTTATAAAAACTGGTTTTAAAATAGGAAATAGGTCGACAAACAAATGTTACTGGCACCAGTACATTAGTTTATTACGCTAAGTTCATCGTCAATGTTAAACTTAACATTGTGGAGATTTAGGAGACCTTGGTTGAGGATACCTGAATCTTGAGGTTGTGATATTTAGACACCTTGGTTTCCCTTGCTTGACGTAGACGGCAGAAAAACGCCCGCCACTTCTCACAGAGTGAGGAGCCAGTCGGGCGCGGGCGGTTGGCATCACTTGGGGCTGTCCGGCCCCGACAGGGTGGCCAACTTGTGGAACTTGATCTTCTTCTTGTCCAGCTCCTCCTCCGCCCACGAGATGAGCTTCATCAGGCTAGCCAACCGCGGCGACGTCGTGTCGCGGTTCTCCTGGCGTAGGATCGCGGCGTTCAGTTCGCTCGCCACCTGGGACGCGAAGGAGATTAAATACTGGACAAGCGTCAGTGCGAATGATGGACCCAACACAAGATCAAGATTAAAACATTGTCTTGTCATCCCTTCTTAAAGTCCTCCTTTGTAAATCAGATTTATAACTGAACAGTATATAAACAATAAATAAATAAACATGTTTATTTTATGATATTTTAAACTGCATTTATTAAGTGTACCTACGTAGAACTGGAACAATGCACACGACACCAACTAACCAATGATATTCTGTAATTTTGTCATTGATATTATTATTGTATCAATGTATTGTGTTGATGCGTATTATTATTGTTATGTTAAACTGCTACATGTAGCACTGTTTGACAAACACTATACGTTGTCAAGTCTTATAGGATGATAATAGTACCTAGTAGAGAGCGCTGAGGATGGGACAGTGTACCCTACATGTTAAACTGTTTCTGTCACCCTTAGCCGCTTGCGTAGAACAACATGAATAACAAGCTTAAAATAAAATAAATTAAAAAATGCATGTTGTATTAGGCCTATAATATGTGTGACCAGCCACCACTTGTCCACAAAATTATGTCTCCACCCCTTGTTTTTACTGTGATTACTGTTGCACATTAGGCAATCTGCCTAGGTTAGAAACTACTTAACATAATATAGCCTACAAATATTTTTAAGGTATCCGAAAACATAAATGTGAAGAGTGTACATTGTGTGCACCCGCTGATAGCCAAAAGTGTACACGTTAGCGTCTCTGCTTCCAATGCAGCAGGTCCAGGGTTTGATTCCCGCTAAAGCCAGAACTTTTTTAACTTCTGATTTGGCCTTGTCTATCAGTTCTTGTCTAAGGAATTTTGGATCCATCCTAGCAACGCGGCACATAATAAATTTAAAGTTGTTCTGAATCGGCTTTGTTGATTCTAGCTTGATCCGCGGGTGTTCGCACTGTCCATACCACTGATTGCTACATTCCTAGTAAAAAATATTGATCTTTGGTTGGTTATCGCTCACTCGTCGATTGCCTCAGGGCCTATAGGGTTGGCTTGATCGCTTGGTTTAATATCCCCCACTGAAAATCAGTTACTGTAAGCCTATGACTCGGTGGGTAGACTCTAAATACAAATTTATTGATTGATTTAGGAAAGTACACGTATTTGTCCATCTTTAGAGCGCCTCATTACCTTCTGCCGGTGCGTGGGATGCAACAGGTCGCTGAACGGAGACTTATGAGGCTCCTCGAAGGCGAGGAGAGCGAGGGTTCGTTCCAGTTCGTTGAGAACGTTGGGGTCGGACTCTCCGGCCTCCGACAGTTGTTCCTGGGCGAAGTGAAGCGCCTCCTCTATGCGCCCGCCGCGGATCAGCTCGATCAGGTGGAGTTGCTGCGGAGGACAACCGTGCGTTAGATTTATTTATTTATTTTATTTATTTATACCTAATGGTTTGTTCTCTTTCAACAACAATCATAACAACAACAACAACAACAACAACAACAACAACAACAACAACCATCACAAACAGCTGTGATTTGAATTTGATACATTTAGCAAGCAGTGACATTTCTAAACCTTCTGACTAGCTCAGAGTCGGACTTAGCTAGTCTGGCCTGAATGCTCGTGATAAACGTTAGTAAACTGAGATTGGGAATCCAGCTCGCACCGAGTAGTCCAAGCCCAGCCCTCCTCATAAACGTAACATAGTGATAGAGTCCTGGAAAACAGGTGGTGGTAGAGGCAATTAAGAGCGGGTGGCTCTCACCTCATCATAGCCTACCTGTAGGTGGAAGTAAAGGTATCTATCGTTGTCCAGCAGTTCTGGGTGGAGCTGGTTAACGAGCGCGGTGGCTTCCTGGATTCTCCCGTTCTGTATCGCGTCTCGGATTCGTATCCGGTCGTCGAGCGTGTCTAGGTCCACGGACGGACTGACACCGGCCTCCTGTTGGAACTTCTCCGCTGCCTCTTTGAAGCCCTCTGTAAGTAACCGGTAGGCAGTGGTGTCATTATTTATTAGTCTTAGGTTCATAATATTATGCACAATTGGGTAGGCCTAATTGTGAAGAATCACTCAGCGGATCGTAATTACTTTGGAAGGTACGGTAATTTAAATGATTGAGCGGTGTTTCTTACATGGTTTGTGGGGTGTTTTAAGTCGGCTCACGTTCATCTGGGTATGTTTTTTGGTCATTCAAAAGGTTTGTGTTGATTGACATAATGTTGATGTTTACATTGTGAATGAGAATGAGTGTGTTATTGTTGACTGGAGCGACGGCGAGGTGGGGATTGACTGGTTTTCCTGAGTTAGCAATTCATCGGAATGAGGTTTGTGGTTATGTTGTTGGGTTTGTGTTGGGAGGTAGGGTTATGATGTGATGATGTAGCCTCTCTGTGGAACTTTTGTTAAAGCATTCCTTCCTGAGGTGGTAGGTAGGATAATGGCAAATATAAATCCCCGAACTCACTGCAAAGAACTATTTAAGAAACTTCAAATTCTGCCTCTACCTTCTCAATACATTTTTGAATCAGTGCTCTTCCTTGTAAAAAATCAAAATAAATTCATCACCAATGAGCAAATTCATAGCCACAACCGCTCCGTTCAAATGTACACTTAAAAACCCACAACACAACTCTTTCCAAAAGGAGCCATATTATTCGTGCTCAACACTCTTCAATGCCCTTCCTCTAAATATTAAGTCTATTAAGAATCTGCTCTACTTAAAAAAAGCAGTGAAGCAACTTCTTCTCAATGAATGTTTTTACTCTGTTCAAGATTTCGTAAATCATAAATTTTAAGTACCTAGGCCTACCTAATACAACAACGCTAGAAATAGTTTATTAACTTCATATTTGCATTATTTATTAAACCATAATAGCCATAGGTAGGCCTATTTTAATTCTGGTTGATTGATTGTATGAAGGCAGAGGCCTTTAATATTTGCGATCAATATTAAAATCAAATATTTGCATAGGCCTATGTAATTAGGTTTATTTAGTTGTCCTCCTTTGTAAATCAGTTTTTATAGGCTAACTGAATAGGATAGACATTAAATAAATATGTAGGCCCTACCCTATGCTATTGATTGCAAGGCAGATTGATTGTATGAAGGCAGAGGCTTAGGCTAGGGTATATATTGATTCCATTGATTTTATTGACTTCAGATTTGTATTATTTACTAAATTATAATCTATGTAGGCCTAGGCCTAAATCTGATCGATTGTTTGGTTTGGTTGGTTGTATGAAGGCAGAGGCTTATGGACTAGTCTCATAGGCCTATAATGTCATTCAGTAATTTCATGTACCGTATGTTAATGTTTTTGTTTATGATATTGTGTATGTTTTTATGTATTGACAAGTCCCACAGTGGTAATTGTGTGATTTTTCTTCTTAGGCCCTACAATGTAGGCTACTGCTCAGATGGACGCAAAATAAAATACTATACTATACTAGGTACCATACTAACTACCTAGCCTATTAATAAAGGCCTATTTGTTCCTATTTGTTTACATATTTTATAGATCATGTTTACTTTACCTTTAGTCGAGTCAACCACTCGGCTCATGATAATGACTAGGCCTACGGGTATTACCGTATTCACACTTACCAGTAACCAAGTAGTTCATGATGAGCTTGTTTATCACGCCCCTCTGCAACGGTAGGCCCTCTAACCGAGTCATCCAGTCGGCTCGTGATATGTCTTCGTGCCGCTCGGTATAACTCATTGTATCTGAGGAATCCAACTTGAATAGTAGGCTGTGCACAAAGGAAACAAATTAGGCCTACATTATTAGCAATCAAAATAGATTTTCAGTTCTTTGAGGACTACTAAATTGAATTGTTTTTAGTTTGATTTCAGTACGGGCTCTTAGGGCCTAGGGCTAGACTTTCGTGAATCGTGAGGGAAGGGCCATTCATGCAACCTATGGGATGAAGTCACAAAGTCCTCAAACTTAGGTCTACGAGACTGTCTAGGGTCTCTCCTTCGTAAGTAGAAGTAGGCCTAGGCCTAGACCCTAGGATCTAGGGTCTTGTAAGCTAAGGTAGAGTCCACTCGCAACCTAGGTTAAGTTAGGCTAGGCCTAGGCCTAGGCCTACCTACCCCCTAGCCACTACCTAGGGTAGGGCCTAGCCTAGGCCTAGGGGCTAGTGGCCTAGGCCCTGCATCCCTAGTAGCACAAACGTTATTTAAGTGACCCCACATAGGGGCCTAGGCCTAGGTCTACGAATACAGTTCGTGACCGTCAACAGAGTAGAAAGCAAAGTTTATTACCTGAACAGGTTGTTAAAAGAAATAATTATGCACTTTAATTAATAAATTTGTAATTGTTTAACTGCAAATTAATGTCTAGGCCTAGTATTTTGACAGCTGATTGGTCATCGTTGCTTTCAGAAAGAAACAAAACACATGTTTTTAGCTACAAAAATCGGAACTCCGCTAGGACCGCTTGGAGATCGAGAACTATCAAGGGCGCGTTCCAGAATTATGATCAGAAAATTTACCACACCTAAATTTTAGTCAAAACATGAACTAAAACACGGAAATTATAAACTTTAAATTATTTATTTATAAATTACTCTCACAAATTTATACGTTCAATTAAATCAGATGTTCTATCGTTTTGAATGTAAATGTTTGTATTTATTATTAAAAACCCTGTTTCTTGACAACTAAAAATGGCCGCTATGTGAAGGAAGGATCTTTTGGCAGCTGTCTCGCCCGTTATTCTCGTTACGTTATGAGTGATGTTTAGTGTTATTGTTTTTATTTAAACCGCAAAAATAACTATCTCAAGGTAATGTATACATGTATTTATACTTGTAAACCTATCACACTGTCTCACTTTCTCGTGAGAAACCAAAATCAATACTCAAAATCGAATGGACCAGGAATCTGTGACAGTCGGAGTCTCCTTCAAGAAGTTTGTCTATGATTTTAGGATGGAATGGGTGGAGATCATCGAGCCCCGGACGAAAGAGCACATGTACGCGAATTTGACGACCGGGGAATGCGTCTGGGATCCTCCGCCCGGGGTAGAAGTGTAAGTGGACTTCTTGTCGGGGGGCAATGACAGCAGATGCAACAATTACACTGTACCAATTCACGCCCACAATAATGTGTCAACATTGCCAAACTCACGCCCACAGTTATCAAGTGAAACTAGCCCTACCACTATCAGTCTACTTTCTGAGACCTACTTTTTAACGATGCCTGTCATCAGAATTGTTAGGTTCCCTACTTATAGCCTTGCCCTGCCTGGACCTAGGCTAGCCTCTGAGATCCATGACCTCTAGGTCTAGCTAGCCTGGCTCAACAGGGGCCTAGACCTACTCAAACTAGTTCAATAGCAGCTGCCCTCCCCATTGTCATTGGGCCTGTGTAATATTCAATTATCTTGCTAGTTTATCGTAGGCCTAGGCTTGGCCTACTTACGGTTGTCTACCGGTAGGCCTACCTCTACCAGCCACTTAGGTGTAGGCATAGCCCTTTCACCCCTCTCACTTGTACACCCTTTCAGTTGTGAACTTGTTGTAGGGGCTAGCTTGATCCTGGTTCTAGCAACGTAAAGCCTCCGTTGTATGGCAAGGCATGTGCTACCAAAGGCCCAGTTCCCACTAATTGGTTTAGTTATAATGGGATAGGACATAGGGCCTACTGTTTAATTGTTAATGTTTAAATCTTAAGAAATGAGTTATAACAAAAACAAAATTCTCACGATGGAGCGCGGTCGTTTAGCCGGTTCCCACTTGTACATCGAAGTTTTAAGCAACCTCGAGCATGGTCAGAGGAAGAGTGGGTGAATGCTCTGCCCTGAAACACTTGTATACCGCTGGTTAGAGCAGATAAAGGGTTCGAGAGCTAGTGTAATGGCTTCATTCTCCTCGACGTCTGCTCGGCAGTCTGGGTTAGTGGAGGAACCTATATGACTGTCAAGGTTACACTGTCCTTTCGGATGGGACGTAAGCCGTTGGTCCCCTTGGTACTTTTTGAAAGGAGTAGACTACATGCTGGTACCGGGTTTCCTGTAGCCAGCGGTTTAGCCGAGGTCGTTTAACCGGTTCCCACTCGAACACTGAAGTTAAGCAGAATCGGGCGTGGTCAGGGGTAGAGTGGGTGAACTCTCTGCCCTGAAACTTACGTAGGCTATACCGCTGGTTAGAGCAGATGGAGGGTTTGAGAGCTAGTGTAACGGCTTCGTTCTCCTCGACGTCTGCTCGGCAGTCCAGGTTAGTGGAGGAACCTATGTGACTGTCAAGGTTACACCGTCCTTTCGGATGGGACGTAAAGCCGTTGGTCCCCTTGGCACTTTTCGAAAGGAGTAGACAACATGCCGGTACCTGGTTTTCCCACCTCCCTTCTATTCATCCTTCATCATCACCACTCATTGTCTCAAAAAGTGTATTAATATGAGACGTTAAGCAATACCAATCAATCATGAATCAACCGTAATTTTTTCTCTTTTATA
Organism: Sweltsa coloradensis; assembly: GCA_024449915.1. Classification (NCBI taxonomy): domain Eukaryota; kingdom Metazoa; phylum Arthropoda; class Insecta; order Plecoptera; family Chloroperlidae; genus Sweltsa; species Sweltsa coloradensis. Next base: position 406,412 of record JAMZAV010001279.1, on the reverse strand, counting down.
AACATAGAAAACAATAAAATCATGAAATACAACATGAACTCATTTCATAAACTTACAATATCACGTGCGTGCGGCGCAATATGACCTAACCAGTTCAAGCGCCCTAGTTTCTCACGTCTTCGTCGAGTTCTTTTTCTCCCACTTCCACTTTGTTACCTCTTCCGAGAGCCAAATCCACTCGACCACCGTCCTCGAGAATTCTTTTCCACATCCACATCAGATCAGGGTAAATATGCAGTATAGCGGACGTGGGTATTATAGCGGACTTGGTATGGACAGTTTTTTTTATGTGTACCTACAAAACCTTTAACGTTGCTATTTTAAATCTAAAGTACCTACAAAACCTTTAACGTCACTATTTTAAATCTAAAGTACCTACTGATCAAAAACTGCCAGGTTGTATCAGTTTTTGATCAGTATAGGTACTTTAGATTTAAAATAGCGACGTTAAAGGTTTTGTAGGTACTTTAGATTTAAAATAGCGACGTTAAAGGTTTTGTAGGTACACATAAAAAAACTGTCCATACCACGTCCGCTATAATAGGCCCTACCCACGTCCGCTATACTGCATATTTACCCAGATCAGTCCTTCATGTTTACCAACCATATTTCCATGAATTATCTACTCAGGCCACATAGTTGGTTCACCTTAGTATTCAGCTCCCTCCATCCCTCACGGACTCTAGTGTATCCCATCCGGTAACATTTTGTCCGCCAAAGTACGGTACATTATCTTAAGCATCATTCACAATCAGTTCTAATTCGTAAGGCGCAAGGCCTAAGGCGTAATAATTTGTATTGCCGAGTATGTATTTCAATCAGAACGTTCACAACACGTCCCAAGTCGTAAGGCGTATGGTTTATGTCGTAACGAATTGCCCAAAATCCAATTCTTACGACGGTTTCTTACGACGAGCCTATCACGAACAAGGAATCTCCACAGCTGACTGTACGCGCATGCGCAATACACAGGAGCAATGAAAAATGGTATGGTTGTTGTAAACGCCTAGCATTTCTTACGACTTACGCCTTACGCCTTAGACCTTGCGCCTTACGACTTAGAACTAATTGTGAATGATGCTTTACTTTAACAGACGCATAAAATGTTAAAAAATTAATTGTTCTCTATAACAAGTTTTGTTTTTATGCATTAAATTCAATCTATTTCACTACATAGGGTCTATAATATTTATCTGTGTGTTGTGACTATAATTTAAAGTTAAAGTTAAGATGCTACCGTGCATCACATCTCACTGCACGCTACGCAAGAACAATCATGCCCCATACCAAATGTAGAAAATTAAGTTTGCCACTGTTGTAAGGGTGCGTCTGAATTTGATTCCAAGTCTAGGTTCAGATTCAAGTCAACGTCCAATAACTCTTGGTTTTCTTCTCCATATTTTGATTTTCAGGACTTCCTCGGGAATTTTTTACACGTGTTTAAAAACAGAAGACCTAACTAACTCTATCAGTTCTCAAGACATCGGCCTCTATTTTACAGAACCAAGTATAAATAGAGGTACCGGTACCTAGGGTAGTTAATATTTTTAATTTATTTTGTTCACAACAAAGTAGAAAAGTTAATAAATCAGTGACATAGATAGGGGCTAGACCTACTAACTTAGAATTAATTACCAAGGCCTACTTATAAAATGAAATTAAAATAAAATAGGCCTATGAGTACCGTAGTAATGTGGGTAATTGGAAACGGGGTAACTGGAAACTCCCTTTTAATGTCTGTAAGTGAAGTTCAAATTTTAAAAAAAAATTGTTAGCTATAGCATGATCCAGACTATTATGGAAAATGTGCAAGTAGTTACAGCTTCTTCTGTTCAATGATGTGCATTTCATAGGCCTACACAATGCAACCAACCTCTAAACAAAAAACTTGTTTCAATTTGAAACACATCTCAAAATTGCCCCTGTTAGCTTATGGTCCTTATTTTGTTTTTAAGAAATTTATTCTTGAATGGAAATTAATTAAGACACATTGTAGTCAACAATATAGTACTGGTGAAATTTAGATAATTACCGGTACCTACCATAGTTTAGTTTCTCCTGATAAGCAGTGTTTCCAATTCCCCTATTATCTCATTACTTGGGGATAGGCCTAATTGGAAACATGAATTTGGTGTAATTGGAAACACACTGGGAAATTGGAAACAAAGCCAAAAGATCCATGTTAAAAGCTATGGACAAATTTCAGGGGTTAATGGAAACTCATTTAAATGTTTGGTTTTAAAGTAAGGTAAGTTGGCAACAGTGTCTGACTACACAGCCTTCTTACTTAGGCTTCAGATTATCATGTTTTGGAAGGAAAGATACCCTCGAAGAGATGACCACGATTTGGTATTAATAATAATATATTTGCTGGTCCAATAAAGATAAGTGGCACTGTGGACTTTGTCTTGACCCACACCAAGATGCCATTGAAAATATGTGCATTTTTTTCCAAAATGACAGGAAATCCAAAAAAACGCAGCTAACGTTTCCATTTGCCTAATCGATACATGTTTTGTTTTTGTTGGTAATTTACCAATCTATTGTTGTAGTTTTTGTAAACTAAATTTTAAGTGATGATTGTATATTGATATTTAAATACAAATTACATTTTTTTTTATACAACAGCCTTATTTTCATGCTTGTGATACTTTTGAGATTTTCCTTACAATTTTGCGTTGCAACGGAAGTTTTTTTTTAAAATGAACACAGAATCTACAGTTTGTGTCATAATGTTTCTTTTTGTGTTAGAATTACAGCTTAAAATGCTTTGTTTCCAATTACCCTAGGCCTACTTTAGTTTCTTTATGGGTCTATGAGTGGTACCATGGCTGTTTCCATTTTTTCATTTACCCCAATATCCGGTAGGGCCTAAATTTGAAACAAATTCAAGTTAAGAAAAAAAGCAATAAAAATACCATACAATATTCTTCCATGAAATTCTTGTTGGTGTCATGATTTAGTTTACATCTCAATGCACTATTTTGCTCCTTACATTTTTTCTCTCCTATCAATACCCTAGCCTACAAATAAGGTCAAAGTTAAAAACACTAAAAGTGTTTCCAATTACCCACATTACCCCTAAAATAAAAGCAAATAGAGGACTCAAATCACCTAGAGAATGCGCTAGTGTCGCGGGGGCGTAGCACCGTCATGGCCGCCGAGTGAGGATACCTTTGTAAACACCCATATGATCCTACACAAGCACAGTGTAAATATATAAGGTTTTGGGGGAATAGAATAGGTATCATGTGGCTCATTATGAATTCAAAATCTAGTATATATTTATTTATAAGTATTTCTAGTATTTATATAGATTTATATCAGCATTTATAATTAAAATACCTAGGCCTACGGAAAAAGTCTGTCGGGCGTCTGTGAACGTAGACATTGATATAAACCACTTATTTTTGTTGCCGTAGTATTATTCCAGAGTACAACGTTACAGAGTCCAACATACTTTGAAATAATATCAATATAATGACTACATTTATTAATATCAAAGCAAAATATTTAGTTATGTTCTATAATCTATAATAGGCCTAATATGGAATGTAATGCAATACTAGAGTAGCACACAGCGTTTCGATTCAAGCAACAACAATAAAGCCACTCAAGCTTTGTGAAGAGTGACGACAATAAAGCAGTAAACAATAAACATTATGCGTTCCTAAATTATTAGAATGCAAAATAAAAAATTACTGGACAAAAAACCAATATAAAAGAACATTGGGAATAACAAGTCAACATGGTCTTGTGCTTAATTTTCTCGGAATCATGGTAGCCCAGGTATGAAAATGCAATACTTAAATTTTTTAAACCTTATTCACCCACTCTTGAGGGGATTTGATTGTTTGTGATTACGAAAATCCCAATATAAATACTATAAAAAAACAGGAATTGTCCCCGGGCGCGGACTATATAACCGTTAGACACCCAACGATATAACTGGGAGTGGTGATTTAATAACTTAAAATTTGATATTCATTATATTATAATATCAAAATGCACCAATAATTCAGCAACAAATACACTACCGCGGTCTCGGTGGTCATTTGGGAGGCATGGGTTCGATCCCCGGCCAAGGTTGGGTTTTGTAAATCTGGACTTAGCCCATTTATTGTGATAGGGCCTATAATCTAGGGCTACTGATTGTTTTAAGCCAAAAATGAATTAGTCTTATCAACTAGGTATGAATTTAAAGTATTAATATGAAGACCACTCTTTATTAAGATCTCACAGAATATACCTAAGTGAGAGGGAATGTGTTTTGTTTCCGTAATTTCTTGTAGATTCCTTACACGAAATAACGAATCAGTGCATGTGTTGAGTCACTTATCTTCCAATAAGTGGCTTCAGCAAATATACACTCTAATGGCAAGTGGGTAGGTGGATTGTGGACAGGTAATATTCAACGTACGAAATGTGTAACTAACAAAATAACAGTAGGTATAGTTGGTTTACCAGTCAGCGTTTGATTACGTTTTCAGTGTCTCCAATGCATTTTTTCACGGAATGAATTATGTTTCTGTTAAAATATGATGTTGAAGACTAGATTTCATGTAGGTGCTGTTTGTTGTGTGCGCGATAGAACATCACAATACTTATCTCAATTAGTTAATTTCTTACGCGCGAGGATAGCATGTGTAGATTCTATCCTCACTAGCGCGTTTCCAGCGTTCGCCGCCAGAGTGGACATGAGAAGATGGAGCGCTCTATTGCATACAATATAGGCCTAGGCCTAATATATCAAATATAAACTAGGAAGCTTCGCAAATGCTTTTTCAGGCGCGTTGTTGGATGAGCGTAATTGGTGCATTGAGCTGCCATGTGTTATGCAGATTTTCTGTTGTTCTGTGAAATAATCATTACTATCGGATAAAGCATGTAGGTGGTAGGGCCTATGTCAAAGAAATTGTTTAAAAACGAAAAAAGCGTAAAATTGTGATTTTCATGAGAAATAATTTTTCGATTGCGCTCAAATTGTACACGAATAGTATATTAATTCATAAAATTAAGGTGCTGTGAAAAAAACGTTACAGTGGATAAAGCATGTAGGTCCCCGTGTTATTCTAATCAATGACATGCCATGTGCGATAAGTGAAGGGGATATGCTTCTGTATGCAGATGACGCAACCACCACCCTTGCCTATGCACTTATAGAAACATTAGAAAATACCACTTTTATCATTTTTAACGAAGTGGCGCAGTGGCTGCAACCAAATAACCTGATAATGAATAATAAGAAAACTAAATGTATGATATTCCCAAGGAAAAATATGGAAGAGCAAAATATTTGTATCAGGTTATGTGATGAAGACCTTCCTATTGAACAAATAAGACACAGCAAAGTTCTTAGGACTACGGTACGTATATATTGACAAGTGCTTATCGTGGGACATCCACACTGATTATGTAGCAAATAAACTAAGCTCTAATATATATGTCTTACATAAAATGAAAATATATGCAGATAGAAATTTGCTGTTAATAGTGTGCGATGCCCTGATTGAGTCACATTTGAGCTATGGGTTAATAGAGTGGGGTAATACATCAAAAAACAATTTTCATTAGATCTTTGTCATGCAAAAAAAAAATCTTTAAGAATAGAATAATAGATCAAATTAAGAAAGGGGATATTTCAAAACATTGAATATTCTTACTCTTGCATGCCTCTATATTTACAAAGTAATATTATTTCTAACCAGGAAAACGCTTAAGTCCCGCCGCGTTGTTGTTTGAGCGTAATTGGTGCGTTGAGCTGCCTTGTGTTATGCGGATTTTCTGTTCTGTGAAAAAATTATTACTAAGTCGAAGAATTTTTTTAAATTAAATTAAATTAAATAAAAAATTAACTTTATTTTTTTATTTTTTTTGTTAATCGTAAAAAAAAACAACGTAAAATTGAGATTTTCATAAGAAATAATTATTCGATTGCGCTCAAATTTTACACAAATATATTAATTCATTAAATTAAGGTTCTGTGAAAAAATCATTACAATAGAATAAAGCTTGTAGGTGTTATAAGTCAAAGAATTGTTTTTAAAAAAAAATGTAAAATTTCGATTTTCATGAGAAATAATTTTTCGATTGCACTCAAATTTCACGCAAATATCTTAATTCATAAAATTAAGGTTCTGTGAAAAAATCATTAAAATCGGATTAAGCATGTAGGTGTTATAAGTCGAAGAATTTTTTTTAAATAAAAAAAAATCGTAAAATTGCGATTTTCATGAGAAATAATTTTCCGATTGCGCTCAAAAACGTGGCAGTTCTAAGTTCAGAGATTTCGAAGGCCTCCATAAAATTTCATTGCAATTGGAGTATCGGTTTAGCCGGAATCGTGTTAACAAACACACAAAAATACAAACAGAAAAAACAAAAAAATCGGAAAATTGCGATTTTGAAGAGAAATAATTTTTTGATCGATTTTTCGTACGGTGCAGTTCTAAGTTCAGAGATTTTGAAGGTCTCCATAAAATTTCATCGCAATCGGAGTATCGGTTTAGCCGGAATCGTGTTCACAGACACACAAAAATACAAAAAGAAAGAAAGAAAAAACATTCCAGATTTTTTTCTCCAGTGTAGAAGAAAAGAATCTTCGCTTTGCTCGCTACGCTCATCCAATTAATCATAGGGAAGATAGGTATTAAATTAAATAAACATCAATATTTATAATTACAATACTAGGAGGAAAAATGATAATTTGTGTCATCCCATAGGCTGGCTGTGTATGAGAAAAGCCCCACATATGCACGAATAATCCTTTTTAATAAGCTACCTGCCTTTATCAAAAACAAACCAACTGATACATTTAAAAAGGATTTTAGGACATTTCTTGTTGAAAACGAATACGTACTATGATATTGAGGATTTCTTGGCGGACAGCCAGCGGTTTAGCTGCGGCTCGTTTAACCAGTTCCCACTCGAACACCAAAGTTAAGCAGAATCGGGCGTGGTCATGGGTAGAGTGGGTGACCGCTCTGCCCTGAAACTCACGTATACCGCTGGTTAGAGCAGATGGAGGGTTCGAAAGCTAGTGTAACGGCTTCGTTCTCCTTGACATCTGCTCGGCAGTCCGGGTTAGTGGAGGAACCTATATGACTGTCACGGTTACACCGTCCTTTAGGATGGGACGTTAACCCGTGGATCCCCTTGGTACTTTCGAAAGGAGTAGGCTACGTGCCGGTACCGGGTTTCCCCTCCTCCCTTCTGTTCATACTTCATTCTCATCTATCACCACTCATCGTCTCGAATAGCCTTAGTGCATGTCGTGCGTGTAATTCTTGGCGGACAATAAAAATATGTCTTGAAAATACAATTTATTAGTGTAAAAGTATATTTTTATTGTGTATTATTGTATTGTTGTAAAAGTGTATTTTGTAATTAATAGGGATGGGATTTGACCGTTAATAGGGATGGGATTTGACCGGTCAAATTCAAATTTGGTCAAATGTAAAAAATCATAAACTGTATTTTATTAAATAATTAGTAGGCCTATATTTATTTTTTAAATGTTGTGGTGACAAAAGCTTTTTTTATGAAAAGCTTGTTAAATGCATATTAAGTGGCATATCGTCATCATCATCATCGTCGATGCTGTCATCAGTCCCTTTCTCCGATTCAGCTTCAGCTTACCCAGAAGCTATTATATTCTATTTGTATATTATAATTCATAATATAACTACATAATAAATAATAATTAAAATAAAATATTACCTAATTAAAACATTTTTAATTGAAAAAGAAAGAAAGAAATGTTATCGTTTACATAACAATTCAAATACAGTATAAAATTCAAATAATTTTAAGTTTTAAATGCAATATACACATGTTATCTTTAAGTCAATTGACCGGTCAATTGACCAAAAGTATTTGACCAGTCATTTGACCGGTCAATTGACATTGTGCAACCCTAGTAATTAATTTGTAAATTAGTTTTAGTCTATACATCCTAAATCAAGTCTTAGTCTTTTGAAAAGACGTGTTTAATAGCTAGCTAGCTTATAATGTATTGTTTAACTTTCTTGTTTTGTCATAATATTGTAACATTATATGCTAGTATTAGGATACAAAACAAGACAATAAAATGAAATGAAAATGAAATGAAATAAGTCGAAGAATTTTTTTTTTAATTGAAAAATATCGTAAAATTGTGATTTTCATGAGAAATAATTTTTCGATTGCGCTCAAATTTTACATGAATTAGGCCTAATTTATAAAATTAAGGTTCTGTGAAAAAATTATTTCAATCGGATAATGCATGTAGGCCCTAGGTGAGTCGAAGAAAAAAAAATCGTAAAATGTGATTTTCATGAGAAATAATTTTTCGGTTGCGCTCTAAATAACGTGGCAGTTCTTGGTTCAGAGATTTCAAAGGCCTCCAGAAAATTTCATCGCAATTGGAGTATCAGTTTAGCCGGAATCTTGTGAACAGACACAAAAATACAAAAAGAAAAAAAACATTCCAGATTTTTTTCTCCAGTGTAATATTAAGAATGGAATCTTCGCTTTGCTCAACCAACAAGTAAAATAACACATTCATTGGTCAAACTGTAAATCAACGACAACTTAACTTAAGGCATAAGGCCTAATTTAGATTAGCACAATACTTAGTTTTAATATTCATCTTTTCTAAAATCAAGTAAAGGAAATTTAACTGATGATCAATTTAACTGGCTTCAGTCACTCATACGTACATACATAGGCCTACAATTTACACTTTCGGGCCAACTCACTCACTCACACAATCATAGGGGCCTACCTTCAATCAATCGTATGTACAACTGCAGGCGCGTAGGAACGTTTTGAAAGTTTGGGGGGGGGGGGGGGGCAAATTTATTAGCAGTTTTCATGGGGTGAAGCTGAGGTAGCCCCAGCTTCCGGGAGTCTTTCACCATTGTTACGCCTATAGGCTACCTACAGTTATATCGTCATGTTTTGACTGCACTCAAACTCTGTAAACAATGTTTTGCAGCAACTATCTGCGATCTAAAAACTAAAAGAGTTAACGTGAAATGGCCCATTTTAGTGAATTTCAACCTAATTTATTTTTTATGTAGGCTAATGATGAAGCAGACAGGCAAACATTTTTGTTTTACCAAGGTGACTGTCAAATTGTGTGTCCCGGTAACCCACTTTAGTTTTGCCCCCCCCCCCCCCCCCCCGTTCCTACGCCACTGAACAACTGTCAACACCACACATAAACGTTCATGTTTTATATGTAGGGCCTACCAGTACCGGGAATGAGCCTATTTTCATCGACATGTAGGGTAGGCCTATGCTACGTAGGCCCATATATATTTTTTTTATTGTAAGCTTTTAGCCTGTGTTGTTTTGCTATGATAGCCTAATTTATGAATTTTTAAGTGAATAGGATTTAAACGTTAAATAAAAAATACAAATAAATATGTGTGGTAAATTGTACTTGTGGGACGTGTTCTTCTGTAATATGGCTAGGGCTGTGCAAATTAGCAAAAATGCCTCCCCGGGTACCCGTCGATCTTGCGGTCAGGTACCCGAAATTACTAGATTTTAAGATTTTTTTACGATTAAAAAAAACTTTTTTGTGAAGTTAGTCATTGGATGAGCAAAGCGAAAACTTCAATTTCACTGACCCCTCAAAATATTTAGCTCCAATGTGTGTTTTTTTTTTTTTTGTGTTTGTTTGTTTTTCTGTCTGTTTGTTCGCACGATTCCGGGCAAACGGCATATGCGATCTTGATGAAATTTTGAGGGGACCTTCGAACTCTCTGAAATTAGACCTGCCACGTTTTTGGGTACAATCGAAGAAATATTTCTCATGAATATCATACTTTTACAATTTTTTTCGATTTTTAGTGCGAAATTTTTGTGACATTTTCCCCGATTCTGACCAAACAGGTGGGGCTAGAACGTTCATATTTCACATGGACATTAAGGTTATGGTGATATAGTACCTTTTGGTTGAAAAAGTTAGCCAGAATCCATAGAAATAAAGGTTTTAAAATGAGTTTTTTGAGGTTTAAAATAACAATTAACAAGTAACAATAGAAACTTGACAACAATCACCTACAATGCATTCACAAAGCACTTGCAAAGGAAAAGTGGTCCCACGCAAACTAAAAACTTACATAAACGCTCATCCATAAACGCGGCGGGACTTTAGCGTTTTCCTAGTTTACTTTATATTGACAGGTTGTCACTTTCTCAACACACACGTTTTCATGAACGTGAACATGTCGACGGTCACGGGCGCCAGAGATGCTCGTTTCTAATGCCCAGCTGTTGAAAATGCACTTTCAACAGAACTGTTATTGCCGGAATGCATAAATATCTCCGCCAGTCACTAATCAGCCGATTACAATGAATAGTGGTGCGCTCGCAGCGAGGGGGTGACGTCACTCGCTCGAACTCCACACAGACAAAATTCGAGCGCTAATTAATGACAAATCACTTACTGCCGCCACTGCACGCTGACGAGTAAAAGACTGACCGGCGGCGGCGGTAATTAAGCCGAATTTGAAACGAAAAACAGTCAAATGAGTACCTGACGACTCGTTTCATTACCCGGGCTATTATCAACGGGCGGGTACCCGTTCACAGCCCTAAATATGGTTGAAAATAATAATAACATAATAATCTGAATCCAAGTGGCTGGTTGTATTTTTCTCACGTCCCGTGTGTCCCTGCCCTGCTCGCAGGAAGAAGACGGACAACAACCAGTGGTGGGAGCTGTTTGACCAGAGCACCTGTCGCTTCTACTACTACAACGCGACGTCCCAGAAGACCGTGTGGCACCGCCCCTCGGACTGTGACATCATCCCGCTCGCCAAGCTACAGACGCTGAAGCAGAACACGGAGCCGGTGGTTGAGAAGGCGGTGGAGGTGGGCGAGCCCAAGAAGAAGGAGTCCGTAGCCACTCAGACGCCCGGGCCGAGGAAGGGGAGGGGCCCAGATGAGCCGGCCACGCCCACTTTCAATCTGGTGAGTGTTAGAGTTGAGAAGGCGGTGGAAGAAGGAGGAGTCTGTGGCCACTCAGAGGAAGGGGAGGGGCCCTGATCAGCCGGCCACGCCCACTTTCAATCTGGTGAGTGACATGGCGTATGCTTATGTTATCTTACACCGAGGGACTTTTATCTGCCACGCCCACTCAAATCCCTCCTGTAGCTGTAGAAGTTTCCATCTTATTTTTACAAACCTTATTTATGTCTTATGCCTACCGTTTATTTTTCATAAAAAAATTGAAACCTTGGATAATGTACTTCGTTGCTATCTTGTCTCGAGTAAGTTACACAACTATGTATTAGCAAATCACCATCCTTTAATTTATGTCTAGTCACAACTCACAACCTGTACAGTCAATAAATTGTAATTTATCTATCCATTTTCTTTGTCCATTTGTCCATGTGTTTTGTGCTTCTTTAGGCCAATAAAATGTGGCAGCAATTTTTAGTAGAAACTACATAGGCAGAGGTTTTCTTATACCGTGATTCAGTTTGTCCAATAGTCTAATTCTTACTTTGGCTAAATAACTTTGGCAACTGTCAAACAGTGTCTAAGTGAGCACTAATTATTAGGCCAAGTCTAGATGTGGATTTCAGACTTAAAACTTGTACATTGCTGGAGAGTAATAGACCATTTTCAGAATAAACTGCGCATGCGCGCTCCGTTGCAAAGCATTATGGGAAAAAAGGGCATTTACATGCTAAATGTCATATGTTTGGGATTGTGGCGGACTGCACTGCCATTGTTGGAAACGCAGTTCTCCACACACCCGAGCATATATGGCATTTAGCATGTAAATGACCTTTCTCCCATAATGCTTTGCGCGCGCGATATAGAGGGCGCTGGTTATTTTGAAAATCGTCTATTGTTACTCTGTGGTTTCAGCCGAAGGGCGACTGCCTGCGATCCCCGAGGAACGGCCGCGTTGCCGTGGCGATAGAGACCCAGACGTCGCCGACCGCCTCGCCGCGCAACACTCGCAGGGGCCATCACCACCACAGACACCGTAACCACGGCAACAGCAGCAACAATATGGGCCGAGCGTGGAACACTAGGACGGCTCACTCACAGGTAAACAGCTGATGCGAGAGTGCCCTCTTAAAGGGGCTATTACCCCCAAAAATTATTTTTTACCACATAATCTATAGGCTAGCATAATACTACACTAAAATGACATCTGGAAAATTTAGCCTATATCTTGTAACTGTGACTTTATACGAATTTTTCAATTTGTTTGATCCAGAAATGTAAGAAACAGGCGTTTTGGGAAATTTCTTAAATCGACTTTAACCTGCTTCTTCCTCCAAGGTCATTGGGTATAAAGATCGTCCCCATGTTATTTCTCATGGGAGATTTTTGCCGATGGGACCTAGCTCGAAAAATAGCAAGTTTGACATTTTTTTCCGGTCATGGTGGATCCAATAATTTTTCTGTTAATTTCTAAATTCATAACTTGTTAGCCTGAATGAATTTTTTTTTTAGTTTAGCGGGTGAATACCCCTTTAACACTCTGGAGTCTGGATACAATATAGACCGTGCTGGTTTTGTTCTAGACAGGACTTGAAACTAACGTGGCACATTCCATTATAAAATTCTTAAACTGGGAACATAATAAACATTGTCTATGTTTTATAAGTGCTTGTTTATTATCACAATTTGTTGTGTAGAGGCTGGCAGACACCTTGTGCTTGGGGCATATGCCTACTGCCCTTTTCTGCCAACCTTCCTAGCCATAGTGGGAAAATAAATAATAAATAGCTAAATAATAAGTCCGGTTGGCGGTATGTCGATGTTCAGTTAAATCTATCCGTCAATAATAATCGTCTATCCGTAATAACAAAATAATTACAAAGCTTCTGATCGGTGGTTGCCATAGTGATAACAAGTTGTACTGGCCACTTTAAGAGTCTTCAAGAGAGTACTCGGCACGCTCGTAACCACTCACATTAAGATGTACAACACTCTGGAGAAAATTGAAACTACATACGCGAATTCTAAAATGCACATGAGTCATGACACAGATATGTATTTTTATGCAGAACATCATACAAGAAACAGAACTGATGTATGTAATAAACCCTACTATACACCATTGTTGGTTAAAGTCTACGCGACGGAAGCAACCTCTTCTTTATCCCGTTGCATCGACTTTATACGTAACCATGGTGTATAGTAGGGTTTATTACAAACATCAGTTCTGCATAAAAATGCATAAAAATATCTGTGTTGTGCATTTTAGAATTCTTGTATGTACTGAGTAGTTTCAATTTTTCTCCAAGGCGTTGTACATCTTAATTTGAGTGCTTATAGTTTTTGCCAAGATCGAAGAGCACCTTCTAGAGCTCTATTCACGAAGAATCACACGCCCACTTAACTTCTTCGAAAGAGCTTCTCAGTGGGCGCATGGACACAGGTCCTACTACTGTCACCAAACGGGATAAAAACATCGACCAGTCCATCAACGCATCACACAAACAAAGCATCACCTGACTCGGCCTACCGAAGGGTTGGAAGTATGTTTTCAGCGTCTTTAGTAGAAAAACACAAAATTCTTGACGGCAGGCAAAGCAATCATTGTACATGATAGGGATTAGGGAACCCTATTCATGAAGATTTGAAAGAAACCGCTAGCGCTCTTCGATCTTGACCCAAACTGTACGAGCGTGCCGTTTACATGTCTGTCTCGTGAACACTCTTTACTGGACATATTTCATGAGAAGGGTCGGATTGTTATTAATTTCCTAGTACAGGTAGACCCTGAGTCTGACCCACTTTGCTTGTCCCAGGACTCGGGTCGTTCGAGTGACTCGAGCTCGGTGTCGCTGAGTCGCTGCTCGCTCGAGTCTGGCTACCGCCTCCTGGAGTCGCCGCGGCAACCGGTTGCCAGCGACAACGCTGCCGCGATGGTTGCTGCGGCCAATGAGAGGGCCGGGATCAGCTCGTCAGCGAGCGCTCCCCTCTACAAGAAGATGACCAACACACAGGTTAGACAAGAGTTTTGCATGTTCTGTGTCAACTTACTGACATGTTTATGTTGCGCTGTTTTTTAGGGTTGGGATTCGAATTCAATTATAAATTCGTAGAGGCATGAAAATTTAGCGTTTTAGGTTATTGATGCTAAATCACTGAGTATAAATTCTTAAAAACGCTAAATAATGCTAAATTTACTGAAAATAAGGTTTCCCTATACGGTACCAATTGAGAATTGGTTTAGCGATGTATTCTAACGTTTAACGTGACTTCATTGAATTGAAATGTTCCTATAAAGCATAATTTGAATTCATTCCCCATTAAAAATACAAGACACTCCCCATATTTGGGGTTTTGGTGGAAAGAAGAAAATTAATGCTACAAAATGCTAAATTTGGAAAATTTAATGCTAAATATTCAGAATATAAATGCTATTTTTTCATAGCTCTATTTATTCGTAATCAATTTCAAACCAATAAACTCTACATCACATCGGAAAAAAATTTGACATAGATTTTTTTTTAAATGGAAAAAAACTTTTTTTATGTAAAACTACTAAAAATACAGGTAATGTTATGATGCAAAAGTAAAATATATGATTTTTACATGGTTTCAACAACAATTTACCTTTACCTTTGTTCTAGTTCCATCCCTGTACTTTCTCCTGTTTTGTTTCTTTGATATCACCTCACTGAGTGATCAGTTAGTTCATTTGACACAGGACACTGTAGGCTTTATTTCAATTTTAATTAATACAATTTCGGACAACAAATAACAATAGTTGCAGTTAATAGTGACAGTTTTCACCATGTAGTCCATTTTACTTTTACACAAGTAGGCCTACTTGCATAAATATTAAACGTAATGAATTTTACAAAATAGTATACATATTAATACTTCTCTGAGATATCCCTATCTCTTGTTTCCAGCGGGGTAGTCTAGACAAGTACGACCTACTCTCGTCCACCAAGAAAGCAAAAGACTTGTCGAAACAGCGGAGTTTCGACGTCCTGGAGAATTCTAAGTCAGCCACGAGAGGCGGGAAACCAACGCAGCCGATTCCACTCGCTCGCAGCTTCTCATTTATGCAGCGGAGGTGAGAGACGCGTGATAATCTCTCGCGTAACCAGTGAACTTGCTTCTCGATTATTTTTATAAAATAAAAATAGGGATTTATTTGGTTTAAATCTTATTTTTGATTCTTTAAAATATATCTAGGATCTGTTCCTTCTTTCTTCTGTTTACTTAGGTAATACCTTCATAACCAAAATGGGCATAATGACTGATAAATAAGCTAACTAATTGAGCTCCACAATTTTCCAAGTTGTGATGTCACAGGCAGAATATTTTAATGTTATAATTGACGAGCTTTACATACGACTTAAGAGAGTATAGGACATGCGTTTTAGGCAAATTGCTGTTCGCTCGGCCAACTGACACCACTGAAATTTTGAACATATGTCACAAATGTGGAATTATAGGGCTCTACAGTAACACATTTGTAAATTTTGTTTTAAAATAATTTATAAAAATTAAATTAGTTTTCACGAATTTTGATTTTGTTAAAAACTCCAAAATTGACCATATTCGTGATTTTTTTTCTGACTGATTAAGTCAAAATTTGGAAAATCTATGACCACAGGGCTGTCTATGTATGCTTTATTGACAACTTTGCAAAGTTTCATATACGTCGGATGCATCTTGGCCGAGCGAATAGCTATTTGCTAACAGCCAAATGTGTCCCATTCCCTCTTAATTTAAAATATAACCATCTCTTGTGCTGCGCTTTCGCGCCTACACTATGCGTGAATTGGGTGTTCAAGCAGCCAGGTGCACTTGTTTATATTTCTTACGCTAAGCTCGCGTTGCGCTACGCTTATGCTATGCCAATTGTGCGCAGCACTTACGTCTTTAACGTAAAACATTATCTTCATCTTACACTTTAACTTGGTTTTCACCTGCTGATGACAACTGCAGCTAATTTAAAGTTGTTTGTTACCTTAATCCACGACGCGTTTCGTCCTTCTGGGACTCATCAGGCGGATGGTGGCCACTAAAAATCAGCTAAGTACATGCAAACAAAACTCACAACACATAAACCAAACCTGTGGTAGGGCCCACGCAACAAGTAAATTCTGCACCAGAGTTGGGAGGGAAGCCCCCTTACTGTCTGTGCTGACTGTGTGCCTCAGTATGAATGGTGTGTGAAGTAACCTTGCTGATGATGACAACATGCTTGCAGAATTTACTTCTTGCGTGGCCCTACCACAGGTTTGGTTATGTGTTGTGAGTTTTGTTTGCATGTAGTTAGCTGATTTTTAGTGGCCACCATCTGCCTGATGAGTCCCAGAAGGACGAAACGCGTCGTGGATTAAGGTAACAACTTTAAATTAGCTGCAGTTGTAATCAGCAGGTGAAAAGTTTTGTCGCCCCCAGCCCTTTAGGCTGGGCTTTATGTTCTCTATGCTTTCCCAACCTGTCAACCCTTCTCCAATCATACTAAACTAAACTAGCCGATTGGCCTTTTCCTAATTGTAACAATACACTTCAACTTGGTTAGTTAGGCCTAATGCTTTTGTTATTCATATTTTGTAGTACCGTATCGTTCCGAATATAGTGCGGCTGCGAATATAGTGCGAGTAGTGTTTTTGAGAACAGAAAATGAAAAAAATGAAAAAATCATGACAATTTGTCAATTGAAAACAAACTATTTTATAGGCATTATATCTTGATTTTTACCTGAATCTGGCAAGCATTTTCCTTATTTTATTGATAATTAGAACCGAGTCCCTACTTGGGCTAGCCTAGGGCTAGGACTGCCTATAGGCCTAGGCATAGGCCTAGCCTAGGCCCGAGCGTCACATCATTGAAGATCTATGCAGATACTAGGCCTAAAACAAACTAGGCCTAGGAATACTACGTGTGTACTGTGACGGCAAAAAGTAGGCCTAGGCCCTAGTCTGCGTGCTAATTCTGTTCAATTCCGAATCTTTGTATGTTGCCAACTGGGTTCAAAATTATGACTTGGATGCGGGAACCAGGGAGCGTGAATACACGGCGTCAAAAATAAACATCCTTTATTGGTTTTGTTGCGTCTATATCACTAATATTTCCGATAAACGATCATGAAGAAAGAATGCCAGAGAATATTCCACTTAAGCACTTTTTACGTAATTTAAAATCGTAATTCGCGTAGCTTGACATTTTCAATCTTCCATCTTTGAATTTGCTTCATTTCACTGGCTATCGAAGGTCAAACTCACCGAGCGTCCCTATTGGACGAAAACGAGACGACCCCAGCCAATAACAGAGCTAGAAACCAGTAATTACTACAAATGCACTCGTGGCGCGCTCTATCGGCCATCGCTGGAACTCATAGCACGCTTGCGCTCCGTCGGCCATAGCTGGAATTTGGCGCGGAATATTCAAACTGCTCAAAACGCATTGGAAATGCCTAGGCGGCGAATATAGTGCGAGTGCGAATTTGGAGGAAATTTTTTCGGATAAAAACATCGCACTATATTCGGGACGATCGATACGGTATGTGCTTGTGTTTATTTTATTTTGTACCGTAACTGCCATGTTATTGTCCCATAGGCCTACTATGTAGGTGCCTGTGGACTGCAAAAGAAATTTGAACTTGGGCTTCTCTACAAGCAGCCGGTAGTCGGGATGTTAACGTTGATGCTTTGTTTTCCCAGGGACAAATACTGCGACGAAGAGGACTCGATGCATGAAAAGTACTTCCTCGGACAGACGGCGCCTGGCCTGCGCTCAGTCGAGTCTACCCCGCAAGCCAGACGGAAACACCGGACGTGTGAGAACCTGCGGCTACCGGACACCGAGGTTCCCAGACAGGTTGGTACCCCTGCTTCTGAGTAATAATAATAATAATAATAATAATTAATAAAGGTTTGTCTTGTGTCCTCGAAAGCTCAATTGGTAGAGCTATGGCACGTTAAGCCGGAGGTTCTGGGTTCTATCCCGGGCCGTCTGGGCGTACTTTTATGACGATTGCTATCATTCACTAATAATAATATTAATAAGAATGTCATCGTCACCCGGTTCCAACATGAGTCGGGTTGGGGGTGGGGTGACGCATCACCAGTTTCTCGGACTTCAGTCAGTAGTGCTTGCTAGCCAGCTGCTTGCTCTTCTATGACGGACATTTCTACCAGCTTTCCATTTCTTCCTGTCCTCCCAGAGTCTTTCTTCGTCAATCCTCTCCTGTGGTTTCCCTCTTTCTTCTATGCTCAGTTTTATTGACCAGAATTAGCTTAATGATACTAATAAGCTGCATTATTCTTCTCGACAATCTCGCTCTGTCCGTCCTTTTCACATGTCCAAACCACTTTACTCTTCTCACTAAATTCACTACCTTAAGGGTAAAGATTACCACTTTTATTAAAACCACACGAAATTACTGTTCTTTAGTGATATCTCGCAAACGCTGAAAAATATCGTAAAAACCGTTTGCAGACTGCTATGTGGCTTTGTGGGAACTAGCCCTCACAAAAAAATATTGTAATATGATGGAAATTTAGTTTTTTATTTGATATTTAATTAATTAATGCATTTTTAAATACAAACCGCACAGATGAGTACTATATTAAAGTGTTTTTTGTTGCATTATATTGTTCTAACAAAAACATAGAGCTGTCTACAATCAGTTTTTAGATATTTTGCACCGTTCTTGAGATAACACAAAAAACTGTAATTTTGCGAGGTTTCTATATTGGTGATAGTCTTTAACCTTAAATTCCTTGTGCCTACTTGATCTCTAGTAGGGATATCCTTATTCTGTATTTGGTCCATCTAGTCTTGTCTTACCTATAATGCCTATAAAAAACTTTATAACCACAGCTTGCACAAGGCTCTCAGTCAGTGTTGTCATATTCCATGTCTCCGCTGCATATTGTGTCAGTCGTAATAAATATAATAATCTAATCTAACCCCGTGCTTGTAGGACCCTGTGGTCGCCGCACGGAGCCAGGACAAGTCCGAGGGTCCAGAGCCTCACGCCCACGAGAGAGCGCTGAAAGAGCGACAGCTGGAGCCCGGAGAGCGAGCGCTCCGGTCTTCCGAGCGACACTACAGCGCGCGGCAGATAGACAAGGGACTCGCGGCGGAGAACCTGGACTCTCTGAGGCACCTCCAGGCTTCCAGGTCACAGGACAAAGGTACAGCGTTCCTCTCTCCGGCTCTGGTTGTAGTTTATCTGGGTCGTCGAGGCCATTCCCAATCCAAGTCCTCTCATGGAAGAGTGAGAGAGAGAATAACTGTTGACGTGTCCCAGTATGAATGGTGTGTGAAGTAACCTTGCTGATGATGACATCATGCATGCAGAATTTACTTCTTGCGTGGCCCTACCACAGGTTTGGTTATGTGTTGTGAGTTTTGTCTGGCTGATGGGTCCCAGAAGGACGAAACACGTTAAATTAGCTGCAGTTGTCATCAGCAGGTGAAAAGGTTTGTTGCCCCCCGCCCTTCAGGCTGGGCTTTATGTTCTCTTTGCTTTCCCAACCTGTCAACACTTCTCCAGTCTGTAAAATTAATAATGACAATCAAATAATGGCAAATAATGGTCAACCAATGATCTGTTTTTGAAATTGAGGTCCATTACCACAATAACAGCTAAGTTAATAACTTATAAAATAGAATACAAAAGAATTCATAAGAAAAGAAAAGCATATGAGAAAAAATACATTTCTTATGAATAAAAATAGATTTGACTAATTTGTGCGGCTATTTTTTTTTTATAAAAAATTGTAAAAATTAATTTATTGTAGCTCTTATGATTTTTGTGTATGTGTTTGTGATTCCCTTCCACTTGGCATGAACTATGAGGAATAACAAGCCTGTCCCTACTGGAAAACCAGAAAATGCATGATAGTCCAGTAGGCCAAAAATGCGGGCATATGAAAAGAAGATGATGAAGATATTTACTAACTTGTAATAGACGATTTTCAAAATCACCAGCGCCCTCTATATCACGTGCGCAAATCATTATGGGAGAAAGGGCATATACATGCTAAATGCCAAATGCTCGGGTGTGTGGAGAACTGCGTTTCCAACAATGGCAGTGCAGTCAGCCACAATCCCAATCATGTGGCATTTAGCATGTAAATGCCCTTTCTCCCGTAATGCTTTGCAATGGAGCGCGCATGCGCAGTTGATTCTGAAAATGGTCTATTGTAATGCTAACGTAACGTGTGTCTGCTCCGTCCAGGCCTCTCGCTGTCTCACTCTGAGCCGCACCACCGAGGAGAGCGAAGTCTGACGCTGGAGAACCTCGAGTCCCATCGCCGGGTCCTGGAGAAGACTCTGGCGCTGGAGAACCTAGACGCCCACCGGTACCACGGCTCCGCGCGCGCGCACAACAAACAGCCGAGCCCCACGTCGCAAGAGGTGAAGCTGGCCAGCGAGAGGGACCGCAACACCGCCGGCTGGCTCAGGGAGGCCGCCAGGGACAAGGTAGGGATGATGCGAGAGAAGCGTCGAGCTTCGATAAGCCCGGGGAGCCAAGAATGTGGTGGGAACCTCCCACCCTCTACCCGACTTAGTTGGAAATAGGGCTCGATATTGATTGATTGATATTATAACTGTTACACACAACCAGTCTTTCAAAGACTGTTTCACAACCAAAATCATCAAGGCACTTCCTGATGACTGCAGGCAGCTGGAGCTCAGAAACTGGGATCTTTCACACCAACACATCACCAGATCTCGCGAGCCTCCTAACCTGAACATCAGTTAGCAGGCGTGCTCTGCTCTGCCTCCCCTTGACAGACCTAGTTCCATCTGCCACCACCCCCCTTCGACTGCGCCCTCATTGTAGATACCTTGCTAGCTTTAGAACTACTTTAGTAACTCTTATCACACTGAGTGATACAGACCACTAGTTGGTCGAAACGTATCAGCAACTTTTGTGTCTGTTGTGGAAAAAAAAATTGAAGTCGAATTTTTTTTTCGATGTGATGTTGAAATTATTGGTTTGACATCGATTACGAATTTATAATCAAATCCCAACCCTATTTATTAGTACCTTGCTCTGACTGTACCCGTGTGTTCGTTCTAGACCGGCACTGACTGTTCCCGTGTGTTCTAGACCGGCTCTGACTGTTCCCGTGTGTTCTAGACCGGCTCTGACTGTTCCCGTGTGTTCTAGACCGGCTCTGACTGTTCCCGTGTGTTCTAGACCGGCTCTGACTGTTCCCGTGTGTTCTAGACCGGCGCCGACTGGGCGTACGACTTCCGAAACGCCGACCGGGAGAAGTCTATGGGCAACCGCGACCGTCTCAACGCAACGTCCGAGAGCACCTTCGAGAAGCCCGCCAAGCCTGCGAAGCCTCACGTCAGGTCCCGCGACCTTGAGCTCGACCTTGACAAGACCAACAAGCCTCACGCCAGGGGTCGCGACCTTGAGCTGGACCTGGAGAAGCCGGCCAAGCCCCACATATCGTCTAAACCCCACGTGAGGGCGCGCGACCTTGAGCTCGACCTTGAGAAGCCGGCCAAGCCTCACCCTCGGGACCAACCACCAGACAAGGCCAAGCTCAGTGAGTAGACATTTTACAGCACCTGAAAATACTGTTTGCGTTTAATAAATGTGTACGAAACAAAAAAAAAACATGGTTGGACTCGAATTGATTATCATTATATAGGTACGTGTATAGCATTTTCAAGTGTCATTTTATTGCGTTTTGTAGCATCTATTTTTTGTCCACTTTCAAAATCTTGTGTATGAAGATTTTTCATATTTTTTTTTTGAAATTATGTCCTCATGGTTGAATTAATGTCCACTAAGTAAAAAAAAAATGTGTAGAAACAAATTATAGATATTATGTACCTATAATAAAATAAATAGGTCTGGAAAACCTTAGTTTTATGTGAAAAAATAGCACTTTCTAGCATCTATACACAAAACATTATTTTCACGTATCATATCAAAATCAAAATCTTGCCCAGGATTCAGTAGGTTAATATTACATACGTAGTTAACGGATACGCCCGTCTTTCAGTTGTCGACCTGGAGCGGATAGCGCGGAGTCACGCCGCTGAGCGGAAGAAGAACCTGAGCAAAGACGAGACGATAGAGCGACCTGCTCGCGCGAGAAGAGCGGAGAAACACGAGGGGACGGCGGAACGCAAGGCGGTGAGTGGGGGCGGGGCTCTGAACATGGTCGACGCTCGCGCGGCTTGATTCATACTAGTTGGTCATTGTTCGCTCGTCGATGTTGTCGGCGCCTACAGAGTTGGCTTGGTCTGCTTTAAATTTAATGTCCCCCCACTGAAAATCAGTTCAGTGGGAGACTCTAAATACACATTCATTTATTTATTTTAATCACGGCTGCCTGCTGAAATAAATACATTTGTAAGTATGTAAAGTCTACCCTCTTCGATACAGTAATGATGGGGGACTTCAATGTTGATTTTCTGAATCACTAGCATCATCTATATTGTTCGCAAAACATTATGGGAGAAGGAATGGGAGATTAAATCTCTAAATACCATTTGGTTGTTCAATTAGTTTGGAAAAGGCCAAATGGCTAGTTTAGTTTAGATTGGAGAAGGGTTGACAGGTTGGGAAAGCATAGAGAACATAAAGCCCAGCCTGAAGGTAACAACTTTAAATTAGCTACAGTTGTCATCAGCAGGTGAAAAGTTTTGTCGCCCCCAGCCCTTCAGGCTGGGCTTTATGTTCTCTATGCTTTCCCAACCTGTCAACCCTTCTCCAATCTAAACTAAATACCATTTGCTTATGTTTGAGGCGGCCGTCGGTGTGTGTCAAACTATGTTTCCAACACATTCACACAGTCAACAACACAACTGAGCCAAGCATTTACTTGTTAACTTTTTAAAACTCCTCCCTTAATGGTTTTGCATACAAATATGGGTGTGTGGTTTTGAAAGTCGACTACTATTGAAGACCCTCCAACAATGTCAACGCTATTGCCGAGCAAATAATGACCAACCAATGATCTGTATTTGAAATAGAGGACCGCTGGTTGGCTTTGCTGTTCGTTCTGGTTTGGTCGACTGAGTTCAGAGCCTGAGTCGTTAGTGGAAGTAGAGATTAGTTCTGTAGCATGAACAGAGCTCAAGCTAAATCTATGAAGAAATGCTAGAATGTAAGAGATGATCTGTCTTGCAAATTCTAAATAACTTGGACCTACTGTATCAGTTGTGTAGCTTAGGTAGTGTAATTGTATCGTTTTGATTTCTATTATATTAGGAGATTTTTTGCCATTTTTTTATTCTTCTACAACCTTTATATTGATAACTTGCTGTTAACCATTTACAGCATTAGTTGAGTAGGTACTAGTAATATTATGAAGACCTGGACATAATTAAATCAAGATGATGGGAGATACCTCTTTCGCCGACATCGCGTGGTCAACTCTCTGTGCACGTGATTTGTATCGCCCTGGAAACTGCAACGATCGACGTAAGCAAAAAACATAGATGCTAAAGTCAAAAGAAAATTCACTATTCACCAGAGGAACTATCAAGTCTAGATGAAATATAATATGAAACGTAAAGAGAGCAATAGATATCGATGCCTAGGCATACTAAGGCCTTAGTTCTTACCATTGCGTTAGTTTCTAATTGGATGAGCGTAGCGAGCGTAGCAAGCGAAGCGAAGATTCCATTTCACTACACTGAAGAAAAAAATCCGGAATGTTTTTTTTTTTTTCTTTTTGTATTTTTGTGTGTCTGTGAACACGATTCCGGCTAAACCAATACTCCAATTGCGATGAAATTTTATGGAGGTCTATGAAATCTCTGAACGAAGAACTGCACGGGGGGAAAAATCGATCGAAAAATTATTTCTCATGAAAATCGCAATTGTACGATTTTTTTTCGATTTTTAAAAAAATTCTTCGACTTATAACATCTACATGCTTTATCCGATTGTAATGATTTTTTCACAGAACCTTAATTTTATGAATTAATATATTCGTGTGAAATTTGAGCGTAATCGAAAATTTATTTCTTATGAAAATGCAATTTTACGATTTTTTAAATTTTTAAAAGATTCTTCGACTTATAACACCTACATGCTTTATCCCATTGTTAGAGATGTGCAAAAATGGTGACAACGAAATTCGCGAATTTTTTTAAAGTTGCAATTATCCCTTCAAATTCAGTTTGCACATGAATCTCATGAATTGTGATTGAATGGTACCAATTTCCAATTCGCGAAATTTCGCGAAATTTTAGTTGATACCGCAAACTAGTGGCGAAATTAGCAATTATGTCCTTAAATGCGAATTAGGTCGCGAAATTTTAAAAAATAAAAAAATTTCAAAGTTTTGGTGGAGGTGCCGGGTCGAAGTCGAAATTAAATTTTTACTTGCTGGTAGATATGGTGGAGGCGCCGGGTCATACAACGCGATTGTGAGATCTTAATAATCGTTTGAACGAGAGTAAGCTCAAAATACTTCAAATCCATATCAAAAGACACATAAAAAATGCATAATTTCGTAAATTTGGTGGAGGTGCCGGGTAGACGAAATTAATTCTGGTAAAAACTGTCGGAAACTTTGAAAACTGAAGGCTGAAATTGAGCTTAAAATTAAAACTGATTCTGAACTTCACTCTCATGAGCTTGTTTTTCTTTTAAATCATTAAAATCAATCAATCAATCAATTTTTTTTTTTTTAATTGTGCATGAGAAAATTGTGTTTTTTTGGTAAATCGCGACAAATCGCGAATTTTTATTTTTAAGGCGCGAATTTTCAAACTTTAAAAAACCATTTTTGCACATCTCTACCCATTGTAATGATTTTTTCACAGAACCTTAATTTTATGAATTTATATATTCGTGTGAAATTTGAGCGCAATCAAAAAATCATTTCTCATGATAATCGCAATTTTACGATTTTTTTCAATTTTTAACATTTCTTCGACGAATAAAACCTACATGCTTTATCCGATTTTAATGATTTTTTCACAAAACTTTAATTTTATGAATAAATATATTCGTGTGAAATTTGAGCGTAATCGAAAAATTATCTTTTAAAAAAATCGCAATTTTACGCTTTTTCGTTTAAAAAAAATACGCTCATCCATCAACGCGGCGGGACTTAAGCGTTTTCCTAGTTTATTTCAATTAATTCTATCTTAAGCTGTCAACCAGCGGTTGCTAACCACAATTTGTTTTCAGCTTTTTGTTTTTATAAAATAAAATTGTATTTTTCTTCTATCTGGCTTTTAGATACTGACTATTTTGTTGACCAAAAGTCATTCAAAGCAACCTAAATAATATTAATAACTTCAAATAGTCTAAGGAGCTTCCATCGATCGATAATGCAGTTCACCAGGTGATACAAATCACTAGCACAGAGAGTCGACCACGCGATGTCTGCGAAAGAGGTATCTTCCAGCCCCCTTGATTTAATGATGTCCATGGCTGTACCTAGCCTATATGAGATACAATTATTTTCCATGGTGTCAAGATGAGGAGGCTTCTGTTTTAGCATTTTATTTGTTATGTTAGGCCCTTTACTCATTGTTTCTTTTCAAAATCTGAACCGCAAGAATGCGATGGGCTACAGAGAATTCAATCAGTCGAGTATTTCGCTTTCAGGACCTTGTTACCCCTCGTAGCGAGCGTAAGGTCCGACATAAACCCACTTCGCCGGTCAGCAACGCGGATAGTTCAGACGACAGCTCGCCTAGCCCCCAGACGCAGAGGCTCGTCAGAGACAAGGTAAGTCGCGGGAGGTTCGGACCGGCGCGCAGTCCAAGAGGCAAGGTACGTTAGTAGAAAATAAGGATGTTAAAACAATTTGATATCGATTGGTAAAATAATAAACAATTATATTGATTATCGATGATTTATCTTACAATCGATGTCATGTAGTCGGTTACTTTTGCCCATTTTTACAGATTTCTATCTTCAATCTTAACTAAAAAGTAAAAAGGTACTATTTGTCCTATCCTCAAAATGAGATAAAAAAAACATGTGAATTTGAATTCCAAAAATTTTTTTTTTGCCCAAATTGAAAAAACTAATTTCTATTTTAAATTTTTTTTTTAAATTGTACATTGTAATGGACGCGTTGTCTGAATGATTTAAAATTATATTTTAATTTTTGATCTGCCATTTATAACTAGGTTGATCCTACATATGACTTGTAGCTGTGCAACTGTGTGTGCTCCACATAACGATGCGTATCTGTGTTTCTAGGTGTGTAACAACGGGAACCCCCCTCCTACGCAAGACAAGAGCCCGCTCTATTCCAACCTAGACTACCCCTACGTGATGGACGCAGAGATGCAGGCCAGACTGCTACCCCTACAGCAGTATATCCTAGAACAAGCCAAGCTGTCAGGTTAGTGACCAAACACTCTACTGTAAGTCCTTGTTTTATTTGCAGTGTAGGCGATCAAAGAAAATTGGAAAACTTATTTTAAGACTGTTGGATGAGCTCGAGCAAGCCAGGCTGTGACGCAGAACGCAGAGGTATAGTCTGGATCACTTGGAAGCTCTATCCCTTGTACTATCGGGTTGTGGTTTGCACCAAAATGTCAAGGAAGAATGTGTCAATCGGAGCACATTTTCTAAAATAGGAAGCTTCGCAAACGCTTATTTTAGTTGCGTTGATGGATGAGCTTTTTTGTAAGTTTTTAGTTTGCGTGAGATCTCTTTACCTTTGCAAGTTATTATTTTTGAACGCATTGTAGGTGATTGTTGTCAAGTTTCTATTGTTACTTGTTAATTGTTATTATATAACTCAAAAAACTTATATTAAAGCCTTTATTTCTATGGATTCTAGCTAACTTTTTAAATTTTATCTTTCAAAAGGTACTACATCACCATAACCTTAATATCCATGTAAAATATGAACGTTGTAGCCCCACCCATTTGGTCAGAATCGGCCCAAATGTCACAAAAATATCGCACTAAAAATAAAAAATAAATCGTAAAAGTACGATATTTATGAGAAATATTTCTTCGATTGTACCCAAAAACTTGGCAAGTTTAAGTTCAGAGATTTCGAAGGTCCCCTCCAATTTTCATCAAGATCACATATGCCGTTTGCCCGGTAGAGAGCGAACAAACAGACAAAAAAAAACACACGAGCTAAATTTTTTGGGGGGTCAGTGAAATTGAAGTCTTTGCTTCGCTCATCCAATAATTAAAAATAGATAGTATATAATATAGTATAGATAAAATTTGAATTTTCTCAATGTTCAATCACGTTTACAAGTAACAATATCATAAATCCAAACTTGAACAACATATACGAAGCACAATAAATTCACACCCACCATTTTCCATTCTTTGTCATCACTTATTGCTACTCTTTCAGTATCTACAATGACTGGGACACGTCTTTGATTGGCTGGTTGCTTGGCCAATGGGAGTTCATATCCAGCAATTTCCAGCCGTTGTAGATACTACACTGTGCACATACCTCACCGCCTTCAACATTTTCAATGCAAATTTGCCCGCGCAAATTCAAATTTACGAAAATAAGCTTGGAAAGTAAGATTAACAAAATATCCGTGAATTTCCCCAAATATCCTGTCATCCTTGAAATACCCTAAAAATCCGGAGAAACGGATCAAATCCGTGAAAACGGCAACCCTGACTTACGGTAAAATGTAAGCTTTAATTCAAAATCCAAAATTAATGAAAAATATGAAAAAATACAAAAATTCTTTTTTTTTAAACGCAAAACTTGAATTGTTGGCTTAAAATTACCTAATTTAAACGGTAAAAATAAAGGATCGAAAGGTTAATTTATGTTGTTCCCGGTGACTGACCCAGTTCTTCTCCCCTCCAGGCTGCTACAAGTTCGGCGACCCCCTCAACGACGACGCTGACTCCCTCCGCTCTGAAGACGAATGTGACAGTCGGTCGGGTCGACACGACGACTCCGACGACTTTGCCGACGACGAGGCGAACCAGAGCCAGGGAGACTCGTCGAGTCAGGAGTACCTCGCCGACACATACAGTACGGACACCTACACGCACTTCCTCTACCGCAAGTACCAAGGTGAGTGAGTACGCTACCAGCAAACAGATCAGGTTTACATGTTGGTGGAGTAATTTTTTTTGGGGAGAAAAATTACAAAATTTGTATTATTTTATTTTTATCTTTTTACATTGAAAACAAGGTCATTGCCCTAAACTTCAATAAATTTTAACAAGGGACGTGAATGGCAAAACAAATTTTAACATATTGATTTGGATACAAAATAAACAATCGTAGCTAATTTTAGTGTTCCATAAACATTAAAAAAAAAAAAAAATCTTAATTTCTAGGTGTTTGGCAAAATATAATGCAGAATATACTCATTTTTCTCCCCGATTGATGAACTGAGTCTCGAGGGTACTATGTCTTCTCTGGCTGTCTGGAGGCTACTAATGCTCCCTCCCTCTCTCTCAGACCCCCCTCCCGTGGAATACATCAACGCCACGGCCCCCCTCTGTCGCGCCGCCCAGCAACAGCCTCCCTGCCCCCTGGTGGTGCCCGAGACGCAACACGCCTCGCTCAAGCGCAAGAAGGAGGCGGCGCCCAACCCTCCGGTCAGTCACCCGCTCTACCAACCCATCCCCGAGAACAACACCGACGTGAGTACCAACCCGACCACACTATTGTCTTACAATATATAATATAATATATAATAATGCCTTTATTTATTAGCTTAAATAGCCAGTTACAAAATACATGTTATATGTTACAACAAAACAAGTCACAACTATTATGTAAAATTTTACTACCTTTTTGCCTTAAGGGCCTAGCCTACACTACTCTAAGCGTACTACATGCACCGGGTTACCACTACCTACCAGTCTTGTAGTCTTATCCATTTAACACATTTAATTTTGGACTTTCCAGTATCTTTTGCATTTTTAACATCTATTGGCAGCTCGTCTACAGTTTAGCCCCCGAGTTGAAAATAGAATTGTACCATAGCCCGTAGCCCCCATTCCTACTCGCTCGCAAATTAAAAATTAACTTACAAAATAAATGTTTTTATTTCTGTACCTAGGCCTACCGGTATAGAATTGGAAAAGTTGTGAAAAATCAACAATAGTGCATAATTGTCTGATATCTAAATTTCTAAAGCTAGCTACACTACGGCCTATTTAGGGTGAAACAAACTTCAATAGGCCTAACCAGAGAAATCACATGTTAAAAATAGAAATTTCTTATTGTATTATTTGGGGTTGCAATTTTAAACCCAGAATTCAGAAAATTCATTACCGAAAAAATCAACAAATGTGACATTTATCTGAATGATATTGCAAGTTTGTTCTTGAAGGTTTGAAGTTCAAGTTTGTGTTTTGTATTGTAGCACCTCCAACATACACAATTTAATGTTAGTCGCGTAGTTTCAACTTAATCACAGCATGATGACAGCGTTCTATTGTTTTGTGTTAAGTGTTTGTGTTGTATCTAAATTATAACTCTGCATGGTTTGCATTGCATATATTATTATTTACTGTTTCTTAGAGATTTCTTAGAGACACTTTCATCTAAGAAATATTTTTATTTGTTTGTGTGTTGTTTTGTCACACTTGCATGTACGTACCGTACGGGATCTATTTACTAATTGTGACAACAGTCGATCGACAACGTAAGTGACAATAATACACAATCAACAACTTTGAAAGAAGGACAAGAGAGAACTGCCACCTGGAATTTTCATAATTCCCAATTAAACAGTAATTACTTACATTTGCTGCATGTAGTTGTTTATAAAGTCAAGAAACATCGTCAGCCGGCTTTAAAAGTGTAAAATTTGTAATTATTACCAATAAAAATCTTATACTTGGCTCAGCGCTGCACTCTTTTGACTGCAGCTATACAAGCGTATAAGATGTGTATTGGCAACAATTACACATTTAACATTTTTAAAACCGACTGACAATGTTTACTTTACATGATAAACAAGTAGCCCTACATACAGCAAATTTAAATACTTACTATTTAATTTGGTATGATGAAGATTCAAGGTGGCCGTTCTCACTTGTCCTTCTCACTAAAGTTGTCGATTGTGTATTGTCACTAACGTTGTCCATCGAATGTTGTCACAATTAGTAAATAGACCCCTGGTGTGTTATGTGTTTGTTTATCTAAATTATAACTGCATGTTTTGCAGAAACTAGTATTATTATTTATTGTTTCTTTGAGATTTCTTAGAGACACTTAGTTCTAGGTAATATTTTTATTTGTTTGTTGTTTTGTCCCCTCTAATGCTCGTCACACTTGCATGTACGAACCGCACGCCAGGTGTGTTGCTACGGTCACTGCCGGCCCGCCTCCCTGCCTGCGCCCCCTCTACGCGAGTCTCCCGCCCCCTGTTGCCACGACAACTGCCGGCCCGCCTCGTTGCCAGCACACCAAGAACAACACACGACACAGGTCTTCATTATGATTTATTTACTGCTTCCTGGGGGTGTGAGAACAACGGATCTTCACTTTGAATAGAATTTCTAGGGACCCTCAGAAATAGCAAATAAAAAGTTCTTATACTTATTTCAAAATAAAAAATCTTGAATTTCATTATATAAACTCAAGGTAAAGGCATCATTTTGTCATAAAAATAGCACTGCAATCAGTTCCCTTCAGTGAAATTTGAACATTTATTAAACAACAATTTTAGGCCATTAAGTTGAACTAGGAATAGCTACGTGTTCGAGTTAATATTTTGACTATCCTGCCAACTATACGTTAAACGAATGAATTTGAATACCCATTCCATTAATCGATTGTTTGGGCAAAACTTCAAAAATTAAAAAGTTAGATTGTCTAATGCAGGAAAGTTTTTGTTTCAAATAAAACAGTCACAAATTGATATAGCCAAAATGAAATTAGAATTCCGGGTCCTAGTTTAGATATAATGTTAATTCTAAGTTTGATCCGCAAAGTGTGTGATTGGGAAAATTACATCATATACAAACAGGAATACAGTTGCCAATGGCAACGAAAAGACTCGCGAAGTTTCAAATGCACTGCCACCTAGAAGTAATCAAAATACTTTCGAGGAAGCAGTCTATTATTTGTCACCAAAGAGTTTAAATATTTTTCCCAATGAGTCAAGGTCCTCTAGATGGCGGTGGATTTTATCCACAAAGTAAAGATTTACATACGGGTTTACCCAAATACCTTGGCAATAATAAATAATACGGGAAACGCGAACGTCGTAAATTGAAAATTTATAAAAATGTGCAATGTGGGTCTAGCTATAGCACGTGCTCGCTTATCAACGCGTCCAACAGAGCGTTTCCTAGTATAAACTCAAGGTAAAGGCATCATTTAGTCATAAAAATAGCACTGCAATCAGTTCCCTTCAGTGAAATGAACACTTAATTAAACAAACAAAATATTTAGGCCATATAAAGTTAACTTAATTGGAATTAGCTAGGCGTGTTCGATAATAATATTTTCAACTATCATGGTGCCAACTATACGTTAAAACAGAAATGTTAATTTAATACCCAATTCCAATTAATCAATTGCATATTTTGGAGCTAAAACTTACAGAACAATTGAAAAAGTTCCCGATTTTGCTCTAATTTAGCAGGAAAACGTGATTATTGCCTTATTTCACTAATAAAACAGTCAAATTTAGCATCATTTAGTGAAAAATGTCATTCACGAAATTTCGGGGTCCCTAAGATTAGCATTTCATAATGTTGAATTCAAGTTGAATGTCCGAGTACTCGCACACCTGTTGCTTTCTCTCTTTCTTCTCGGTTTAAGAGGGGATCGTCAGCATCAATATTAAAACCACGCGGAACTACCAAGTGTCATATCTCAAAACACTACACAACTCTTAAAAAATCACATCAGTTTTTTCTAGGACATATCTACTCAGTTATTAATATTCTATTTATGAAAATTGAAAACATTGAACCAAAATGTCATTGATAATAATGATAATTTGTCAATTTAATGTCAATATTTTTATTTTACATGATCAATGTTGAGCAGCGTACTTGAGATATTATTTGGTACCTTCTTGTGGTCTTAATGTAGCCGTTCCTCTAAACCAAGACTAACGAGGGAGAGTGTCCTTGTTTGTTTTATTTTGCTTGACTGGCACTGTCTTTTATTTCATTTCCTTCATCCGGTATTCAGCTGAAATACCTTATATTCACAACCAGCCTTCATACATTATTGATTTATCACATGTAATTAAACTAATCTTCTACTACTCGTACGAACACAAAACTTGTGGCCTCGGTACAAGCGTCTCTTTGTTCATGTGCATGTGTTTTATGTAATTGTTTAGGTACTACTGTGCTTGGGTTGATACATGATAGTGCCTAGAGGCTGGTTTAGTGTTGCGTGGGGGAAGATTGATGCTAGGCTATAAGCCAACAGCTTACCTTGAAAGAGTTTGGCGGCTATGTAGAGTTGATTGATTGATTTATTTATTATTACTGTTATTAGTGTATATATCTTTGTGACCTTTAACTCTACACAGCCTCCAAACTGTTTCAAGGTAAGCTGTTGGCTCCTTGCCTGCCTCATATCAATCTTTCCCCACCCAACACTAGGTACCGCTGTAGTGTACTGACTGCGATTCTATAACTCTGACGGAGTTGGCCAGGCGTTTCCAACGGTAATCGTCTCTGTTGTAAGTGATCGACCCAGTTGAGGTCATATCGTTGCGATATAATCCGTGACACCGAGTCCGCTCGGTTATTTGTATAAAATGGTGATGATAGCCTTGGCCTACACGTAAACACAACCAGATTATTAACTTTCTCAAACGATAACAATGTATGCTCAAGAAAACCTACCTCTAGTAAGGGCCTACCCCTGAGAGTCCCGTGCGTTCCCTTTTTCATAAAATTATACCATTTAAATCCAATTTTTCCCGATTGGAAATAATACACACATCTATGTCATTTTGAATATTGACAACTGACTGTGAATCATTTGTTCACATTGACTGTCCACTGCCATGTAAATCATACTTTCGACCTCGACCAACAACAACCGGAACGATTACTGTTACTACAGAGTCGGTCCCGTGACAGAGTTGAACCCGTGAAGTTACTGAATAGGGCCCCTGGTGTACTGTATTAAAAAGCAGGTACGTTTGGCTCCCATCCTAATATGTTCCTATGTACGCTGGGCCAACATGTTCAATAATCCTCTTCTTCTCCGTCTTCTTCTGTCCTGCCATCACACTCCAGTCTCCTCCTCGCTGTTGCACATCCTTCCTCGCCCTCTCCTGTCTTCATTTGCAGTACAAGATGAAACATATGGTACAGGTAATAAAATTGTCTACAATATGCAAGGTTATCTTTGTAGTACTAAGCTGTTTGATGGATTCTAAAGAATAGTTCCCTGGTTTTTAATCGTTAATAATAAATTTAAATTTAAATAAAAGGACTTTAAATTAAAACTAGTTACACTGTTACAGCATTAAAAATAAATTTATTTTTAGAAAAGTCAATATTTTGCTTAATTTGGCTAAATAGAAAGTTTTTTTTTTAAAAAAAACATCATTTCAATTTTATTTGCACCATATTTATGACTAGTACTTCACGTCATGTGGCAGATGTGTCAACTACCTGTAAACGAGTCCGTGTTTAGTCTGATTGTGTTGTGTCGTGTAAACTAACGACTACCCCGCTACTTTTCTAGTGTGGCCGCGTGGTGTTATCGCGGGAGAAGAAGCTCCCGTCAGAGTCTGACATAGAGAAGTACGCTCAGGACAATCTCAACATACACAAGAAGGGTCTGTTCCGGAAGAAGTTCTCAGTTAGGGATATGCTCTCGTGGACCAAGGTAAGATGATGTGCTAGATGAGGGCTGGGTCAGTTATACCACGTTTTACGTTTACATTACTGTAGTTACTACGTAGGTAAATATTACCTGGGTAACTACTACATCTACTTTGAATTACGGTCGTATCGAGTAGTTCATTAGCCACCTTAACATAACGTTCTCGGAAACTATATTTAGAAGGCTGCGCGTACTCAATAACATAACCTTAAAACTCCGTCCGTCCATCTATTTGAATAAAAGTAGGTACCGTATGCGACTCTTCGTTTGTGAAATTCGCCATCTAAATTATCCGTTACACAACTAAACAACACAACAATTACGAACAACAAACAAAATTACGTGAAAGAGCTAGCACGAGACCTATTAGGAAAAAGGTAGGTTATGTCAATTACCAGGGTTGCCAACTTTCGTGCGTTCCCACTACTCTTGTTTACAGGGTTACGCGAGTAACCCGCCTACATTACCCTTGTAAGATTTTCTACCAGCGTAGCAACTTTCAAGCGTTCACACACAGAAATTACCAGTGTAATTAGACCTACTCGCGTAATATGCTAGTAATGTAAACGTGATCTTACTCTTAGTGCGTTGAACGTCTGAACTTTTACGAATCTGTAATGTTGCTAGTAAACTCTGTAAAATGTAGTTACTATGTAAATTTAATGACCTTAAATGTTTTAATATTGTTAGCCTGGAATCTATTTTTAGATTTCTGCACTGGCGCCACCTGTCGGATATTGGTGGAACTTATTGTAGATTTTGGACAAACAATGACAAAAGACACGACAGGTGCCTTTGGTAGCTTGTTTGTTTTAATTAGCATCTTGGAAAATTTGTGTTTTATTCCGTAATTGTATATTAATCATTAGGAATGGTTTCAATTCAATAGCTCCTGTCAATCTTGTGGAAGGCCACACAATAGCGTGAAAATGTGTAATTATTGTATGGCATTGTATTGTTTTAAAGATGTGACATGACCATGAATGTTTGTCCTAATTTCAGCGCGTAGTTCTCTTAGCTGTCCACAGATGTGCGCTGCTCAACACGCTTGTGTCGTCATTCATCACTTCCCGCCTGACCAAGGCTAATGCTATTGTGAAAAATGCCTATCGGCTAGTTAGATTGGAGAAGGGTTGACAGTTTAGGAAAGCGAAGAGAACATAATCCCAGCCTGAAGCGGATTATTAAGGTAACAACTTTAAATTAGCTGCAGCTGTCACAGCAGGTGAAAAGTTTTGTCGCTTTATGTTCTCTTTGCATTCCTAACCTGTCAACCCTTCTCCAATCTGATCAAGGCTAATGCTATTGTGATTAATAATGGTACTTGTTCATTATAGGGATCCCCCCAAAAAGTAAAGTAGGTTTGTGGGGTCGGGGGGGCTTAGCTCACCACGGCAACGCACTTCATGCTCCTCCCCTCCTGGCGCTTCAATATAAAAATAAATGTCTTGTGCATTTTAGAATTCACGTACTATGTCGTTTCAATTTTTCTCCAGAGCGTTGTGCATTTGAATTTGAGTGCTTTCTTTCGGGCATGCCAAGGTCATATCTGTCTCGTGAAGACTCTTAATATTGATTCATGGCAATTGTCTTATAGTTTGTCCTGACTGGGTTTCGAACCCAGAACCTCCAGCTTAACGTGCCATCTCCCTTCCAACTAAGCTACCGGGCTTACAGAACAAACATTTATTAAATTGCCATTAGTTTGTCCTTAAGCTTAAAAACCTTGTTTATTTTATTATTGTATGCTACATGCAGAAATTACTGTGACAAATTGTAATTATTGTAATACTAGGTTGTGTGGAAGATAAAGCCGTGAACCCGCCTACAAAATAGACTGTACATCTTCTTTCCAGGACCCGATACGGAAGCCGATGCTGGTTGTGTCGGACAAGGCGCTGAAGAAAGACGCGTGCGAACTCTTCAAACTCCTCCAGATGTACATGTCCGACCGGAAGGGGAAGCTCGGGGCAACGATCAACTCCGTGGCGCTGGAGATCTGTTTGCTGGGCTATCAGAAGCCGGCGCTGAGAGACGAACTCTACATACAGATCTGTAGACAGACCACGGAGAACCCTAGACGGTAAGCCATGCTTGCACATAGGGGTGTGCGAAGCTTCGAAATTATCGAATCCGAATCGAATCTTGCAGGATTCGAATTCGATTCGTTGTTCGAATCCGAAATCGTAAAAATTCGAAGTATTCAATAATTCGAATCCGGCGCCAAACTCCCGAGAAACACGCTAATAAATCGATAGGTCGATTTAATAGTTTGCAATCGATCACGTGATAACATGGCCGCCGCGTACGTAAACGAAGAATTTCCGTTCGCATCTTGTTGTTCAAGAAAAAGCGATGTTTTTCTTGCACGTAGCATTCGAAAAACATCAATGCGCTCTCTCCTCTCTTCTCTCTTGGACGATGCTGGCAGCAGGCTGCCTGCAGGCGTTGCGCAAGCGGACGGCGCAGCGCCCGCTCTCTCTCTCTCACGCGAGCCCTAGCCGGCCGGCTGCCAGCTCAGACGACAGGCGGGCGCCGTGTTTACGTCAGTCAGTCAGTCTCCCTTCACATAGCGATGCGTTTGCATTACGTGAACGATATCCATCTCCGAACTCGTACGTAATAATAAGTGCGGGTCCATACAATACATGTTATGTTTAGGCCTACTAATGTGCTCTTAAATGACAGCAAGAAGTTTCCTCGCAATGTTATCTTGAAAAGTAGAACAATGCCAAAAGATAAGATAGGCCTACCGCGCGAGATAAATACTTCGCGTTCAGAGAAGGCTGGATGGATGAAGTGTTGTTGATTGGCTGAAGATGTCACGGAGTCTCGAAAACGTGGTAAAAACAATGAAAAACAGCACGGGACCATGAAATTATGGCATTTCTTTATGTTACTTGTTCCGTGTGAGGTAAACCAATTTTGGATTCGGATTCGGATTCGCGAATCTTTGTGTTTGGGATTCGAGATTCGGATTCGAAATGAAAAATTGGATTCGCACACCCCTACTTGTACATTATACTTAAGTTTTACAAAGGGGTGTCTCCACCATTGATCTTGGGCATCACAGAATCAGCACCGGCCTGCCAAGCTTGGCACCTCATCTTCTTCTTCCTCATTCTCTCATACATGTGTGTGTCTGTCTGGCTTAATCCTATAACCACTACCCACTCCTGTCCTCACTCCTCCACATCTGCCTATACTGGTCTTTCCACTCTTCACCTTGTCTTGTCTTGGGATTCTATTCTTCTCAAGTGTCCATACCATCGCAGTTGATCTTTCCCATCTTGACTTTAGGCTGTTGACTGCCACTTTATTCCTTATCGATACTTCATATTATCTTGTCCAACTTAGTCACACTTAGGGATGGGATTTGACCGGTCAAATTCAAATTTGGTCAAGTGACGGTCAAATGTAAAAAAATCATAAATTTTAATTTTATTAACAATTTTAGTATATTTATTTTCCATTAAAAATGTTGAGTGACAAAAAGGTTTTTCATTTAAAGCTTGTTAAAGCATATTAAGTTGCATATCACATCGTCGATTGCTGTAACAGCAGTCCCTTTCTTCCAATTCAGTTTCAGCTTACCAGAAGCTGATTATATTCTATTTGTCTTTTATAATTCATAATATAAACTACACAAAAATTAATAAATTAAATAACAATATTACCAATAAAAAAATTTTAATTGAAAAAGAAAGAAAGAAAGGTTATCGTTTAATAAACAATTCAAATTCAATATAAAAAAAAAAAAAATAATAACTTTTTAAATGCAATATAACACATGTTATCTTTAAGTCAATTGACTGGTCAATTGACCAAAAGTATTTGACCGGTCAATTGACATTGTGCAACCCTAGTCACACTGCGTATCAACTTCATCTCGACTGCCTATCCTATAGAGCACTTTATTCTGTCCAGCCCATTGGTCTGCCCACGTTCTCCATGCACCATTATGTTAAGTCATAGGTTAGTAGATATACTGGGCAAAACCGCTAAGTCCCGCCCGCGTTGATGGATTGAGCGTTTGGTATATTTTTTTGTTTGCGTTGTTTTTTTTGCGTTGTTTCGCACTTTTTCCTTTGCAAGTGCTTTTTGAATGCATTGTTAGGTGATTGTTGTCACAGTTTATTGTTACGTCGTTAATTGGATATTAAACTCCACTAAAAACTCATATAAAAACCTTATTCTGGGATTCTGGATTCTTTCAAATTTTTCTTTCAAAAGTAACAACAATCACCATAACATTAATGTTCCATGTTTGAAATCTGACGTTGTAGCCCCACCCGTTTGGTCGAAATCGCCCGACTGGACGAAAATATCGCTCTAAAAATTTGAAAAAAAAAAAACAAACTATATTTAAAACCTTTATTTCTTATGGAATATCTGCGGCTAACTTTTTCAATTTGTCTTTCAAAAGGGTACTTACATCACCATAACCTTACTGTCCATGTTAAAATATGAACGTTGTAGCCCAACCCGTTGGTCAGACATCGACCAAATGTCACGAAAATATGCACTAAAAAATCGAAAAAAATCGTTAAAAGGACGATAGTCATGAGAAAATATTTTTTCGATTGTTACCCAAAAAACAATTACAATTTTACACCTCTAAGTTCAGGAAAAACGAAGGTCCCTCCAATTTTGCCAAGGATCGCATATGCCGTTTGCCCGGGAATCGAGCGACAACAAACAGACGGAAAAAAAAAAAAAAAAAAAAACACCCGAGCTAAATATTTTGGGGGGTCAGTGAAATTGAAGTCTTCGCTCCACTCGCTACGCTCATCCAATAATAAATATAGGTGTGGCTCGTTGGTCTTGTGGTTTGTGTCTCTGCTTCCAATGCAGAAGGTCCAGGGTTCGATTCCCGCTGTAAACATAAGTTTTTAAACTTCTGATTTGGACTCAAGTCCATCAGGTTCTTG
Source organism: Sweltsa coloradensis (assembly GCA_024449915.1). Taxonomy (NCBI): domain Eukaryota; kingdom Metazoa; phylum Arthropoda; class Insecta; order Plecoptera; family Chloroperlidae; genus Sweltsa; species Sweltsa coloradensis. Next base: position 367,756 of record JAMZAV010001279.1, on the reverse strand, counting down.
TCGAGAAATAGTAAAACGGGACTTAGAGCCGTCCCTAGCAACTGAGGCACATAATAAATCAAAGTAAGTTGTTCTGAATCGGCCTTGTTGATTTCTGGCGTTGATTCCGCGGATGTTTGCACTGTCCATACCACTGAATGTATATTTTCCTATTACAAGATCTATCTTTGGTTGGTTATCGCTCAACTAGTGATTTGCCGTCGGGGCCTACCGGGTTGGGCATGGTCGGCGGTCGCTTTGGTTTACTGATCCCCCACTGTAAGAATCAGTTATATGAATGAGTGGAGACTTAATAAATACGAATTTATTTATTTCATGCCCTCAGATAATTGAGGAAAACCATACTCAACCCTACAGAGTGGAACTGAGTTATGATGATTATTTTATAAAACAAAAAAACACCAACTGAACAATTACCATGGCGATAAATATAACGCCCGGCGGGTTGGAGTTTGGTTGGATAATTTGTAACCATTATGTCAGTGGGCGTGTTTTGTTAATATTTTGCTGGTTAAACAAGGTGTTCTGGTGTATAAACATGATTATTAATTATTTTAAATTTTAAAACTAATTTAGTGATTTTACTTATTATTTTAAATTTTAAACCAGTACGATGGTTGTTGTTGTGTTTCTCCCAGGGGACTCCTGCGTCGCGGATGGGAACTCCTCGCCATTGCCACTCTTTCTTCCCTCCTCGGGCAAAGTTTCCAGACTACATGGACGGCTACATGACCCGGCACCGCGACCCGACGTTCGACTTCACCGAGGTCGGGATAGGGGCCGATAACACGTTCAGATCTCGCACTACGCGACGCGCGTGCCGTCGGCTGGAGGGGATCGGCAAGGACGGCCGGACGGGCAGGCGCGGGAGGAAGCCGACCGTGGGACGAGATTGAGCAGCCAGGGTGAGACAACCAACCAGCCATTCTATTTAGTAATTCACTTAAATTACAGCATGTTTCTGATAAAAGGCTGTACTTAAGTTGCCCATCGAGTAATGTCGCGCCTTCATTTCGTCCACTTTAAAATTAAAGAGAATTGTAATATTATTGACAAATGGCCTCATAACATAATGGCTGCACCTCACTTCTGAACTTGATAATTTTAAATATGCCCGAGGCCTACACCGCACAAATACAGTATAACGTCGTTTTAAAGCTCAAAACCCAAAAAGTGACACTTTTTTCAAAAATCCACCTTATGTCATTATTTGAAATTGGTTTACATTAGTAGCTTGGACATGTTTCCAAAACGCTCGTATCTAGTTAAGGAATTAGAAGAAGGTTTATTATCGGACTTTCATAATACTCGTATAAGTACACACAATGTGTACCAAGGACCTCGTAAGTGCGTTTCCTGACGTGTTTTATTAGGTTATGTATTGCATTTCTAAGTACACTTTGCTTTAAATGAAACTTTAACTAACTAATCATTGAAGATTGTGTGTAGATGATTCTTCTAGGAAACCTCCCAAATAAGGACGTATTGTAAGTTATCTAGTGTTACTACAAGTTTTTGGAATAGAAAATAGACTTTTCCCAATTGCACTTACAAGGTTTCTCGTTGCAAAATGTTTGTGCAGTTCTACTCCTGAACAATTCTTAAAAAGTACTTATGAGGTTTCGTACGATGATAAGCCCTCACCCAACATCGTGAGGTTGATCGTCTGTCGCAGTTTTTACCAAGTTAATCGTGAATGTTGGTTGTGTTCAGTTTGCAAGTGTTCCCTGTTCACCGGCCAGATGTTCGGCAAACACGTTACAATGGAAAGTGATTGCACTACAGAAGGAGAGATTCCCTCACAGAACGACTGCCCTGGATTCAGACACGCTTGTCATAGGAGATACTGTACAAGTGCCAGGGGAGCCAGGCACTGAGGGATATTCAGGTGAGTTCCTGGAAGAGGGACGAGGAGAGAGAGAGAGAGAGAGAGAGAGACCACGCTGTCAGAGGAGGATATCTGAAGCTGCCAGGAGCCCCGCACTGAGGGGATATCGGTGAGTCCAATGGAGAGAGAGAAGAGATGAGAGAGAGAGAGAGAAGAGAGAGAGAGAGGAGAGAGAGAAGGAAGAGAGAGAGAGAGAGAGAGAGAGAACGAGAGGGGAGAGAGGGAAGAGCGAGAGATGAGAGAGAGAGAGAGAGGAGAGAGAGATGAGAGAAGGATGAAGAGAGAGACAGAGACGAGACTCAGAGAGACCACGCTGTCAGAGGAAGATACTGAGGCTGCAGGACCCAGCTACTGAGGGGATATTCAGGTGAGTTGGAGAGAGAGAGATGGAGGAGAGGAGGAGAGAGAGAGAGAAGAGGTAGATCATCATAATCGAACGTTACCAGGGCGACTGGTACGAGATCCACGGAGCAACACCGACGCGTGGCTGGCTGCGCTGACTTAGATTTATGTTAATGACTTATAAATTTAACGACTTTTTCTGTTTTACATCCTGACATTGTTGAATTTTAAGCTGTTGATTCCATACGCTCATCATCATCATTATCCATCGCGTTTCCTTAAACTTCTGGGAGGGTCAGCCTGGGGTTTCACGACACATTCTTCCACTTCTTTCTATCTCCCAGCAATCAAGTCTCGTACTCGCTACATGCTCCCAGCTTTCCTCTACTAGTATGTTTGGTCTCTTGCTATGATCTCCTTCCATCTCGTTCTGGTACTCCCCCTTTTCTCTCTTTCAATCTTTCTACATTACATTCTCCTGGCCATCCTCTCCTTCTGTCATTGTTTTCCATATGCCCAAACCATCTCAGACGTTTGTCCTTCCCATCCTGTCACCTAACTTCTCCACCCCAAGAATACTCTCTGATGTTCGTATGCTAATTAGCTATCTATTCTTTGTCTTGCCATTGTGCTCCTCAGGAATCTCAATCTCCGACTGCCTGAATTTGGCTTTCTTCGCTGTCCACATAGTCCAGGTTTCTTTTGGCCGCATATGTGAGCGATCGGTATGGTTTTTAAAGTCGGTCTTGTATACCTGTTCGTGTCCATCTTGCCCCTGGATGGGTATTTCCCTATTCCCCACACAGGCCTTTTACACACGGGTCAGGAGTTACTGGCCTTTTGTATTATGATGGTAATCTCCTTTTAATCTTCCAATAGAGCCATTACTTCTCTGCCTAGGTTAGCTAAAAACTATCCATTACTTACAGGGGTATTTCCTCAATCGTTTATCTGTGCTCCCTTCTCCTGGCATAGTTACAAACCTCACTCTTTACCGCTTATTATTAGTATTATTTTATTATTATTATTTATTATATTATTCATTAATTATATTATATTATTATTTATTCATTAATTATTTGCCAACAGGCAATGTAGCCCACTAGTGAAAATTTAATAGAGAAGGGAGGAGGGGAAACCCCGGTACCGGCACATAGCCTTACTCCTAACGAAAAGTACCAAGGGGGGACCAACGCTTTACGTACCATCCGAAAGGGACGGTGTAACTTTGGACACAGTCATAAGGTTCCTCCCCTACTACCCGGGACTGCGAGCAGCGGCGCCAAGGAAGAACGAAAGCTGTCACACAAGCTTACGAACCCCTAGTCGCTCTAGCCAGCGATTAGCGTGTGTTCAGGCAGAGCGGTGAACGGGCGACCCACTCGACCCTGACCACGCACGATGCGTTATTCAGTGTTCTAGTGGAATGGTTTTAAACGACAGCGGGCTAAATCGCTGGATTTGGATTCATACCTGCTTCTGCGATGTTCCTATCCACAGTCTATATCTTTGAGAATTCCTCATACTCGGACCATACTCACCAATTCATGGGAAAACAACCCATAACCTCCACATCCCATCTTGTGTATGAATAAAACTTAAAAATAATCACTACGCGGTCGTACAGGTGTCTGCGACGTTTGACGAGTGGGGAACGCCCTCAAGCAGCGCATCGACCACTGGGACCTGCCCCCCACGGACCCCACAATGGACGCCCACGCCCCCCGCCTCGCTCCTCAAGCTGTGGTACGAGAACTCTACGAGCGCTCATACCAGAGAGGCTGTACGAAGAGTGCATCGTGTACCACGACCAACCACAGCTTGGCCGTCGCCACCGTTCACAAGCTGCCCAGAGCTAAACAGACTGGTGCTGAAGTATAATCATTAGGTTCACTACAGGTGAGTGAGGGGATTCGGTTTTAGGGCTGTGTGAATACAAAAAGATAAATATAAAAAACATTTTTTTTTAAAAAAGGTTTTTCAGGGGGTGCCTTAAGGCCCCTTATTTTTATATAACGACATACTACTCACGTGGTGATTAAAGAACCACCAGTTGGTTCTCACTACCTAATGTTTCTTAAGGTTGTAGACTACAACAACACAAAAAAACCCTGGCAAAACGGACGACACCAAGTGTTGAATGCATGGTGATTGAGCGCATACGGCGTACCGCGAGCGATCGGCCGGAGAAAACTGAAGTTCGCTTGGGGCGGCTAGTTCACTATCGCTCCGCCGTTATTGCCGTAAGGGAGATTTGTTCCTTACGGCTGCCGGCTAGAACTTGAGCCGTTTTACGGCGCCCGTATTCTACGGGAACTCCCCTCAAAACAGAGAATGAACTGGACAGGAGCGCGTGAACGTTAATGCGCGGGGGCCCACAGTGGTCTTGGGTAGATCGATAGCTTGGTCGTCCTTCGTGGCCTTTCCCCCATGGAAACATGTTTATTCATTGTTTCCAGTTTTAAATACCCTAACCCATTTAGGCTCATACGTTCCATTACCTACGCCCATATATCTATCCATAAGTTATAAAAAACTGCTAATAAGAGGTGTTGTATTGCACACAAGCAAATAAAGATCCTCAATATTAGCGGCATATAGGCCAGTTCACACTCGTCGTAAGGACATTGTTTAAGTTATAAGAAATCAATATCCTGATCGCCAATTAGTTACGTATTAATCGCTTATAGCCGCCCTCGCAGTAATTAAGGTCGCCAACCTTATTTTGACCCACTCAGATTGAAAGATTTGGAATAAACTTTGATAAATGGATCTTCACATAATGGGCCGCACCCCACTTTTTGAATTTGACCATTTCAAATATACCCGAGGCCTATACTCGGTACAGTAGTACCGTTTTATTGGCCGGTCACAATGGAGTTACGCTGCTATTGCAGATGGGTTCATTCGTAAGAGAATTTTTGTGAGCTCGTAAAAATTCTATGGACTAAAACAAAAACTATATTAACATTTAACTCTATCTTTATAACAATAACAAATCCGATACCAAGGTGTTTGCCCAGTTCGGGCCTAATGAAACGATTTTTTTTTTACGAAATTCCAAATCCAAATTTGTAAACTCGTGTAAGGTAAACACTACAATGGTTTTATATAAGTACTCCAATCAATATGGTGAATGATATTTTGTCGATAGCGAAACATGACATTATAAATTAATGTATGTATCATATTGTGTATAGTGCGTGCCACTTATCATGTCCTATCTGGTGGCATAAGCTGTTACTAACACTATAGAGGATAAAACTGTACAGTTGACAGTTGACAGTATATTGGTCGTGTTTGTTGGTAATTACTAAACAACAATTCATTCTCGCTCTAGGTGGACTTGAGCAAATAACTACTACGTAGCCCACATTCTCCTAGATGATTTGAATTCCCCCTCTAGGAAGTAGTCCAGCTGCCTGGTACCGGACGTGTTTTTGATCAGCGCAAGGCTATGCGATTCATTTACAAGCCCTGGTAAACCTATATTTGTATCATGTACAGATCTAATGGACCTGGTGAATTAAATTAACTTATCTTAAAACAGAGCATTTGAGATGCATGATATAATATGTTGTTATGTTTAGTTATAATAGTCAATAGATGTTTACATATTTAAGCTATTTACTTATCCGCATAGACCCTAATAAGTAGTTACTTAGAATATTAAACTTAACATTAAATGTACATTTAATGTGGGAAAAATAATATTTTACTAGTATGATAGGTCTAGCCTACGATAACTGGCAGCCTATGGACACACAAAAAATGTTAGTCTATATAGGCTAAAGATAGACTCAAAAAACTAGTTTACGCTATACAGATGATTTCTTCCATTGTAGGAAGTCCTTGATTGAATAAAAGGTGTATATTCTATAAGAAATATTTCAGTTGTTGATGACATTTTGGGGTACCCGGATTACCGCGTTTCCAACCGGTTCTATAGAGACACGGTTTCCAAACTTTCAAACCGGTCCATTTTTTCAAGTTTCTACTGTTCAAATCGTTGAACCTCTAGGGGCATGTTTCCTGCGTTATTCCCAGCAAACAAATGGAAATTTTACACATCATTTGTGTTGTGGGCTATTTCCACGAGCTATTATTTGTGGTGATTGAGGGCCTGTTATACTATCTTTCGCCGCCAGGCGATTATTTAAGCTTTCTACCAGCCTGCACACGCGAGCTTGTCTCATGGACACTTAGACATATCAGGCAGTAGTACGTTAACAAAGGCGGGCGCCGAAGCCAGCTCACTTCCCGCCGTACAGTCGCTCCAAATAATACGCGCACGTAGGCGATACATTGAAACAAAAAAATTGAAACTTTAAAAAAACCGGTTCTGAAACCGCGTTCTGATGTGGAGAAACCGGTTTGAACTATTTTGGGACCCGATGTCATACCACTGTTAACAGTACTTCTAAATCTAGCTTATATTATTGATTTTTTATGTGGGTGTGAGTTGTGTGGTTCCATATGTGGTCGGCTTCTAAATAGAATGCGGTCAGTTTGTTTTCAGATCTTCTCGCCGCGGAGGTGGTTTACGTTACCAAGATGGACGCCAGCAACCTCGCGATGGTGATTGCTCCGAATCTGTCTTCGTGCAGTCCGAAGACCTCGGGTCATCTTCGACAACCGCCCGCAAGGAGATTTGGCGTTCAGCGCACGCTAATCAGTCGCTTGACACGAGCTTCATGGAGTGGCGTTCTTAGTAGTCGCGCGTTTGCGAGCGGAGGGGGATGTGCCCGTCGGACGCGGATATATGGTGCTAGAACGACGACGGTTCGGTGATTATTGGACGAAACGTACAACGTAAATGTAGTCGGTTAACTATATTTTTTTTTTAAAACAACAAAAAAACGGGTTATAGCGTTAGTAGGGAAATACAAATCCATGGGGGGACTATTCATTGTTAAAACCTAGTTTTATTAACTAAAAAAGGTTGATATTTCCACTTCTCTACAGGTTTGGAGTACTTTATCAAAACAATTATAACTGATAAAAATTACCACAAACAGATGAGCACAGAAAACATTAGTTATTTATAATATGGTTCGTTCAGTACTAATATTATTAACAAAAAAAAGTTGTGCATGAATAATAATAATCTTAAGTCGTACTCAGTTCAATTTTCCATGTTCAAGTTCCATGTTGGTATGAGTGGTGGTTTTTTCCACCATATCTAGGCATGAAAAACTGTAGATTACTAAGCTTGCCAGACTCAGTGTTTCCTTCCTCAACTAACTCCTTCCTCTCCACCAATTAACGCCACTCTCTCTCTGTCCTCCCACAGCTTTACTCTTCACATGCTCCACACTTCATCCGTTTTACAAATGTAACTTCTTGAATTATACTTTCCCCCTTTCCTACTCTTGGCCTTCCTACCTCTTCTTTCCCCCTCCTCATTTTAGCGCTTTAAATTATCGTCTTGGAACCTTATCTCTTACCATTCTTTCATTTCGTCCAAACCATCTTAGACGTTACTCTCCTCGTTAAACCTCATCTCTCCAGTCCCGTTCTTTTACTGATTACACTACTTTTATTGCCATACTTTGGTAACTCCCTTGAACACTTCTTAAGAAACTTGTTTCTTGATACATTGAATACATCGAAATTTTTATGATTAAAAATTAAAAAAAATACCAAAAAACAACAGAACATAAAAGTGACTTTTTAAAGAAGTCACAAATATTACTTTAGTTTTACGTTCAATGTGTAACAGTCGAATAGTCTAATGGCGATTTTGTAGTATTTCAACTAATGCATCGCCTTCCATTTGCAATAATTGCTGGTTGTCGCATCGGACATGTTAATGGTAGGACGTTCATTCGCCAGTAGAGAGAATTTGTTATAGGCTGCTTCTTAGAATTAAGCGATTTTTTTAAAAGGCAATTACACTTTGCATAATGGGACCCTGTGAAAATTAGGATTTATTTCTTATACTGCATATTAATTGAAAACAATGAGCATTGGAGTCGCAGAATAGATACCTACTATGTAATTTATAAACAGTACTACTTAAGAAATTGGTTTTTTTTTAAAGTTTACCGTATGCCTAGGTTCAATTTTTAGACAAATTTTTCAATGCAATTTGTTGGTATTGCCTATTTCCATTCAAATTAAAAAAAAATAAATTTTAAAGTAACATGAAACATAAAAAATCCTTACGAATGACCTCGTTAATCAAGCGTTTATTATACTAGTCAGGTAAACCTAATTCACAGGACTCTAGCCATAGCTCTCAGGATTTTGTTGCGCGGAAACAAGTTAGGCTTACGCTTTATACCGGCGAAACTAACGCGACATTGACGCAATCCCCCGTTGCCGGAAGCGTACGAGATTTCACTTAGTGCCATGGTTGTGTTAAGGAAATGTTGCAATAAGTCGCTGGAAATTAAATACCAAAAGAGGGACATTGTACGATAGTAAGGTGGGGTATCCACAAGCATGTCGAGTCTGTGGGGGATTTAATACGGGAGTGCCCGACCAAAAGCTGTTACAAATATTCTACTTTCTTTAAATTATATCGATATCTGGAATCTTCTCTTGGTGGTGGCAAAACGTTCTCAAGAACGGATCTTGAAACGACCAGGAGAATAAAACGTGTCGTTTTTAACGAAATCAATCCAAAATCTTACCTCGTTTGGCTTCGTTGCATCCACTTAAGCTAGTAGATGAGTAGAGCGTTACAAATTTGTTATTTAAAATATATTTAGAGCCTCTCAAATGGTTACTTGCTCAAATGTTTCGTATTGTGCCTAGGGCCAAACTGTATGACCAAGGACTTTTAAAGCGAACGCAATGCTTCGTAGATTGTTAAATGATTAGCGTTAAGCTTCACAATTTTCATTCAGATACGTTAAGTAAACAAATCGCTACAAGAACAAATCGAAAACAAACATCTGCTTTGGCTACGGCAATGACGAGTCTTGCTGATTCACATCTTGAAAGAGAGTACTATCTTCAGCGAAGACTAGCTTTTGCACACCTCCAGGATACTAGGGTAGCTAGAATCTCAGTACGTAAATACGTTATGCGTTAGTACCAATCGGGCGCTACCCACTGTACAAAGCTTGTGATATAAAGTTTATACATACTTAGCGTAGACGTACGGCGTAATCTTAGTGGAGTTGCTTACGCAACAATACAACGGTGTTCATTAGCCAGGACGTACTACTCAGCCAAATAAGTTTCCGTTTACCAATTTCACTATATTAAATAATATATATTATTATTATTATTTAATTTAATTATTATTATTATCCAAACGGACACAGAAATAGCGCGTCTAAAAACGTTTCGGTAGGCTATAGATGAAATCCATATGTTAATTTATGAATGAAATTTGCCTCGTGAGACGTTTTTAGTTGTTTAAATTAAGGGATGCACGATAAACCGATTATACGATCAATAAGCAATAATGGATATACATTCGATAATTGATTAACCAAAAATTTATTATTGATGATCGAAAATATCAAATAATTGATCCAATAGTGGCCACGGACCAACCTCTAAATGTGACGGAGATATTCCTCACACACTCAAGATCATATATTTCAAAATGAACTAATATAAACAGTCTATAACGGAAGCCAAACACATGACGTCGACGGGACAGTGAGGCAGACAAATGAAAAGCCGATTGTTATTGTTTGACTACACTTGCACACTTAAGGTTCCAATTATAGGTCGGAACAGGCTTGTTGGTGATCATTCAATATTATCGAGGAATATTGATTCCGATATAATCATTACCATTTTGATTATCGATGATAAAAGTTACTGATAGTGCATCCCTAGTTGAATGAATTTATTTTCTGATTGTTTTAATCTCCAAGGCTGTGTTGTTGTTTATATTCTCTATATAACCAATAGTGTGCTTGCCGGTGGGCTTCCGTGTAAATTGCGTTGCGTGCCTAAACACGAACTTATAAATCTCTAAACCGTGACTTCCGACAAGGTTCATGCTTTATTTGAATGTATCCCAAGGGTTTAATATTATATATTATTATATACGTACATAAAATGAATTGCAGTGTGTATTCATTGGCTTTATCGACGCTGTCCAGTGGACTTGGTTCGCTGGGCGGGGCGTTTGTGTCGTTGTGAGCTGTAACGACGGTTGCAAAAAATAATTGTGCAAGCGTATCGTAGTGTTTTGTTTATGGTTGATGAATCCGTGTGGTGTTGAGGCGGGGGTTGCTGGAGTGCCATCGTTCAAAGGGTTTGCACAGGAAAACTTCTCAATTTTCAACCAAAAGAAGCCAATGTGCATTTGTTTGTTCTAACTTTATTTAAAGTTAGAAACACACTTACGAAACCAGTTAAGCCAATATCAGCTATATACAGTTAAAAATGAGGTGTACTGATGTAATTTTATACACATTTGCTACACTCCATGAATAAACCGTTGCCTTAGTCTGATTAAAACCTTGGTTACCAAGTTATGGTTCATATTTATTAATTCTGTCTTTAAAAGATCATGCTTAGATTGTACAATGATGGAGTCTAGGCCTAACATACTACTGTACTTGTGTTGTGTTTGTTATTTTGTGCACAAACTGAATTAAAAATCATAGTTTGCACTGTCACAATATCATCCATTAGCAGCCGTTTAGTACTTAGTAGTTATTGCTATTTCCGTATCAAAGTTCTATTTGCTGTGTTATGTTCCTCACTCTCTGGGCTGCTGTGCGCAATCGACTATTGGTACCTATAAAATATAGTTTAGATCCACCGGAAATAATGTTGAGCACATAATTATTACGAGGTATATCACTATACAGGAGAATAAAAATACTGTATAAGCCGATTTGCAGCCCCCTACCTTTTTGACCATTTTTGCAGTCAAAATGGCCACCCAGGCTTGGAATAAATGGCAAATTATGACTATTTAAATGATACATGGAGAAGGGGGACGGTGGGAAAGCCAAAGAGAAAACCTGTTCAACCTCTTCCCAATCTAATCTAGCCGATAGCATTTGTCACACTAGTATTTAAAATTTTGCTACACTTTTTGTAGATGACTTTAATCAGGGGTCGGTACGGTTGCAATCAAGCAAATACTGTTATTACTTCCCCCCCCTTTTTTTGTACATTTTCTTCTGTGAAGAGCTCTACTACAAGATAAAACGGCTACTCCGATCTCTGATGAAATTTCAGGGCACCTTGAAAATCTCTGAAATTTTTTTTATAAGGTATTTCTCATTAAAAATGTACTATTACGATATTTTTTATTAGAATGCATTGAGATGGTCCATACTATACATGGCCATATAGAAACTTTATTGTGTTTGTTGTAGCCTAGATTGTTGTGTAAAATTCAGGCAATGGTTTCGTGCGACTCGCGCCTTCCGAACGAACGCTCGCCATCGACGACATGGACACGCAATATAATTTAGTACTAATCTTGTACTATTATTGACGTTTGTATCATGTTAGGAGGATACGTTATATGTAACACTAAAGCGCTATAATTAGAAACAAATAAAATAACTTTTATCCTACGTGGTTACACTTTTAAAGTCGTTCACAACCAAGGACAGTTCTAGACTTATCGTGCGCACTCTACGTTTATAACGGGCTGGTTGTGAGGTAGTGGACTGGTACTAGTTTCCTATATCTATCATCTACATCACCATCCAATCTTTGCTCTATAATGGAATTATGATTTGCAAAATAAAAAACTGCATATTCTATATTTAACATCATATTCACAATCACCATCCACCAACCTGTGTTACCCAATTTGTATGATGTTGTCCATTGAAACTAATATGTATTTTTGTATTATATTGAATTTTACTTGTTAGCTACTACCTGCTATTACTTATTGGCTCCTACACAGTTCACATAGGTATATTTAGATTCATATTCCCTATTTTTTTTTATTAATGAAAACTACCTATATGTTGATTATCCTATATAACATTATCTTGTTCCCCTTACATCTGCTGGCAATTTGTTGTTACGCCTTGATTCCTGCATGAAAAACTGACCGTGGATATTTCTTTCGAATTGCACCACCTTTCCATACAGATATGTTTTGCGGTTTTGTTCTTGGTACGGACGTACTATTTAAACTCCATGGTCTGGGGTCCCACTTCATGTATATTCCTTCACACTCTAATTTTCTTTTTAAAGTAAATTGGCAAATGATAATTTTCAATTTTGTATACTATTGTATTTATGTACCATATTTTCTTGAAGTTGTTACTTATAACTAGGGATTGTACTTATATAAGTGGTAATTGTGCAAGGTGCGTTAGTCAAAATATGTTGTTTGATCGGCGCAATATACATCTTCTAGGATCTAGGCAATTTTTTAGACATTAAATAAATTAAATGGATTATTTAGAGTACATTTTTTAGGAGTCTACCCACTCGTTATATAAGTGATTTTCAGTGGGAGGGGACAGGGAGAGAAAATGAATACGCAAAAACTGCTTTAAGGAGTCTATTGTTTAAAATACCTAATACCTTGTGTTTATTTGTTTGGAATTATAGGAAGACAATCATAGTTGTTACTTTAAAATCTTATATTTCTGTAAAACGATGTTGCTTATTTCAGACACGCCTAAGCATAACATAGGAGACATGTGGCCGCAGTTATTGGCGAGGCACCTCCCGTGAGCTCTCTCGAGGTTTGTACCCGAATATCTTTGAAAGAGTGGTCCTAGGTTGGCAAGGATTTGGTGTCGCAGATTCCACCTCTGCAGTAACTCAGATTAGAAAGACTTGAAGCTTGTATGTTAATGGATAAGCGCAGCAAAGGACTTCAATTTGTGAAAAAGAATTTCTACTGGTGTTAATTTGTTGTTTGGTTTTACGCTACAATCTTGATGAAACCTTTCATTGGGGAACTTTGATAGGTTACGATTATGAATTGTTTAAATCGAAATTAATTATTTTCATGAACAATCATACTGTGATAGTGTATTTATTTTTGGTAAGTATTTGTAATGACTGGTTTGCGTGGTTTGTTATTGTGTATGCCTGCCTGAGAGTGAATAGGGTACATATATTATGCACGTATTTTCCAAACGAGGGGGGTTTGTTTGTTTAAATTATGATTGATAAAAAACTTTTCAAATAAAAAATGTTTATTCTTTAAGGAATCTATAATCAAAGATGTGATTTGCTTTTTAAAATTTTCCTCTGTTAGTAACAGAAAATGCACTTAAATTGGTTCTGACATCGCATCGCCATGTGAGAGGATGATGGAACACGGGACAGATTGCTGGATGGTTGATTGGTTTGGTAAAAATGCCTACATCGATCGTGTCGTCAACAAAACTATGGATTTCGTGACTCCTATGGGCAAAATAATAACTGCCAGAGGTCCACAATTTTTTTTGTTCAAAATTGTTTGTGTGTTGGTTAGGGTTAAGTGAAATATGTATTTATAAAATTACTCAAAGCACTATGTGCGACGTAACCTTACTGATGACGACAGCGTGCAAGCAGAGTTAATGCCGACGGCCATAGCCGGACTTAGTTAAATAATATATTTAAATTTAATTTGGAATTTTACACCAACACACGAGCTCCGGCTCTAGGTGGGATTCTTCTTCTTACTATGGATCCTATGCTGCTAAAATAGAAATGTATAATTATGTATGTATTTGAATTTTGAACTGTAGATCGGTGGAAAGGCTGCGGGATCATTAAAAATTCCCGCTTGTGTCTAAAAAAATATAAAAATTAATGTTTCACAAATCGATAGTGTTGGCTCAAGCGTAAAGCGTGAGGATTCTGATTCGACGAGGTAGCGGGATTGTCATGTCCACCCACGCCTGCCGAATGGGATGGACCGTTCCATCATTCGAGCAGGCGGTGGTCCACCACCGCAATCTGATGAATGTTTCCGAAGGTTTCTTCACTCGTGATACAAAAACCATTGATATTAAACCCTATAGTTAGGCTAGATAGCAGTCTCCTATGCCTCCGCACAGGACGCGAGCGTAGCAAATTGAAGACTCAACCGGCCATTCAAGATGGCGATTTGGTGTTTTTAATTTATGCTTTTTTAATTGCAAAATAAAGTGATTTACTGGATTGTTATGATATGGTTTTAGCTTGTTGCAGCATGGATTAAAACAAAAGAAACAATACGAAGTTGATTGCATAAGGGAATTCAGTTAATCATTTGGTATTTAAAGGCTAGTATGCTCCCTGTCAACCTGGCGGCATCTTGAGAACTATTTGGCCACAAATCCCCTCGCTCCCATTTGATTAACATGTAAAATGTCATTTTTTAAGATGGCTTCTATTGTAAAGGAAGTGGACCAACGAATGCTGGTCTCTAGCTATGGATTATGCATTAGTTCCACCCACCGCCATGCTCGGAAGGGGATGGGACGTTCATCCATATTCGAGGAGGCAGTGGTACACACCACGGCAATTTCTGACGAATGTTTTCCCGAAGGTTCTTCACTCGTTGATACAAACAAATTGATAATCCTCTTAAAACCGCCCTGACACTGTGAAGAGGACATGCATTGACACTCTGGGCAAAGTTTTCTCACGATGAAATTTAATAATACTAAATGGTGGAAGCGCTGGTGCATTGTATAATTAAATTAATAATAAATTTAATAAAACAATATAAAATTATAATAGAAAATTTAAACTTAAATTAAAAAAATTAAAATAAATAAAAAAAAAAAAAATTAATTAAACAATAATTTAATAATAATTCTAAATGTATAAGTTCACCAAATTATTTTTTCTAATAATTTTTCAAACGTAATATCATGCAAATTCAATCTTATGCAGCTTTTCAAGGGGTCGTTGTTACGGGAAGACACTGTACGTTTATGAATTAAGCAATGCGCAAATTGTGAAGGGTAGATGAGCTTGGCCCTTTTTTTTGATCTCATTCTTGGGTTGTAAGGTTTGGCTGTATTTCTACAAAGTTTTTGGTTATGTGGTGGGACTCATTACTTTCCAAGTTCCATTGCAAAATATTGTTAAAAAATATAGTTAAATTTTATCAAAGTCGATTTAATTAGCTATGGATATACAATTAACAATAGAATTGAAAAATATTAAATGGTACCAAAGACTTGCTTTTTGTCAAGCAATGTAGCGATTATTGTCACGTAACTATAGTACTTGTTGATGGTTATTTGCCTGTATAAGGCTTATTTTAAAACCTTTTATTTGGATAAGCCCTTTCCGCAATTGTTTAACTTTTTCTCACAGGGAAAATAATCACTCACATGTAAATCACATGTAAAATATGAACGTGTAGCCCGCACCCGTTTGTCAGAATCGTGGGCAATTGAAAAACCTTGGGGGAACCCCGGGGGGAATGAGATCAGTAGCCAGTAGTAACTAACTCTTATTAAAGTGATTTTTGAGGGCATGTTTCAAGTCATACATTTTCACCAAGAAGGGAATGTTCGTACCCCAACCAAATTTTGGCATGTTGTCGTCGGGTACCTAAATCCCCTCAATTTGATAGTTTCAAGTCACACACGTTTTGATGGATGGGTGACACCCTCGAAATAATCCACCCCAACTCTGCTTGCTGTATAGGTGCCGAGTGTTGAGCCGCACCGGGCTGGCTGCGGGCCCTAACGGGCCACCTAAGATTCAAATTCTGAATAATTGTTTACTGTTAATCATTTATTCTTGTATTCGGGATAGTGAATTGGTTTTTTTATTTCGCTCCAGGCCTCTTAGTTTTTTCAGTGATACTTATGTCTTATGAAAAAAAACTCGGGGGACTTTCGAAACTCTGAACTTGCTAGTTTATGGGGTACAATGAAGCGAATATTTCTCATGAATATCGTTACTTTTTACGATTTAATTTTTATTTTTAGTGCAATATTTTCGTGACATTTGGGCATTCTGACCAAACGGGTCTGGGGGGCTACCAAACGTTCAAATTTTACATGAATACATTAAGATAATGGTTAATGTATTGCTTTTGAATGAAAAATTTGAAAAAGTTAGCCAGATCCGAGAATAAAGGTTTAATATGAGTTTTTTGAGGTTTTTCATAACAATTTAAAACAAGTAACAATAGAACTTGACACAATTCACATAACAATGATCAACAAAGTAATTGCAAAGGAAAAGTGGCGCCACGGCCCAAACTAAATAAAAACTTAAAATAGCCCATCATCAAGCGGCGGGACTAAGCGTTTCCTAGTAATAAATCAATTTTGTTCTGTGGTCCCGGTAGCTCAATGGTAGGAGAGCTATGCCGGAGGGTTATGGTTGAAACCCAGTCGGGTGCCAAACTTTTTACGACAATTTCTATGGAAATTAAAATTAAAATTTCAATAATATAAACAACAATGACTAAAAAAATAACTGGAACATTGACAAACAAAAAGATTTTTTATTTTCTTTTTTTAAAGTTTTGCTATGTATACAGTGCAGTGTAGTTGTATGTAATGAAGTAAGGTTTTGTTGTTTTTGATATTGTTTTTATGTTTGAAAGTCCTGAAGATGGGCAGGAGAGGAATGACCGAAAAAGTTTGGAACCTAATTAAAAAACCACATGGACTACCCGAAAATACAATGTCTGCATATTCAATCCGTCAAAGTCTGCGATATAACATATATATATATATATATATATAATACATAAAGATTATTTGGTGGAGGTGCCGAGTTAATAAAAGTACCAGCTTCTAGTGTATCATACTTAAAATAACATGCTTCTTCTTTAAAATTTACTTCTGTATCACATGATCTAGAAACCGGCAGTGGTGCCTCAAACATAAAGCAAGAAACTCTCATTCGGGAGGTCCCGGTTTCAATTTCCACCACCGGAAATCCTGACTGAAAGAATTTTCGAGGTTTTCCTCAGTCGTTAATGCGAATGAAAGGGATTGAGTCCTCTTAAACAGCCCTGACATACCTTCACAATAATCCTATCCTCAACATACATTTACATACCTATAGCTCACCTGAAGACGGGCATGCATTGCACCCTGGGCAGGTTTCCCATACAAAATGTATCTAAAGCATTCTGGGGCTATGCGCCCCCAGCCCAGACCCCCACCGGCTAGGGGCCTCAAACCCCTGTATAGAAAAGAATGCATCGCTTCATTCTTAAATGAGCATAAAGCAAAGATTATTTTAGTATTTATTTTATTTATTTATTTATTTAACATCTATTCTATTCAGTTAAAATACTGATTTACAAAGGAGGACATCTAAATAAATCTATAACACAGATGCAGACACAACAATGAACTACATCTAAGTAAATATTTGAAATAGTAATATTATAACTAGGAAAACGTCTTAAGTCCGCCCGCGTTGTTGGAGGAGCGTAAGTGGTGCATCTAAGCTGCCAGGTGTATGCGGATTTTCTGTTGTTCGTGAAAAAAATCATTTACTAAGTTGAAGATTAAAAAAAATTAAATTTAAATTAATGTAAAAATTACACTTGAAATTTTTAAATTTTACTTAATGTAATTAAAAAAGGAAAAAAAAATGTTTACTATCTGAAATTTTATAAGAAATAATATTTCGATTTGGCGCACAAAAAATTTTAACCCAAATATACGAATTATAAAAATAGGTTTCTGTGAAAAAAATTTAGTACATAAGGATATAAAGCAATAGGTGTTATAAGTCAAAGAATTGTTTTAAAAAAGAAAAAAAAACGTAAAATTCGATTTCATGAGAAATAATTTTTGGATTACGCTCAAAGTTCGCACGAATATCTTAATTCATAAAATCTAAGGTTCTGTCGAAAAAATATCTTACAATCGGTTAAGCATCGTAGGTGTTATTAAGTCGAAGGAAAGTTTTTAAAAATCGAAAAAAAATCGTTAAAAAGTGCGTTTTTTATGAGAAAAAAATCTTCCCGATGCGTCAAAAAACGTGTATACAGGTCTAAGTCAGAGATTTCGAAGGCATCCATTGAAATTTCATCGGCAATCGGAGTATCGGTTTAGCCGGAATCGTGTTACAGACACACAAAAAATAACAGAGAAAGAAACAAAAAACCATTCTGGATTTTTATTACTCCAGTGTAGTGAAATGGAATCTTCGCTTCGTCGCTACGCTAATCCAACATGTATAATAACAAAGTTACGTTTAGTAAATGTTGGTAACAAAATCATAAATTATATTAAATGCAATTAATTAATGAACCAAGTATAAAAAGGGGGGGGAGACAAGGGGGGAAAATAACGCAAGGCCCAAGCTGGACAGATCCACCCACAGGCGACTTGAGATCAGAGCGGACACCCACGTTGAGGGGAGGGGTGTCCTATCTCCCCTCCAGGTCAAAACCACGAGAAGTTAGTCGGGCAGGGAACAGGACCTGGTTCACCCAACGGACTATTGTTAAAAACCCTTCCCCGGCACGAGTTTAAAATTGCTGTTGTATATTTCAGTAAAAAGTTTAAGCAATTATATCTAATTACAAAGTTTTTAATTAGATTTTTAATCTTTTCAAAATATTTTTTATCGCGTATATTTTAATGAATTTAGGGAAATTTAGAATTCTGAATTAAATTTTCAGTGTAAGTTTAGAATTAAATTGACGGACACATTCCTAAAAAACTAGATTTTTTTGTTTATATTTTTTGCACATTTTGCATTTTTTGTATCTCAAATTTTAACAATAGGCCTACTAGAAAATTAATATATTATTTTTCTGGGACAAACCCCATTTTTTCCATTTTTACCCTTTTCTGCAGATGTGTATTTTCAAACTTTTCTAAAAAGGTCACTTTTTGTTCCCATTGACATGGGGAAAAATATATATTTTTTTAATTTACAAAAAAAATGTGGTCAAATTTAAATTTAAAATGGACTTGGGGACTGAAGGGTTAACAAGAGAAGGGGGGGGGGTGTAACTTCGAGCGGTGCCTCAGTCATTAGCGACGTCAGCCCAAGGATCTGTTGTACTAAATGTGGAAGCCCCAGACAGGACCGACTATACTTCTAGTTCTTCAGTGGTTTGTATTATCATATGGTTTGACCCGGAAAAAAATAGTACAAAGACGAAACAAATTATTTCATTGTGTCATGCATTCGTTGCCTCGCTGTAGGGCACGTGCAACGTCACCTGCAAGCCTGACAAGTCAACGCTACGCATGCCGTGCTATTCGGCTTCCTATTATACCAAAAAAAAAAAAAAACAGTGTGAAAGCGGGTGGGGAATCGATGGAAGAAGAAAAATCCGTGACCTCCCCCTCCCTCCCCCCCCCCCCCCCGAGCGTGGGCAGAATATCCGCGAGCCGATATCGGTCGAGTTTTGCTCGAGCTGTTTTTATTGAACCCAAGTTAAACAACAACATGAATACAGTATAACAAGCTCGGTATGGAAGTTGGCCGCTGTGGCACGTATACGATTAGAGCGCTGGCCTGAAGCGTATTGCTATAAGAGGACGTGGGTTCGAATCCCGCATAGGACATGTGTCTTTTGTAATCGTCCTTCACCTTCATTTATCACCACTCATCGTCTCGAATAGCCTAAGCGCTTAAGAGGAGTGGTTAATCTATCGGCCTAATAACATTTTTCCTAAAGTGGCCTATTATTTTATCAAAACAATATACGTAGTTTATCAATCATCATTTGACATTGCCAAAACTATTTTTATTTATTTTTCGGTTATTATTATTATATTATATATATAATTATTAATATAGACGTAGTGAAATTTATGACGTATCACCCGGACATATTCCTGCTTATAATTTTTGGGTTGGAAGGCTCAATTGTTGTTCCTATTTGTAACACGTACTCTTGCCTACAAACTAACATACTTGGAATTTTTTTCCCGTTGATATCTTGCACGGTACGATTTTTTTCTTCTCCCGGTACAAAGTTAGTATTTGTACCGGCGGGGAAAAATGTGTACCGTGCGAGATATGAACGAGACGAAAATTCCAAGTATGTTAGTTTGTAGGCAAGAGTACGTGTTACGCCCTAATCGTATGTGCCATTGCAGACAGCCTATACAGTAAATATTTTGTTTTGCGCATTTATGTACTTATATTTCTTTGTTGTCCTCCTTTGTAAATCAGTTTTTGTAATTCAAACAGGGTAAACGATAAATAAATAACATAAAATAATCGTTCCCTTACAAAGATATCAACTTTATTCCAGACATTAGTCCCTGAACTTTCACTTCGGAATCAGACCAGCAACTTCTTACTCTCTGTTATTCTTCCCTTTGCTTTCTAAAGTCCACTTGGCTTTCTACTGAACTGAAAGTCTCTCATCTCCACAAACATTGATATCCAATTTGCATTCTAAGCCTCCATTCAATGGGATTTATACGCTTCGCTGCGTCGGGGAACTCCGGTCCTCGTCGGGGAAGAAAAACACGTCTTATTCTTGATGCTAACCCTTCAGGGAAAGAGACTGGGACCCTACATGTTTCTTTCTACCTTAACAATATGAAATTCGTGATTTTTAAAAGAATTTTAAATTTTTTAAAGATTTTTCCCTTGGTCTTTTAGGAAAAAATGCTGATTTTGAATTCCAAATTGGTATCAAAGTTTAAAAAAAATGCAAACTTTGAGTCCATTAAAAAAATTACAATTTTTCATTATTTTCAATGTTTTTGCATGTTGAAATTGAGTCTACTACAGACAAACAAAATATCCGGGACATCCCTGAAATTTGTGTATTTTTGTGTTTTTATACACAATTCGATTATCGTTATTATCATAAAATTTAGTATGGAAAAATGCTACCAATTCAGAATAAAAGAACGCAGCTTTTTGACCGGTTAAAAGTATGAAAAACTGGCAGATTTAATTGTGTAGATTTTTAAAGGCTATGGTAAATATGGAAACCACTGCCCTATAAAGGGCTAAGTCATATGCCGACCGACAGCGACGGTTCAGCGCTAGCGTACGTCGACGACGAACTTATTCCTCCTCCGGCAATCCTGACTGAAGTTGTTTAAGCGTCTTGGGTGCGGACGTTCGTCCTCTAGAGATCAGTAGTTCAGTAGTTCAGTAGTTCAGTAGTTCAGTAGTTCAGTAGTAAAGTCTAGAGTCTTGAGTAAATTTAAACTCTCGAATCACACGCAGGACAATTAACATTTGATCTTGATTCTCTTTTCACCCCTGACAGAAAACTAATCCTCATTTCTCGTACACTAAATGTAAATTACTATGTGTCCCTGACCGTCCTTCAGTCAGGATTGCCGGTCTCGACGGGATTCGAACCCGAATCAGAGTCTCGTGCTTTACGCTCGAGCCAACACTGTCGGTAGAATGTTCTTACTATGTCGTTAACGTATTTCATATATTTATCTAACAGGACGAAATTATTATATTTATTTGTAAATCTTAAACTTTTAGTTTCTGGCGGTTGGCCCCCCTAGCTAATATTAACCCCTTTAGTCCCGGAGGTAAATTGGTGTAAATTAAGTTATTTTAAGCTATTTCTGATTCAAAAACACATTTTTAGATTTTTAATGTTAACAAAAAAAATTAACACGATTTTTAACAATTTTTGGGAAATTTTGGATTCTGAATAAGTTTCAATTTTTCAATTTCCAATTTGAAGACCATTCCTAAAACTAGATATTTGCTGAATGTTTTGCATTTTTTGTATCTCAAATGATAACAATAGTAGACATTTATTATTTTCTGGGACAAACCCATTTTTTTTCCATTTTTACCCTTTTTTGTAGATGTGTTTTTTCAAACTTCTCTAAAAATGTCACTTTTTGTCCCGTTGACATGAGGAGGAAAAAATATTTATTTTTTATTCGACAAAAAAAATTGGGGTCAAATTGGAAATCTTATCATTTACCCGGATAGATTTTGAAATTTGATGTCCATTTAAATGACCTCAGGGACTAAAGGGTTAAGGTTACATCTAGTGTCCACCCAATCTATATCCCTACACCCACGCCTCATACTTACAAATTAAAACAACGTCTCAATCACGTCTGGGCCCGGGTTAGATTTTATCCAGCAGAGCATAATCGTAAAAGGCGAGATAAGAGATAAAGTCCATCTCGCAAACATTAGTTTATAAGTAGGGTTGTCGGTGAACCCCCCCCCCCCCAACGAACAACAAAACGATGATTAAGCGCGCGACTCTGATTCGGGAGGTCCCAGGTTCAAATCCCGGCGAGACCGGCAATCCTGACTGAAGTTTCTTTAGAGGTTTTCCTCAGTCGTTAATGCGAATGCAAGGGATTGAGTCCTCTTAAACAGCCCTCGGACATCCCTTCACAATTGTCCTATCCGCAACATACCTAGTTAGAGAACTGAAGAGGGGCATGAATCCCTGCAGCTTCCCACAAAATAGTTCTTAGATTTTATCCAGCGAGCATAATGTAAAGGCAGAGTAAGAAAAACCCCCGACACCGTGGCACCCCTCCCTAGTCCACTGCCTTGTAGACCACCACCTAACGAAAACAAAACGATGATTATCGCGCGACTCCTGATTTCGGAGGTCAGTCAATACCCTGGAGACCGTCAACCTGACTGAAGTTTCTGTTAGGTTTTCCTCAGTGTTAATGCGAATTCAATGGATTGAGTCTCTTAAACAGTCATCGTATCATCCCGTCACAATTGTCCTATCCGCAACATACCTAGTTAGAAACTGAAGAGGGGCATGAATTAACCCTGGGCAGGTTGACACAAAAAATTTAATTCTATATAATGATCCTATAAGACGATGATGACCACGACGTGAACCCCCTGTACCCGTGACCCCACACACATTCCCTAGGTTAGAGTGGCGCATTGTGACCTAACACCCAATTTATTTTTATTGGATATTGCTTAACGTCTCATATTTATGCAACTTGGCTAATCGAGACGAAGGGAGGAACGTTAGGGGTGACGCGGGGGGACAAGGGGTGGACAGGCCTGTGCTGGTCAGAACCAGCCACAAGCGTATGGGGAGGGCAGGGGTTCCCCCACGTCGTGGTCGTCTCCGTCTGTGTCATCATCCGTCCTTGTTGTCATTGTCGTCGCCGTCGGGGAGGTAATCAAAGGGAAGGGGAAAGTTCCCCGACGACGACCCAGAGCTCGCCATTAGTTTCAGGGAGAAAAACTACCCTAATCACGGGCCAAACCACGAGAAGGTTGCGAGTTGGAATTAACACCCCAGTTCTAAAGTCTTAACCTTTTACCTTTAATTCCTCCACCCCCACGCCTACACACGCACACACACTCGGTAGACGCGCCGTCGCTATAGATTTTCCCCGCGTAGTTGCTCGTTCCTCCGCTAGGGGGTGGAGCAGGGGGCGGTGGCATCGATCGCTCAGTCCTCACCTCACAGCGTCCAGTAGTGCAGCGTCGTTGCTTGTGCGATATCTTACTCGTGTTAGAAACCTGGGACCGGAGATACTAACTGACCAGGTAGGTCCACATAAACCCTTCATTTAACCGAACACGTTTTTATAAACACTTTTCCAACTTATCCCTTGATTTCATCATATTTCGTGCATTTTCTAGGGGTTTCCCCCACGTTTCGGGATACTAAGGGCATTTTGGATGTAATCCAAAATTGTAAAAGGAGTGATTCTGATATATAAGTTAAATGTATTAGTTCTCTCAATTTGGAAGTGATTTTATTTTTCGAAAACATAATTTTTTAAATTATTTTTTATGGAAAACGCATTTTTATTTCGTATTAATCCAAAAATCAAAATTACGAGTATTTTTCTGAATGTTATAGAAATAGTCCGGTAGTGAAAGTGAAAGTGAAAGTGAAAGGAAGGTTTTGACCTAACGAACACATCACTTTCACTATTAGCTTGCGTTTCATTGGCCAACACAGAATGTTAGTATAAGATGGGAGCAAATTGGTGGCAGCGGGATTTGTTAAGAAATAATCTTAGAAACTTTTAAAGTTGAGGGTTGTAACCGGCATGGTAGATAGGCGTTGTCTGGGAACATCGGGGTTCCGGGTTCGAATCCTAGTTGGCGCATGGAGTGACGTCATGAAAATGTTTTGCTTTACAATGCCTTAGAAGTGTTATTACATTTTATGCTCTTTTATTGCTATGTCTTCCTCTGAAAACCAGTTATTTGAATGAGTGAGTAGACTCTAAATTAATACGAATTTATCTTATTCTCACATTGGGTACAATATTTTAGCCTGTGGCAGCAAATAAGGATTTTACAATGCAACAGAGACGATTACGAAAATGTCATTAATACATTGTTGTTGTAATATTACTATTTCACACTTTATTTAAATAGTTCATTATTGTGTCTGCAGTCTGCACTTATGTAACTATAGATTTATTTAGTTGTCCACATTTGTAAATCATTTTTGTGAATAGGATATACGTTAAATAAATAAATCCTAAAAGGGAGCGAAGCAACTTAATTAACAGATCGTAGAAGAATTAAAAAATTAAAATAGTAAGTTTCTTTCCATTGTGAAAAAGTCGTCCGCGGTGGCACATACGATTAGTAAGCTCCAAAGCGTACTTATTTATTTATTTATTTATTTATTTATTTATTTATTTATTTATTTATTTATTTATTTATTTATTTAATTAATTCATTCATTCATTCCAAAAAAAATTATTTAACGTCTATCCTATTCAGTTAAAAAACTGATTCACAAAGGAGGACAACTAAATAAATCTAATTAACTAACATAAGACCAGACACAACAATGAACTAAGTACTGTTAAGTAAATAAATATTTGAAATAGTAATATTACAACAAACATGTATTAATAACACAATAATTTTGGTAAGAATGGATATTAAATAAAATTAATAAATGAACTATATAAAAAAGAAAAAAAAAGACAAGAGAAAATAGAAAATAAGAAAATGACACTGCGAGGATGTGGGCTCGAAACCCGGATAGGGCATATTGTTTTCTTCTTCTATAACAACTCATTGTCTCGAATAGCCGGAGTGCATTGAAGAGACGTTAAGCAACACAAACCAGTTAATTAATCGACGGCGGGAAAATCTCGTTTTTGGTGGAGGTGCCGGGTAGATACAGACAAATGTGTTTTGCTTTAGGATTCAATAATGTTGGTGATGCTGAACACATGATT
Organism: Sweltsa coloradensis; assembly: GCA_024449915.1. NCBI lineage: Eukaryota > Metazoa > Arthropoda > Insecta > Plecoptera > Chloroperlidae > Sweltsa > Sweltsa coloradensis. The sequence goes on along the minus strand of JAMZAV010001279.1, from coordinate 342,535 downwards.
ATAATACCTACTGTTCTGGGGGCTAGACCCCCCCCCCTCCCCCTTCTTTACCCCCACTCAGGGTCACCTAAAACATGGTACCCTACATTTTATGCTGTAGGGTATTTACTTTCTTCAAAGGCAAAAAAAAGCATTCAACAAGATTGACAGAGGTAGGAAGCCTACCGTATCTAGACACCGATCTCCTGTAGCAAAGTCTCGAGTGATCTGTGTCACGTGTCACGATAACAACCGAACATGACCTCTGATTTACATGAGTTGTTGTTGTTGTTGTTGTTGACATTGCCTTCATTAAGGATGATACAGAATGTTTTAGTTTTATTATTAGTTTTAGGGCGCTTTAACAGCAAAGATTAGTCGCGCCTCCAAGATATGTGTTTATTATGCTTAAGAGTTAACAACCATATATACATATTTCCAAGGGGAGGAACGTAAGGGGTGACGCGGGGTGGACAGGCCTGTGCTGGTCAGAACCAGCCACAAGCATATGGGGAGGGCAGGGGTTCCCCCACGTCGTGGCCGTCTTCGTCTGTGTCATCGTCCGTCCGTGTTGTCATTGCCATCGTCGCCGTCGGGGAGGTAGTCGAAGGGAAGGGGGAAGTTCCCCGACGACGACCCAGAGCTCGCCATTGATACTCCCCTATACTCACCTGTCAAACCACGAGAAGGTAGCGAGTTGGTTTGGAAGACAGAAGAATGTTTTAGTTTTAAAGTTAGAATGTAGAGTTCATTTTACAATATTTAAAACATTTTACTTGAAAGCAACTCGTTAATATTGTAACAATAACCTTATGTATTAATAATAATAATTCCTCGTGGGGAAACCTGCCCAGGTGCAATGAATGCCCCTCTTCCATCTAACTAGGTATATTGGAGTTAGGACATTAATTGTGTGAAGGGATGTCCGAGGGCTGTTTAAGAGGACTCAATCCCTTGCATTCGCATTAACGACTGAGGAAAACCTCGGGAAACCTTCCCAGTCAATTGCCGCGCTCCTCTACAGGATTTGGGATTAGCGAATCAAGTTGAGGGATGCCCGAGAGCGTTTGAAAGGACTAATCCCCTTGCATTGTTAACATGATGATAAACCTGTGTTAAACCCTTGTCGTTGCCTGTGCCCAAACCGGATTTACCCGGGACCCCCCCCCCCCCGGCCCAACCAAAGTGTTTTACCCCTCCCTACCTAAACGTGATACCAGCTATGGTATCTAGCGTTGCCTGCCCCGCAGGCGAGTTTACCCCCACCCCCCGCACCAACAGTGTCCTGTCCCCCAAGACTTTTGATCAACCCCAACTTGTCCTAGTTGCAACCCCCACCATGTTAACCTACCTGACGTCGTACATGTTTATTGGGTCCAACACCAACTGTTTGGTCAATGCCCAACAAACCCATGTCGGATTACTGGAAGTTTTTTGCTATTTGTAGTAGAGGAGGAAAGGTTTGGGTGATATGCTTAACTCTTGGGGATGTGGGGAAACGTGCAAGGTAGAAGAGGGGAGAAGGGGGGGAGGTGTCCGTCGGGGACGTCGGGAAAGGAGAGTCCCGCCGAGACGAGCTCGCCTCTAGTTCCGGGGAGTATATTATACTCCCTCGCCTACTCACCAGCTGATGTTTGCGAGATGGACTTAGCTCCACCCCTGGCCCAGACGGGGATACCGACAGTGTCCCTTCCCCACCGGCAATCCTGACTGAAGGTTTTCCCCGAGGTTTTCCTCAGTCGTTATTGCGAATGGAAGGGATTGAGTCCTCTTAAACAGCCCTCGGACATCCCTTCACAATTGTCCTATCCGCAACATACCTAGTTAGTCACCTAAAGTGGGGCATATTGCACCTTAAAACAGGTTAAACTTTGTCTCTTTCCTCGCCTCTTACGATCAGCCGTCTTTGTCCTGTTGAGGGTCTCTTGCCACTTGTCAGTTAGGCCACAACAAGTGTTCTACTCTGTACATTGCCTCCTCTTTACATCCGCTCTCCCGCACCCTACTAATCCCCCAACTAATTACAACTCTTAAATTATTAGGAGAGGAAAATTAAAAAGACGACCAGATTTAATGAGGTTTCCAAGTCCTCGTGAAAATCACCTTTACACCTGTTACATTAGTTAGACGTTCCACACCTGGCACCAGGTAAGGGTAGGCGTTTAACAACCGGCAGTGTAGGCTAGACGACTCTGATTCGGGAGGTCCCGGGTTCGAATCCCGTCGTGACCGGCAATCCTGACTGAAGGTTTTCCCCGAGGTTTTCCTCTGTCGTCAATGCGAATGCAAGGGATTGAGTCCTCTTAAACAGCCCTCGGACATCCCTTCACAATTGTCCTACCCGCACCATACCATACCTAGTTAGTCACCTGAAGAGAGGTATGAATTGCACCCTGGACAGACTTCCCACGAAAAATAAGATAGATATAATATCTATATGGGGTGGTGGGTATAGTTGGTCTGGTGTGTCCAAGGGCAAATGTTTAGGGCTTAGCATATTTTGTCAATTCTGACAGAGAGAAAGCTTCAGTTAGGATTGCCAGTGGCAGGAATCGAGTCAGCGACCCAGAGTAACGTATGACTATCACCTTGCCCGTTTTGTCTTTATTCATTAAGTACAAATTTCATGATTTTGGATTATTATTGGTAACAAAAATTCAAAATTTGAGTTGTGTTCTTGATTTGACATTTTTCGCAAATTTTCCATTTAATTTCTAGTTTATTTAATGTTTAAAATGAGTTCACAATAAGCAAGCTAAATATCCGGGACCTCCAACCCTGGTTACCCTTAACCGCCCCCTCTCCTCCCCCCCCAATTAGATTCTTTGATATTCATTATTCACCCATGTATCTCTAACTTAACGACCCCTTTTTCATTAACTTCTCTATCTCTGTTTCTCATTAACTTTATCCTTCTTTCTTCCTCTTCCTCTTTCGTCACTCAGCTTCTATCCAGAGAATTAAAAGTCTTCCTCTACTACCCCCCCCCCCCCCTCCTTGTTCGGAATCTTTTAACTTTTTGAATAATAATACTTAAACCCCTAATGTAAGCTGTAGCACAATTCAAAGTGGAAGGTTGTTCATCATTAAAAACTCCTCCCCTGCCAATCTAGAACCTGAAATATGTACATTTCTAAACTTCTTGAGGGGAACCAGCCAAGGATGCAATGGACGCACTTCTTCAGGTGTCTAACTAGGGATGTTGGAATTCAATGAACATCAATATTGTTCAATGTATATTTAATGTAGGCACATGATAATCATATAATCGAAACACCGTACAAAAGTTAAGACACAATGGTTTTTGTTTCTAGTATATCGACTGCACAAAAACTATATTATTTTGGTATTGCATTCAGCCCACAATTTTTTTCTAAAACGCAAACGCACTCGAAAAACATAATCTTAAAAAATTTTGTCTGCGGATGAAAATCCTGAATTCAACACTGCACGCGGATCTCGGTGCCCCCCCCCCCCCCCCCCCCCCCCCCCGGCTAGGGTCAGCGAACGCGTAACTCCCGTCTGAGGTGGTGCATAATGCGTCTAGTACAGTCTCAGCCGCAACCCTTGACCCTGTGTGTGGCTCGTTGGTCTTGTGGTTAGCGTCTCTGCTTCCAATGCAGAAGGTCCAGGGCTCGATTCCCTTTGATTTGGACTTGGAGCAACGAGGCACATAATAAATTCAGAGTTGTTCTGAATCGGCCTTGTTGATTCTGGCGTTGATCCGCGGGTGTTCGCACTGCCCATACCACTGATTGCTATATTCCCTATTAAAAATATCGATCTTTGGTTGGTAATCGCTCACTCGTCGATTGCGTCGGGGCCTGCAGGGTAGGCTTGGTCGCTTTGGTTTACTGTCCCCCACTGAAAATCAGTTATATGACTGAGTGGGTAGACTCTAAATACAATTTATTTATTTACTGTCACCCACCTCCTTGCCGGGATATTCTCGCACTCTCTGACGCTGACAATCTGACAGGTTTAGTATACAGAGTCTGGAGGAGGGGTCAGCCAACAGTGGCGTCTAAGGCACAACAATGTGGAAATTTGCAACATTTTGATAGCTTCATTTAAACACCTAAAACGACATAATAGGTGATTTTGGTTTTGTTTATTTGGATTAAGGACGCGTCAACCGTTAGGTCATAATGCACCACTTTAGCCTAGGGGATATGGGGAGGAGGGGCCCATGCTGGTCAGAACCAGCCACGGGTAAGGGGAGGAAGGGGGTTTCTCACGTCGCGGTCGTCATCGTCTTTGTCATCGTTCGTTGTGTCATTGTCATCGTCTTCGAGGAGGTCGTCAAGGGAAGGGGGAGGTGTCCCCGACGACGATTGCCAGAGCTCGCCTCTAATTTCAAGGAGTAATATATTACCCTCTTACTAGCTGATGTTTGCGAGGTGGACTTTTTCTCTTGAACCGCCTTGTACGATTAGCAGAGCCATGCTCTGGGCCAATTCTACCCCGGGCCCAGACGGGGGTATAATAGGTGATGTGGTTATTGGCGTTGCAATTACAATCGGGGTCTCGTGGTATTGACCCAGAGTAAAATTTCTTCCAGAGCTCAGCTCTGCTAATCAAAAAGGCGAGGAAAGAGGAAAAGACCATCTCACAAACATCAACTAATCTGCAAGGGAGTATTTTACTCCCCGAAACTAGAGGTGATCTCTGGAAATCGTCGTCGGGGACCTCCCCCTTTGACGACCTCCTCGACTATGACGACCACGACGTGAGAACCCCCCTTCCCTCCCCTACCCGTGGCTGGTTCTGACCAGCAAGGGCCCTCCTCCCCACATCCCCTATGCTAGAGAAGTGCATTATTACCCAACGGTTGACGCCGCCCCCCCCCCCCCCCCCCGCCGTCTGTTGGTAGTGCCCATAACCTTGTACTGTAGGTCAAGCATGAAGGCGTCAACAGTTTATTTCCTGTAATGATCATCATGTTCATGGCGTGCGAACAAGTGGTCAGTGTCAGTGATAGGTAGCGGCAACCAGAATATCAAATGAGGTTAATATTTTATAGGCCGCCGTCCATATGAGCCCGGGGTAGAGTTAGGCCCGGAGTATTCCTGTGCTGACAGGCGAGAAGAGAGGCAAAGTCCACCTCCCTCCCTCCCCCCCACCGTCACTCTTTCACTCTCTCTCTCTCTCTCTCTCTCTCTCTCTCTCTCTCGTCTCTCTCTCTCCTCTCTCTCTCTCTCTCGTTGGATGGAGCTTGGATGGAAGATAAGGCTTCGCTAGCCTTAATCCCGCCTTCAAATAAAGACCAAAATAAAATCAAATCAAATCTCTCCCCCCTCCCCCTATGTTCTCATCGGAACACTTTGACCTCCCAGACGACGTGAGAACCCCCCCTCTTCCTCCCCTCTGTCCTCCCCTCATCCTCTGAAGACCAGACTGGCGCATAATGACCTAACAGTTGACGCGCCCTTGAACCTAATAATAAACATCAACATCAACTCTAATGACCAGACTGGAGCATAGTGACCCAACAGTTGACGCGCCCCTGAAACTAAACAAACCACAGTTTTTATTTTATACTGGAACTCGATGTTTTTCTGTGACACATCATTTTAGAAATTACAAATAGCCCCTACGTTGTTTAACCTTGGATTCCCGTCGTTTTAACACAATGTTTCACTTTTATTACCAGGATTTGTATGTAAAGTGGATGCAACAGTTAGAATACCATGCTAACGTTATCACATGAGGAACTCAGTTAATGTAACAGATCATGATTAGAATTACAATTAGCAGTTCCCGACCTAACCCTAGAAGCCATGTTAGCGCAGGTTGTGTCTGCTACCCCTAGAAGCACAGTCTTGTGGAGGAACTTCAACGATCTGATTCGGGAGGTCCCGGGTTCGAATCCCGTCGAGATGGTCTTTCTGTGGTCTTCCTCAGTTGTTAATGCGAGTGCAAGGGATTGAGCCCTCTTGAGCAGTCCTCGGACATCCCTTTACAATTGTCTTAAAATACCTAGGGGCATGCATTGCACCCTGGGCAGGTTTCCCACGGACTAAATAAACTACCAGTGGTTGAGATTCTGTGTACTCATGCCCATGAGATGAAATGCCTATGTCGGCCTCTGATGGTCATAAAATGCGGCATGATTGGTGAAGCCTGTGGGGGACAACTCGTAGTCTGGGGTGTCCCAGATAGCCTGGGGTCAGAGACGGGGTCTTGTTTGGGGAAGGCAAACTTTTTCCTTGGGTTTGAATAATAATTAACACTTTAAGGGGCACTTTTATATTGAAGAGTCATCTCGCGCAACTATTGTGATTACAGGATTAGGTGGAACTTCTATGGTATTGCTTCTACGATGTTAAAGATGAGGGTCCACACTTTAGGGGATGGTCCAGGGTTGGATTGACCTTGATTTGTTGATGTGGGATTGGGAGGTAGGTAGTGTGTTCTGTCTTGAGATGGAGAGGGTTGTATATTGGGCCTATTAGAGTTTGGTCAGGGTATGGGTGAGGGCTCCCTATTAGAGGTATAGCAGTGAAGTAGCAGGAGCGTTACTAGAGTTTGGACATTGGGGGAGCGCAAATCTAGCATTGGCAAATCCAAAGATTCGTAGGGGAGGGGGGCTTCATACAAGTGGCGTATCCAGGAATTCAAGGGGTAGTCAACCAATTAATTCACGGATGTACCGAATGCTAAGTGCTGGGGGGTGGGGGGTCCGGGGGGCTTTCTTCCCGGAAAAATTCTCCTTCGAGGTTATTTTGGTGAAAATCTGTGCTTTTTAAAGCATCACAATATCCAATTTTTTATCTACTAAAATCCTCTCTTTAATCTAAAGATTTCACCTTCGAGGTCACTTTGGTGAAAATCTGTGCCTTTTAAGGATGACCTACTGTGGGTTGCCCCCCTCAAACCCCCTAGTGACGCCACTGTGGATTAGGACAAGCACTGGCGGGTGTATGTTTGTGTTTGAAAGAGGTGGAAGTGGTTGGTGGTTAATCTAGGGGTAGACGCGGCCGAGCTAATTATTTCAGGGGACAACGTCAAACCACTTTTTAAAATGTCTCAAGATAACGACTTTATGTTAAATAAAATAATAATAAATAAATTGTATTTAGAGTCTACCCACTCAGTTATATAACTGATTTTCAGTGGGGGACTTTAAATCAAAGCGACTAAGCCAACCCTGTAGGCCCCGACGCAATCGGCGAGTGAGCGATAACCAACCAAAGATCGTTATTTTGAATAGGAAATATAGCAATCAGTGGTATGGACAGTGCGAACACCCGCGAATCAACGCCAGAATCAACAAGGCCGATTCAGCACAACTCTGAATTTATTATGTGCTTCGTTGCTAGGACGGCTCCAAAGTCACCGTTTACAAACTCCTAAGACAAGAACTGATGGACTTAAGTCCAAATCAGAAGTTAAAAAACTTCTGACTATGGCGGGAATCGAACCCTGGACCTTCTGCATTGGAAGCAGATACGCTAACAACAAGACCAACGAGCCTGTACTGTAGGCTTCTGTTTTCAAAAGTTCGATGTATGAAATGGTGGAGGTGCCAGGTCGCGATTTAAAACAAAATATCCAACTATAAAAATAAATACATAATAAGCTGTAGGGTATACAGTATACACATCAGATTTAACCGGTGTGACCCAGTATGTTGCGGATAGGACAATTATTGAAGGGATGTACCAGGACTGTTTACGAGGAAACAATCCCTTGCATTCGTCTCAACGACCGAAGAAAACTTCGGGGAAAACCTTCAGTCAGGATTGCCGGTCTCGACGGGATTCGAAACGGGACCTCCCGAATCCGAGTCCCGCGCTTAGCGCTCGAGTCAACACCAACTATGGCAACTAGGTTAGTGCAATGTTCTGAAGGGTGTGTCCGGGTGCTTCAGCGTTCGTCTCAACGACCGAGAAAACTTTCAGTCAGGATTGCCGGTGGCGGGATTCGAACCCCTGATCTCCTGGATCAGAGTGCCACTGTTTTTTTTTATTTGGATGAGCTTAGCGAGCGTAGCGAGCGAAGCGAAGATTCCATTTCACTACACTGGAGAAAAAAATCCGGAATGTTTTTTTTTTTTTCTGTTTGTATTTTTGTGTGTTTGTTAACACGATTCCGGCTAAACCGATACTCCAATTTACGATGAAATTTTATGGAGGCCTTCGAAATCTCTGAACTTAGAGCTGCCACGTTTTTGAGCACAATCGGAAAATTATTTCTTAGAAAATCGCAATTTTACCATTTTTTTTTATAACACCTACATGCTTTATCCGATTTTTATGATTTTTGCACAGAACCTTCAGTCCATCAATTAAGATATTCGTGAGAAATTCGAGCGCAATCGAAAAATTTTTCTCATGAAAATCGAAATTTTAAAATTTTTTTTCATTTTTAAAACAATTTTTGACTTATAACACCTACATGTTTTATCCTATTGTAATGATTTTTTCACAGAACCTTAATTTTATGAAATAATATATTCGTGTTAAATTTGAGCGCAATCGAATTATTATTTCTTATGAAATCGCAATTTTACCATTTTTTTCTTTTTTAAATTTACGATTAATAATATATATAAAAAAGTTAATTTTTTATTTAATTTAATTTAATTTAAAAAAATATCTTCGACTTAGATATGATTTTTTCACAGAACAACAGAAAATCCACATAACACATGGCAGCTCAATGCACCAATTACGCTCATCCACAACGCGGCGGGACTTAAGCGTTTTCCTAGTTATTTATAATGTTCATTCTTCTTCAGTCCAATGCGATATGTTATTCTGGGACTTGTGTTCGAATCCCGAAGTCGCCAAGTTTTTTTTTTATAGGACAGGTGCACCTAGGTAGGTAGGCCTAGGTAGGCCTAGGTCATAGTTTACTCTATACTCTACTTTAATTTTATCTATTCTGCCCTACTTTGAAATATGTTTACATTAGAATAAATTAATTAATAAAGTGATCTTCGTCTTTGTTCATAACCACTCATCGTATTCAATTGCATTATCTAAGATTAAACATAAAATAATTAGCATTCAAACAAAACATTGAACTCCTTTACCGACGTGGCTGTCTGTCATAGTTCAGTAAATCATGCTAGATCGCAGCTAACGACCGAATATCAATCAAAATAGCGGAGATACAGGTTAATATAGAGTGGCCATTCAGTTATAAAGGCCGCCATGTTTAAGGCAAACCATTTTTTTTACCTACGTCAACTGCAGTAAAGCATCAGTTAAGTCACCAAATGTTGTTTGAATCAGACATAAGAAGTTTTAATCTGTTGTTCGCTACATTTGTTATCAAGTAGTTTTCAAGACATTATTTTTGTTTTTTAACGTCGTTTGCGCAAAAAACATGGGCGGCATTATGCTGGCTAATTATTGGCCACTCCTATGCGATCTTTCATCCAATCAATTGCGTCTTGGTAGTTCCAGTTCTTCCGCTAGATCGCAGCAAACGATCGCGAATTAATTTATTCGGCGTGCGTGGGTGTCAGCTGTTTGCTGTCATTGGTTGTTTATCAGTGACGTTGTTTTTGGTCCAATATTCAAATTAGGAGTGTATTTAACAAAACTTCTACACTGTCGAGGCTCAATAAAAGGTGAGGGTTTCGTTGCAAAAATTACGTCAATTAAATAACTTATTATGGATGCATAAAGTCGGGGGGAATTGAGTGGCTTGTCTTTTCCGGAATGCCCACCTGTGGATGACGACCAAAATGTACATTCCAGGTAATTTTACGAGTATTCGTTTCCTATTAAAAGGCGCTCCACGCTAAGAAAGGAGTTGGGGCGCGCTTTTAACGGGTGAATTGTAGCCATTCAGCAGGCTCCAATTTAAAATAAAGATCGCTGATTGGCCCGTCGATAGCGCGCGCATCTCCTTTTTTTAGGTGGATGCCTTTATTTATATGTTCTCAGTCACAGCCCCCTAGTATTAGGGTTGTTGTACATGTTCAGGTATTTACATGGGCGACTACGTCTAGGGCCCACGCTATTGTTAGTTTGTTACTGACCTAGGGTTATAGGTAGGGCACATATGGGGCACATCATCCAGGCAGGGCTTTAGGACCTAGGACTAGGGTTTTCACCCCTCTATGCCTAGGCCCCTAGGGTTACCTATAGGTAGGGCCTAGGGCACATCATCCAGACAGGGCTTTATGACCTAGGACTAGGGTTTTCACCCCTCTATGCCTAGGCCCCTAGGGTTCCCTATAGGTAGGGCCTAGGGCACATCATCCAGTCAGTGCTTTATGACCTAGGACTAGGGTTTTCCCCCCCCTATGCCTAGGCCCCTATGGTTCCCTATAGGTGCCCTACCTAGGGCACATCATCCAGGCAGGGGCTTTAGGACCTAGGACTAGGGTTTTCACCCCTCTATGCCTAGGCCCTACACCTAGTAGGACTTGAGCTATACAGTAGGTCTAGCTAGACTCCTACGATAAATTTACACAATCCTAGCATATCAATTGCCAGGACTTAGTGGTTTTATACTATGGTTTTACCCTGTGCCCTAGGCTTAGGCCTATAGCAATTGACCTACTGTAGGATTAAGCATGTGTCTTGTACTAGCGATAGTAGGACTAGACAAGACCAACCCTACGATATCTATGACATAGTGGTTGTAGTGTAGGCATATGCAAGCTAGGGTTTCTTCAGTGCCCTAGGCTTAGCCATTTGGCCTCTGTAGGACTGACCATGTGCCCTACAGTCTACAGTAGCCACCTAAAGCTCTAGAGGTGGTGGTGCTTTGGTTGTCTACATATTTACAAGTGGGGCCTACAACCCCCTAGGCCTAGCAAGGACCTTGCAGACTGACCGTATGTGTCCTACAAAGCTTCAGTAGCACTAGAACCCGGGGGGGGGTTTTGTAGGGCCTTTAACTTCCTAGACCTAGCAAGGCCAACCATAGGTTTGTGTCACTGTCCTACAGTTACAGATACTTCACAATGTGAACTAGGGTCCTACACTAGGCTTAGTTTGTTTGTGCTAGACCCCCTTTAAAAACTTTTCTTCTAGGAGGCCCGCTGTAGGGTACACATCAGTGTTACCCTGTGTGAGTGTGACCCACTAGGAATATTGGAGTTAGGTCAATTGTGCAGGGAATGACCGAGGGTTTCAATCCCAGCAGTTCCATTAACGACTAATGAAATCCTCTTAAAAAACTTTTTGTCAGGATTGTCTGCGGCGGGATTCGAACCCGTGACCTCCCGAGTAAGAGTCCCACACGCTACACGTGTGCTATGTCTCTGTCGGTATCATGACGGCGTGTGATGCATGTAGCCTACATACAGTGCAGGCGATATACTGTACCCTGTACACCTTGTCAACATTCTCTAAAACAATCACTCTGTAAGAAAGAACAGTGTTTATAAATAAATAAATAAATAAATAATTCGTATTAAGAGTCTAGGGTACCCGTTCAGTCATATAACTGATTTTCAGTGGGGACATTTAATTTAAAACCGACCAAGCCAACCCTGTAGGCCCCGACGCAATCGACGAGTGAGTAACCATTGACCAACCAAAGATCTAGGCCTATATTTTTTAATAGGAAATATCAGTGGTATGGACTGCGAACGACGGGGGTACTGAGTAGGCTCCTTGATTTACATAGGTGGTCGATTTTTTTGGGAGAAAAAATAGATCAATAAGTGCCGGAACTTTTTTATAATTTAAATTAAAGGGTTTTCCAACGGATGTTGTTGTCATCAATATCAACAAGGCCAATTCAGAACAACTTTGAATTTATTACGTGCCTCGTTGCTAGAACGGCTCCAAAGTCACCGTTTACAAATTCTTAAGCCAAGAACTGATGGACTTAAGTCCAAATTCCTACTTCTGACTTTTGCGGGAATCGAACCCTTTACCTTCAGCATTGGAAGCAGAGACGTTAACCACAAGGCCAACGATCCACACCAACATAGTACTATGTTTGGTCTTCTACTTTCTCTGCATGTTTTAAATATGTACCGTAACATTTCGTCGGGCCAAACTATTATCTGATAGCGTCTCCTTGTCGCGTTACGCCCGTCTAGTCTTCAGTGGCGTAGGAACTATTTTTCTAGTGGGGGGGTCACACTAAAGTTGGTTTCGAGGTGAGGTGGGTAAACCGGGGTCTGGGGCAAAGCCCCAGCCGCCGGAGGCTCTTTCGCCGTAGGCGAGTTTTTTTTTTTAAAGGTGCCCTTGATAGGTGGCCTGAAACACGTTTTCAGGCGAATTTTAATTTTGAATAAGGGTTACATTTTGAAGCTAATATTGCATTGAAGATTGATTACCTGACTGAAATCGGTCGACAGTCTGCTAGGGAGTGAAAACACTGCACACAAGATATAATAAATATTAGTCTAAAATCAGATGGCTAGTCTAGTCTCGAAAATCACGTACGTCTCTTACTGAATATTTCTAAAAAATGTTAACAAAAATCTTCCTTTTTGTTTGCAAGCCCGACTGTATAGTAAAAATCCTAAAAATCACCCAACAAGCTATAAGTTAGCAAATGATACCCATGGCTTGACCCCCCCACTGGGGGGGGAGTTTCCCCCCCATCCCCCCCCGTTCCTACGCCCCTGCGACCGTCTTGTGTTAGCCTGCAGTGCAGCCACCTGTGACATGACTTACTGCTAAGTGGGGTAGAGATTATCGCCTACCCTAACGAGGAACCGAACACGGAACCTTCTGGTCTAGAGCAGTATTAGAACCAGGGGCTACCTCACACCACTGACGATGTGTCGTAGTCTTATATCTCTTTTTATCAATGTGGGTGAACACTTTTGCTCGGCTCTCTCCTTCCGGGGGGGGGGGGGGGGGGGGGGCGTGGTATTGGAAGAGAAAATTATGTTATCACTGAAAATACCTTAAAATCTTTTCATCCGCTAGAAGGAGGAACGCTCGTAGGAGTCGGGGGCAGGGGGAAAATTCCACCCTCACCCCCACTTCTTAATTCCTGTTACCCCCCACTTCAGAATGTTAACACCAGTCACGCCGTTCATCACTACGGCTACAACTGAACAACTAATTGCTGTCAGTACATGTACCTAGGGTGTGCTGACTTGTGACTATAGTTGTGTCCAATCATGCAGAAGCAAAAAACTCATCTTCCCCCGTCATCCTGGGACCCAAGTTTTGAAATAAAGCGTTTGATCAAAACGTTAGTTTCATAACGTCACTTGATAACGTCGATTTTTTGTGGGTTTGAATGAAATGCTAGTTTTGAATCTTTCTACTGACGTTGTGAGATAAACTTGCTTTGCTGTTCTTCCCGTCAGCTATCTCTCCCGCTAGCCGAACATTGCCGAACTCTGGACCAATCAAATAGGAGTATTCTATGCTCCTACACCCAAAGACCTCAGACAAAGATAGGCCTACTATACATATTACATGTTTTTCTAAAGTCTTTGCATTTCCTTGTTTGTTTACGTTCTCCCGGCGCAGTGCCGAACATAACCTATAAAATACAATCAACATGCATTTGAACAGCAAGAAGATCTTATTTCATCAATACACGATTTGAATCGGCAAAACTCAACGTTTCATAACATAAAAATAACAAAGATGCGTCGTGGAAATAACCCGCATGCATGCTAAAAGGTAAATAAAAACGCGAGGTGTCGTGAATGTTGACAAAAGATAGGGGCCAAGGCGGCCCTAGGTCCAAGGCGCTAGGCCTAGCCGATTAATACGCTTTCGACCTAAGTAGCCCTAATTTGATGTAAGGCCTAGACCTTACCCTAGTGTGGGGCCATGAAATCAAGATTAATTAGTTTATTTATAAATTGAAAATGCCAAATACATCGTAATAGCCTAGCGCCAAGTGCCAAGTCCCAAGTGTTCGAATTTAACCACAGCCTTGTATAAACATGCTTAGGACGAACGAGTATATTATATTGAGAGGGCGTAACGTCAAAAAGCATCATCCCACGCATGTCCCACAAGCTATTTTTTCGTGGGTAGAAAAAGACGTTGTGGGACGTCAAAAAAAAGTCGTTTTGATTTCAAAACTAGCTTTTTGGGGAAATCGACGTTATCAGACCACGTGACCACTCAAAACGTCGAAAAATTATCGACGTTTTGATTCAAAACTTGGGTCCCTGTGCGCCTGATACATCGCATTGTTTTAACTACCGGCAATCCTGACTGAAGCTTCTTCCGAGGTTACCGTCAGACAACCATGCGAATGTTAGGGTTGAACCTCTTAAACAGCCCTCGGACAGCACATCATTATCCTAAACCTTAATAACTTATTTAGTCACCTGTTGTAATATCCCCTCACCGAAACTAGAGGCGAGCTCTGGCCGTGGTTGTCCGTGACCCTCCCCTCCCCTCGACGACAACTACGACGATACGAACGATGACAAAGACGACAACGATGTGAGAAACCCCCTTTTCCTCTCCTTGTCTGTGGCTGGATCTCTCTAGCACGGGTCTGTCCATCCATGCCCTAACGGTTGACGCGCCCTCAAACAAAAAATAAATATTTTATTATTTCAATGATAACGCAACAATGAGGTGCCCAAACCCCAAGGGAAAGTCGCTACTCCCAGCGTAGCGCGCTAGGTAGGGCTTAGTTTATGTGGACAGCTGCTTCTAAAGCTTGTAATGCGGGCAGCGTCCTGGCGGTCTGCAGGCGCACCGTACGGTGCTGCGCGCGGCAGACGGGGGAACTATTTGCTTCCACCTGGCAGCAGAGTTTCGACCAGAGCTATTACGCGGTTTCTGTGCATGGACTGTTGGTGTTGGACGAACTTAGACGAACCAGGTCCTTATGCCAGTGGCGTAGGAATCCTGGGCAAGTTTGGAGGGGGGGGGGGGGGGGGGGGCAAAACTAACGCAAGTTAAATATTTATCCCAGAATCTCCGTAGTGAAAATGCACATACATTTTTACAATTCGACTTGGTAAAACGAATATAGTTTGCCTGTATGCTTTGTCATACATAAAAAAATAGATTGAATTTTATTAAATTGGACTACTTCACGCTAATGTTTTTAGTTTTTAGATCGGAGGCAGTTGCTGTAAAATATCGTTTACAGAGTCCGACTGCAGTTAAAACATGACGAAGTAACTGTAGTATGGTGAATTAAAGGGCCTCTGGTGGCTAGAGCTTTACCCCAAACCCTAGAGTTGCAGCCCACAAACTACACTAATAATCCCCCCCTAACTTTCAAAACGTTCCTGCGCGCCTGCCTGATGCAGATGCTGGGGGGTTTATTCTGGAACGTCTCAAGCTCTATGAATCCACCGGGGATTGAACCCGGGACCTCTCCTGTCAGGGCAGGTGCTCTTACCAACAGAGCTATGAAGACAATAATTTAACTTATTAGGCCCCTACATTTCATAAAATTGTTCGTTGTTCATAATAAATAAATAAATAATAAATAAATAAAATAAATAAATAAACAAATAAATAAATAAATAAACAAAAAATAAATAAATACATAGGCCCTATACATATATTATATAAATAAATAAAAAAATAAAAAAATAAAAAATACAAATAAAATGTGTTAGTAAAATTTAGTGTCCCCGACTGAAACCAGTTCTGTGACTGCCTGGGTAGACTCTAAAATTGATACGAAATTATTTATTTATATATTTATTTATATATTTAACCAGCCAATAGACAATACAATTAGTCCTCTTCATAGCTCAGTTAGTTAGAGGTCCTGGGTTCCATCCCACTTTTTAATTTCTAATATATTATCACCATAAGAGCGTCCGTCATAGCAAGGTTAAACTAAATAAATAAATTACATTTGTTTATAAATAGGTCAGGGCTGTGAGTGTGGGCAGGCCTACTGCCCCCTTCCCTTGACGACCCCTCGACGACGATGACGACAATGACACCACGAACGATGACGAAGACAATGACGACCGCGACGTGAGAACCCCCTTTTCTCCCTTACCCGTGGCTGGTTCTGACCAGCATGCCCCCCCCCCCTAGGTTAGAGTGGTGCATTATGACCTAACGGTTGACGCGTCCTTAATCCAAATAAACCCAAAAAAGGCTTCTGCCAGCAGGGTCGTATCTTACCAACGTTTCAAAGACCACGTTGTCTTCATCATCAGGATTGAGATAAGACAGATGTGTTATTTATCCTTGATGTTTATTGTCTATGATGGTTATGTTTTGACGCTCGTTTCTTTTTCTTGTTTTCCAAAATTGTTTTTATTAAATTATTTTGATCAGCCCTATCAATAATCAGATGTATTTTATTTATTTATTTATTTAACGTCTATCCTATTCAGTTATAAAATCTGATTTACAAAGGTAGGACAACTAAATAAATCTTATTACATAGATGCAGACACAACATTGAACTACATTTAAGTAAATATTTGAAATAGTAATATTACAACCATGCATTTAAAAAAAACAAATGTGGCTCGTTGGTCTTGTGGTTAGAGGCTCTGCTTCCAATGCCGAAGGTCCAGGGTTCGATTCCTGGTGTAGGCAGAAGTTTTTTTATGCCCACCAGCCCACTCTACGCCACTGTTGTTAAGTTTTTGTTTCCTTATCTCGTCTAGAAGGCTGTGATCTGAGATCTTGTGATTTCTTCTAGAAAACTGAAGTTATTATTACGAAGTAAAGTCACGGCTGGTGGGTGTAAAGCCGGGGGTGGTGATGGATGGGGGCGGTTTCTCCGGGGGTACGACCAGCAATAGATGATCACGGAATAACATGTTTATTTAGCTTGGCAGGCCGGTGCTGATTCTGTGATGCCCAAGACATTGGAGCCGTCTTAACAACGAGGCACATAACTAGGAAAACGCCAAAGTCGTTGTTTGACGAGTGCCATGTGTTGAGTACCCGGGAACATTCCCTTTCTTCCCCCTACCCCCTAGCCCAACATGGCTTTACAGTTGACGCGCCCTTATACCAACTAAACTTAAAACCCTATTAAATGTCCGCTGGTACTCAACACATGACTCGCTCACTCGTCTAGCAACGAATATGGCGTTTTCCTAGTAGGCCTACCCCTTTAACGATGAGACAACTTCTAGATTGTACTAAATATATTGTTTTGTTTCAGAATCTCTCGCGCGGCCCCGCCTTCCAAGTCTTCCGAAGACAGCCGGAGTCACCCGACCTAGTCGACACAACCCGAATCTAGTCGGGTTTCCACGAAGCGACACGAAGTAGTGAAGATTTCTTCCTCAGGTCGAGACCCAGCCGCCAACATTTCTTTCTCCAGTTTTAAACAGTCGTTCTCGACAAATGTTAACTACCTGAAACGGAGGTGAGTTGGTACTACTGGACTGCATGTGCACGTGTATGTTGGTATAGCGCTCCTCGCTAAGAAGCAGATGCGCGCGCTTTCGACGGGCCAATCAGCGATCGTTATTTGAATTGGGCCTGCTAAATGCTACAATTCACCGTAAAGCGCGCGCAACTTCTTTCTTAGCCTGAACTGTAATGTTGGTAGCACTGTAGTAACTGTGCACGTGTATGTTGGTAGCACTGAACTAACTGTGCACGTGTATGTTTATAGCATGATGTTTTGGATTATGCGTCAAGTATTAATAGTAAATAATTCATTAATCATTTGTTTACATTTATTAAAATGTATTGAATTTATAATTGAATTGAATGTTACATCTGAATATGATAAATGGAATTGTGAATGCAATGTATTTTCTTTTACAGCACGAAAACATTATTCTTTAGCATGAAGATCTACAAACACTTGTATCGAACGTTGTGTTATGTTATATTGTTGGTTAAGAATGTAGGTAAATTATCAATCTGTTTTAAAATAAATTAATAAAAGGTATTAAAAAGTATACTTTCCAACAAATATGCTGATGTAGTCGTTATGTGGTCCCCACCCCCCATCGTTAAAACCAATATGTTATCTAATGTGACGTACTCTCTCCGCAGGTTCTCGTCCGGCGACCTATCCTCGGAGCTAGATGACGCTCCACCGGACGACCCCTCCGCCCCCCACCCCCCTCCCAGCTCCCAGCAGCAGGCCGCCCCTCCCCCGCAGCCCACCCAGCCGGCGCCCAACCCCCCTCCCCCCTCCTCCCAGAGCGGCGACCTCACCTTGAACCTGAGACCCAACTCCAGGACGACCAGTGCACCGTCCTCCCCGGCGAAGACGAGGGAGTCACTGCTGCAGCGGGTACAGTCGCTGACCGGCGTCGCGCGCGATCAGGGCGCGTCCATACTCGGTGAGTGACGCGGGAACTAACGCCTCTTGTACCTCCACAGCTCTAAGGACTCGTCTTTGTATCTCCACAGCCCTAATGCTGGTTCAATAACTCCGTATACCTCCACAGCCTTACCTATACCTCTTTATACCTCTAGAGCCTTAAAGCTTTTCCAATACCTCCACAGCCCTAATGCTGGTTCAATAGGGAACCTAAGTTTTGAAGGCGGGAAGGAAATTGGTTCTTTCTGGTCTCAGCCATAAGAGTTAGCATGGTACGAAAATGTAACTCGCCGTATCTTTTGACTCGTGCAAAGAAATCTAAACCAATAACATTGCTAGATGCAGAATTTTGTGAAGAAGATGATGGCATCCTACTTTGCTCGATGACGCTTCCTAAATTCAAACTATTATGAGTTAAATGGAACCATGTTTGCGCTCTGTCGCAAATGTACACTGACTGAGCGACAACCTAAGCGAGACGCAGCCACGTTGTGTACAGCTGTGGCATCCTTGCATACCACTCGCCTGTCCATGGTTGCTACATATATTTCGCATTCAAGATTTTGTTGGCACATGAAAGATTTGATAAGTAATGTATAATCTAGTACAACCCAGTGACCTCACAGTAGCCACAAATCAAGTCGGATACCAAATGTTGTGCTGATGCCACGGAAAAATGTTTTTACATGCTTTTCCCTTAGCAGTTTGGAAGATTTGCAACTGTGTAAATGTAGAGTTCACTTCAACTCAAAACAAATGTCATTAATATTTGTGATAGAGCAGAGTTATGTATATCCACGCAAAGAGGAAAGAGATAGTTTCTTACAGTATGAATATAATTCCGGTCCGTGGTCGGGTTCACGCGCTATCGCTTACGAAACATTTAGCACGGGTTAATCGCCTATACCACGCTGACCGGAGAGAACCGGACAACGGCCACTTAGGTTCCCTATAACTCCTTTTATAGTTGTTCCGAAGCAAGTAAGCAGATGCTGACGTCATCGGCGGGTGGATTGCAGCCAATCAGCGGTCTCCGATTAAAAATACTGATCGCTCATTGGCCCGCCGAAACCACGCGCATTGCCGCATGCTTCGGAGCAAGTATACCTCCCACCACCAACATTAAAACCACTGCTTCACATGCATGCACTCTTAGACGTTGCTCGTAACATCTAGGAGTCAGTGCTATTTCTCAGTCAGTGTTATTTCCTTCGTGACATCTCGAGAACGGTGCAAAATATCTAAAAACTGATTGTAGACAGCTATGTGGTTTTGTTAGAACAATAGTATGCAAGCAAAAATATTCAAATACAACAATCGGTCCTGTTTGTATTTCAGATATGCATTTATTTAATTAAATATCAAATAAAAAACTTAATTACCGTCACATAACAATATTCTTTCGTGCAGGCTATCCTCACAAAACCGCATAGCTGTCTACAAACCGTTTTGCGATATTTTGCAGCGTTCTCGAGATATAAAAAAACAACATAATTTTGTGTGGTTTTATTACTGGTGGTAGTCTTTAATCTTACAGACTGCTTTATACCTCGTCATACCTCCACAGTCTTAATGCTGCTTCTATACAACCACATATACCGAAAGCCTTAAATCTTGAACCTCTTCATTTCTCTACAGCCTCAAGCTTTCCCAATACCTCCACAGCCTTAATGCTGGTTAAACATACCTCTTGGTAACTACCTAGCTTCTACAACATGGTTACCTTTTAACTAGAGCCCCGTGAAATTGAAGCCCCGCTTAATATTTGTGGAACTTTTGATTGGTTTCGATTTTTATTGTCCAATTTTATTTTTGTTCATTAATTAATGCTAAAACGTAGTATTAATGCTAAATTATGGCATATTTGATAATTTGAGCCCAAAAATGTGGTATTTTGGTTAATTTGAGCTAAAAATACCCTTTTTGGCCAATTTGAGTCATTTTAGCTAAAATTTGGGAAAAATAAAGTGTTTATTGTAACAATTTTATCAAAATATATGTTTTTATAACATTTGTGAATTAATGTTAATATATTTTTTGGAAATTCTCGCTTCAGAAAATAAGTCAGTGCTAATTTCATGGGTCCCTATACTTATTCCTAATAGTAATCTCTACAGCATTTAAACTTTTCCAATACCTCCTTATACCACCTGGCCACAGCCTTAAAGACTGTTCAATACCTTCTTAAATATACACCACCCCACCCTTTAAACCTCAAGTAAACTTTGCGCTCGGTACCATTCGTCCAAGCACCGACACAGTATTTGTTCATCTTTCTCCCTATCTTCATGCCGGCACCTTGCGAGTCTAGACGGTTGTCATCAAAGCTGGCTACGCTGCCAGTATATGCTGTAATCCCTCCCCGATGCGCCCAGCCGTTTCAATAAAAACGTTCGGTCAACAAGTCTGCCCCTTGAGTCCACGTCTTAGGGGTTGATTAAAGTGTTCGTCTTGAATATTATGTAGACTTTGGGACATAAAATCAATTAAATGTTCTTTTCGTCGAAAACTCTTATTTATATTACGAGTATTGCTGAATGATATGCCAGACAAGATCGAGTGTCATAACTTAAATAAATAAATTCGTATTTAGAGTCTACCCACTCAGTCAAATAACTAATTTTCAGTGGGGGACATCAAATCAAAGCGACCAAGAAAACCCTGTAGACCCCGACGCAATTGAGGAGTGAGCGATAACCAAGCAAAGAATGTTAGTTTTTTAGGAAATTATCAATTAGTGGTATGGATAGTGCAAACACCTGCAGATCAATGCCAGAATCAACAAGGCCGATTCAGGACAACTTTAAATTCATTATGTGCCTCGGTGCTAGGACGGCTCCAAAGTCACCGTTTACATAGTCCTAAGACAAGAACCGATGGACTTAAGTCCAAATCAGAAGTTTAAAAACTTCTGCCTAGAGCGGAAATCAAACCCTGAACCTTCTTCATTGGAGGCAGAGACGCTAACTACAAGACCAACGAGACTGAATGAGAAAGTGTTGTTTTAGTTAGGTTATTTCTTATTGAGAATGTGCAAAATTTTAAACCAACAAAATTAATATAATGATAATAATCTTAACTCAGTTCGAACTGTCGGGTTGTGTGTTGGTTTTTCACTATTATCTAGGTCATGTATACTAAGCGTTCCAGACTCAGTGTTTCTTCCTCATCATCTTTCTCCTTCCTCTCCACCAATTAACTCCACTCTCTTCTGTCCTCCCACAGCTTTCCTCTTGCAACATGTTCCCATACTTCATCTATTCATATTCATATTTTATTGTATTTTATTGTTCTCGGAACATTAACATTTTAACAATGCTTTGTTTGCGCTAGCCAATTTGATCGCTTACTTCACAGTTACCGGATAATCATCAGTTACAATTTCCAAAGACTTTCTCGCGGTTGCAAGAAGCCAGTAACGTTAAAATGGTCCTTTCTACACAAAACGTCACGTTTTGCACTCTATTGTAGCCTTATTACCTCTCGCCACTTCACTCTAGAGAACCACTCCTTCCAACAGCGCTTGACACGGCCCCGTAGATCTGCCGTGATCAGCAGTCCTCTCGCTACTCGACTCGTCTAGAAGGCGGTGATAATGAGGCACTTGTTGCATCTCTCTTTCTCTCTCACTTGACATCTCGTCAGTTGCCATGGTAACAGTTCTACAAGTTTTAATTGTAAATTAATTTTTGAATGAAACATTCGAGTCTTTCTCTTTGATGTTTGTCTTCATGAATGGGGTGCAATTTGTGTTTCTATGAAGAGTGTGTACTCAGAATAAAATTCAAATACCATGAGAAGACACATTTAGTACATGTTTGCCTAGCCGTGGACGGTGAATGAACGACGAGTTGGAAGTTAATTGACAAGAGTCACTAGTGCTTCTAAAGTTTGGCAATCCTCCCCCAGAGAGTCTTCATGAATAGTTCTGCAATACCTCAAGACAAACCGTACACAAACCACGTGATAATCCTACTCTCTGATAGCATGCTGCTCTTAAACTCTTCTCTAAACTACAACATGTTCCACTTCCAAGAGAGAACTCAGAATCTGCTTCCAATGCAGAAGGTCCAGGGTTCGATTCCCACTGCAGGCAAAAGTTTTTAACTTCTGATTTGGACTTGAGTTTAAAAACTCTTGGGTTTAGAATGTGTAAACGGTGACTTTGGAGCGGTCCTATAGCAACGATGCACATAATATATTATAAGGTTGTTCCGAATTGGCCTTGTTGATGTTGGCACTTTCCTTGGGTGGAATCATGTCCAGCTTGTTTGATAGGTGTTTCCAACTTAAATATGCCGGTCTCTAGTTGGTCATTGTTCGCTCGGCGATGGTATCGGCGCCTACAGGGTTGGCTTGGTTGGCTTTAAATTTAATGTCCACCACTGAAAACCAGTTATGTGACCGAGTGGGTAGACTTTAAATACTTTTTTTTAAATTCACACTCAATGCATCCTTCAGTCTTAAAGTATCTTCAAGGAGAACTTATACAGAGCGGTTGGATTTGGCTGCAAGTGTGTCGTTTATAGTTGGGTTCATAGGGACATTACCACCACCACCACGACCAGCCATTATCTGTTACAACCAGTCCATGTACATGAATAACCCCATTGTTCAATTTCAATGCCACATTTTTGAACAAAATCTGTACCATTGTCCTCATATCGATCGATTTCGTCGACACAAATGTTGTCCTCCCCCCACAAATTTAAAAAAATCGCTCCTTAATTGCGGCAGAATCCATTACACACTGTTTCTCCGATATTCATGTATGTTTACCAATATTTTGTAGTTTCGTTTTACACAAAGACATATTTCCTTCCTCTGTCAATGTGTTCGTTATTATTCCGTACGCGCGCGTAACTTTTCTGTCTCGTATATTCTGTTTTACCATTCAATACCAACAGTAGAACGTGAATGTCACTCACTGTCAAGAAGAGTAACGAATTTGTCCCAGCCACCTGCCGAGTTGACTCTCTTTAGATAAATCGTACATCGTGAAGAGCATACATAAAATTATTTATGAGTAGGAATTATGTTGTTGTGGAACCAGGGTGTTTTTGCCTTAAATCAAGTGCACATTTTCTTAATTTGGAGCTACACATACAAGAGTTTTAACTGACTATGCAAAGTTTTCCTTGAAAAAAAACTATTATATTTTCTGAAATGCTTTTTAAAGTATTTGATCTGCTCACCGACTTGACAAGTTTTGAAACACTGATATTATGGGTTTAAATCAATACAAATCTGATTTTATTAAAAAAAAAAGTTTGTTTAAATAAATTAATTAATCATGATTTTATATTTTTTTTACTAAAAAAAAACAGCCTGAGTAGAACTTTGCCAAAGCATTTGATAACATCCGTAACATGTGTTGTAATATTTTAGTTTGATAAGAGTCAAACCAAATGAATTCGGTTCACGTTTTTTGGGTTTAGTTTAGTAATGATTGCCTTCTATAGCTTCCATGTCTCAACACGTGCAAAACCTTATTGATTGATAGATATTGAAGCTCGCGTCTCGTCTCATTCTCATACAAGGCGCGGCTCCAGATGATGACTGAAGGCTTAACCCAGGGGAGACATTTCCTTCTTTACATTGCCGCGATATTTCTCGGGTAACTTCACTTTACACGCCACGAATATCAAGTTGAAGGAACTTTTATGTTGTGGTGGAATTGATCTTATTTTGTAGGTGTCTGAACACTGTAATATCATTGCCCGTCAGATTCCATTGTCTCGTTGTCTACCCCTTTGTGACAGTTGACTCTCAGTTGACACTAAGTTGACATTGCATAACTGTCACATTACGAAAGTAGAAGAGCGTAAGCAAAGGGCGATGAATTTATACGAGAAAGTGGTCCACATAGCAATTAACATGGTCTTATAGTAAAGATTTACTTCATTTTCCTATCATCAGATTTCGTGTTATGTCACTACATAACAGTGAAAGGAGCTTTGTTGTCAAGATTTATATTTGTTTACTTTAATTAAAAATTTGTTGTAAGCTATTTCTATGATTGAGAAGAATATCAATGATTTGCCACATTACTTTTGTCTCCTATCTTTGTAATCATAGTTAAGTTGTTAAACCTGGTCTCAACAGGGGCCTAGTATATAGTATACCGGTGCGAATATTCTCCAAGTAAGTAACACGTCTTCCCCGTATTGTGACCTACTCTTTTCAACTTTCTTTCTCCCATTGTGTCACCCTTCATAAAATACTCAACTATCTTCGTCTTTATTCTGTGGATCTCTGTACACTGATGTTTTTAGCCATTCTATTTGCCATCTTAACTATATCTACATTTCTCTGTAATTTACCTTGGTCTTGAGTAATCACTAATCTATCTTTATTACAGTACAGTAATATTTCCAGTAAACATGGACTTACGTCCATCTGTGCTATGCCCTACAGGCTACTGATTCTAGCTATCATTGTACAATATCACTAGACATTTAACCCATATGCTTGATGATCATTTACATGCATATGCCACTGTACAACAGTCTTATCTTACCTCTTTACTCTTGTAGTACTACTAAAGTTTATAACATTTACCCCAGTAATGTACTGATATGTATTATAGTATATTATCTTGCCTACTCTTTACTACTAACCCTTTCTTTAATGGCCATGGTCTGCTTTTTTTATTACCTAAATGTGTCTAAAGAGCCATAAGCTGTTTTTGTAGCCAACATAAAAAGTGGACATTATTCCTTGTAAAAAAGCTTTGTTTACCTTTGTTCATAAAATACGCTATTTTACTAATGTGAATGTTAAATTTTAAGCATTTCAAACACCATTCTTCTCAAAAATACATTCCTTGAAACGACATGTGATAAACTTAATTCTGTGTTGGAGCAATTTTTAAGCATCCACCAAACGTAATCGCAAACGCAATATTATAATGTTGTTATTTGCTAATAAATATATTTTAAAATCTTACCTTAAATTCATTTACTCTTAAATTTATTGGTTGATTTATTTATTATTTCAACGTGAAATACATCTTGAGGAAATCAGACCATTGCCGTGTCAACCCTTTACCCAAGCATCTTTCTCCCACTGTCGCTGTCTTGAAGTAACTATTACCCAATGCCTGGCTTGCAGGGGTCGCAAGAGAACAGGGGTCCTCTTTGATTGGTGAGTGTTATGTCTTGGTAATGACTATGCTAAGCTCTTAGTAGCAGCACCAAACAACTCCAACATCTAAGCTCTTAGTAGTGACACCAAACAACTTCATCGTCTAAGCTCTAAGCTCTTAGTAGTAGCACCAAACAACTCCATGCTCGAAGCTCTAAGCTCTTGGCGGTGGCACCAAACAACTTAATGCTCTAAGCTCTAAGCTCCTAGTAGCAGCACCAAACAACTCCAACATCTAACCTTAGCGCACCAAACCAAACAACTCCAGGTTACACCTACGGCTAGTTGTAGGTTCAGCATCTTAGAATACATGACATGTTACCGTAGAATAAACAGCGCATACAAGAAACATAGATACTATAGCTAAGTCGCATTAGGCGTAGCACTTAGACATAGACAATGAAATAAAATCATGTACATAGGTATAGCAATGCATGGACTAAGTTATATAATAGCAGTACTGGAACAGCGAAAGTAGCACTAACATTGGAGTATGTCAAGCATGTCACATCCTTTTAGGTATCTAGCAATATTAGGGTAGCATGCAGCAGTTTATAAAATATATCATTGTAGATAGTGTAGCATAGCAGTGGCTAAAATTGCTTGATTGTAGCAGTATAGTAAATTTCCACTCTGATAACAAATGGCATTTTATGAATTTAACAATCAATCTATTATACCAGAGGACAAAACTTTTTCCAGCACTAGATCAGCAGTTGCAGCACAGAGGAACACTAGGTGTAGCATAGTAGTAAAGCCTGTCACTTACTCTAGTGCTAGGCCTAGAACTTACTTAGATCACCTAGTTTCAATGTACCTAGAATAGTCTTAGTCACTAGATATAGCTACACCGACACTATAGTAGTAGAAGCAGTTAGTGTATTGCAGAAATGTAGATTCATATTCACTCGTTTATCATTGCAATTCTTCGTACCACTTTCTCTACACTACAATTCCCCTTGTTTTGAATAAATGTCCATGATATTATCTTCTCTATCTATAGCCGTGTGTGTATTACTACTATTTTATTGGCTGGTAATGGAACACTTGGCAGCTAAAGTACGTTGCAAGGTATCTTTGGTCCTAGACTCCTCCCATCTTACCCCCACTCCTCGCTTAGCTGGCCGGAGCCCCGCCCACAGGCGAGGAGTGGGGGTAAAGTGGGCGGAGTCTAGGACCAGAGTTTTCCTGCAACCTACTCTAGATCACGCGGCGTCTCATCCTAGCCCAGACTCAACCGACCGCTATCACTAAAGATTACCCCCGTCACTTCTTCATCCTCGTCAGTATCTCACAGCGCAACAATGGACTAGAACGCGGGCGTGACACAGGGATGTTATATTTATCACCTTATCTTTTCTTCTTGCTTGTACACAATTGTGCACTGTTATTAAGAGTTATTAGGGTTTTGCACTTGGCCTAACCCGAGTTCTATACAGCTATACACTGAGTTATCCTGAGAAGATATGAGATTTCAACAATATATCCTACGACATCCTGTGCTGTATAGGCTTCTTGTCGGAAAGGGTTATAAAAAAAACTCTAATCGAGCACATAATTAGTGATTTAGAAATTGATAAATTAGATTTCATTTATGATTAATGATTTTTTATTAATTTATTAATGGTTATTGGTAAGTATAACCAGCCGTGTCGATTAAAAAGTCACTCACAAATCACAACTAGTTCCATGCAAGAGTGACATCAGTTACGAACAAAAATTCTCCAGCCTCGCTTTTTATTCAGCCCTATTTAAAAGTACAATCACATCTTCCTCTTTCTTCATCTTATCGCTCCACAATCTTGTTATTACGAGATCGCGCGTCCGCCCTCGCTGCTCTATTAGCAAGGCGCGACCCCCTCGTACTAGGGGGGGCTTGACTTTCAGGGCGGGGAAACTCTTTCAGTCAACACCGTCATAAAACCCTGCCCGCGTCCGCCCTCCTGTGTACGCACGGAATTAACACTTGGTTTCGAAGGCGATATTCTTTGCGCTTCTGCCGAGCACTTTGCGAATTAAGAAATAGGAGAAACACTTCGGGTTTTATTACGTGTATTTCTCATCGTCTAGAATCTAGATCACTGCCTCCTAGATGCTACTCGTTAACAAAACCTACGTTGACCAGGCTCTGTTCCGGCATTACACTGGGCCGGCCAGCTCTAGGCGTAGCTTACATGCTTGTCAACGCATGAGCCGGCCCAATGGAGACCGATCTAGACTGTTTGCCAACCACTACGTTCCACAGGCTCTAGTCCGCTTACACTGGGCGGTTCATCTAGTCCGAGGTTATATCAAAAAACTAAGCGGCCTACTCTAGCCCATTTCAAGCCGAACTAGCACAGCTGCTAGACCTCTAGAACGTCGGTTTTCAACCATAAATTTACCAAACAAATTATTAAATAAACATTTATTAACTTAGCTAATATAATTGCATTGACTATTGGCTGAACGCATTATTCTCGCCGATTTGTCTAGAGCGGCACCTGGATAGGGGGCTACTCATAATCCATCATCAAGTGCATGAAGTGTATCAGGACTGAACTAAGTTCTGTTCTGTTTTGAAGCGGTCTAGACTCTTGGAAAGAGTTAGATCGGTTCCCATCTTGGCCGGCTCCATGCAGTTATCAAGCCAGTAGGCCGGCTGAGCTAGGCCCGGCCAGTGTAAGCCGGACTAGAGCTGTGGTAAGTAGTGAACGAGTCTAGACCGCTTCAAACGAACTATCCAGACTGATAAACAGCTCACTGCAACTTGATGAGTAAGATTTGAGTTCCAGGTGCCGTCTAGAACAAATCGGGCGGAATAGATGATTCCATGCAAATAAGTCATAAGGCAATATAATATAGCTACAGTTTAATAATTTGTTTAATTTAATAATTTTGTTTTGGTAAATTTAGTGGTTGAAAACCGACGTTCTAGTAGGTCTAGCAGGCTGTGGCTAGTTCGGCTTGAAATTGGGCTAGAGTAGGCCGGCAAAGTTTTGTTGATATACACCTCGGACTAGATGAAACCGGCCCAGTGTAAGCCGGACTAGAGCCTGTGGTAAACGTAGTGAAAGAGCCACGAGTAGGATCTAGGAGGCAGTGGTTCCAGTAATGGTTGCACCACCGACTTGTAGATATTTCAGCTGGCTCCACTTTCCGCCCTGCCTGTCCATGAGCACAGTGATGATTGACCTGTGATTCGCCATAATCAGCCACTGGAGCGCTCTAGCGCTAGTGTACACCATACAGCGCTCCTTTACCGCTTTTTAACAATCTAGTGTCCTGATTCATGTTAGTTTAATCATGGACTTAGAATAGTAACTGGCTTGTAAATCCATGCTTTAATAATGTTAGAGTAAAACATTTAATAACTTTGTATTTACGAAGTATAAGTTTAGATTTAAACAAAATAGGGCGCTCTGCGGTGTACACCAGTGCTAAAAAGCGCTCTCATTTCCGCAAATGACTATACAACAATCAAAACTTGTTACATAGACAGGCAGGGTATGAGTGAATACGTGGAAGAGAGTGGCCATCTTGGGTATCTGTTTTCTATTGGCTGCGCTATTTGACATTTAAAATTCCCACAATCGAATACCTGTTATAGCTGCTCCATCGAAAGAATGCAGATGCTAGCGACATCGGCGAGGCCGAGCGGGCCAATGAGCGATCAGTATTTAAAATGAGGGGCCGCTGATTGGCTAGAACTAGCCCGCCAGTGACGTCACCATCTGCATTCTTTCGATGGAGAAGCTATACATATAGATCACAGCCTGCTTAGAATGAAGGACACTCTCTTCCTGGTCTCTCGCTAGATCTAGCTGAAATGTATAGGAGGCGGTGGCAACATCCTCTGCCTCGGTCCAGCGTGTTCTAACACCCCCCCTCTCTCTGGTTCCAGGCGCCGCCGTGTCGAGCGCTAGCGGACGCCCCGCCTACAACAAGGACAGGTGCTTCACTCTGTTGGTGATCGACGACCAAAACACCGACTGGTGAGTCCTTAACACCTTGTGTAGTGTACTTGGAGCCTGGAGGGCTAGAGGACCTTGAATAATGAATGTTTACCATGTATATTACTGATTTTACTAAATTGTTAATTAATGAATGGTACTGTGCATCTCAAAGTAATTAGCGGGTTTTCGCTAATTATTTCGTCCATGTTATAATAACATAATCATAACCTCAGTTGATAGTGATAAACAATGTTTTATTTAAGACTGTTGGCTATGCCTGATTTTGATGTATAATGTAAGAGTTTTAGTTTGGTCACATTGAACAATCAGTAGGCTACGTATACGTACGCCAATCGTGTCTCCAGCGACATATAATTTAAAATTACCGACTAATAATGACTCGACTGATCTCTGTACGTTGTTATATGCTGTTGTTGAGTGTTGTGTCAACTCCTCAACTGCTCACGTATGGCTCACGTAGTCTCTTTAACGTAGATTAACGCTACTCGACAAGTAGCTAACGTGATGTGACTCTAACAGAGACCACGCCAAGTAGCTGAAGTGTAGTGAATCTAGCAGAGACCACGCCAAGTAGCTGAAGTGTAGTGAATCTAGCAGAGACCACGCCAAGTAGCTGAAGTGTAGTGAATCTAACAGAGACCACGCCAAGTAGCTGAAGTGTAGTGAATCTAGCAGAGACCACGCCAAGTAGCTAAACTGTAGTGAATAACGTTGAAAGCCAAATAGCTAAGTTGATGTGAATATCAGTTGACCACGCGCCCCAACTTCCTCCTGCGGCCAATAACCACGCTTGACAGTACCCACTGCAACGGTCTGCTAATCATTTGATCGATACCAAAGACCAGACCCTATTCTAAGCCACGAAATTGCAAAATAATATCATGCATTCGTAATCTTTTCATACATCAGCAACCTTCACATTTTAAATATTCCGTTTGATAAAATATAATAAGTTTCCGTGTCAGGTTAGTTTCCTGAGATCCAAATTTACCCACTAGGAAAACGCTTAAGTCCCGCCGCGTTGTTGGATGAGCGTAATTGGTGCATTGAGCTGCCATGTGTTATGCGTTTTTCTGTTCTGTGGAAAATCATTATAAATTGAATTGTGTTTTAATTAAATAAAATAAATAAAAAATTAACTTTACTTTTTAATTTTTTTTTTTATTAATCGTAATTGTTTAAAGAAAAGCGTAAAATTGATATTTGTATAAGAAATAATTTCTCGATTGCGCTCAAATTTAACACTAATATATTAATTCATAAAATAAAGGTTCTGCGAAAAAATTATTTCAATCGGATAAAGCATGTAGGTGTTATCAGTCAAAGAATTGTTTTAAAAAAGAAAAAACCCGTAAAATTTCGATTTGTATGATAAATATTTTTTCAATTGCGCTCAAATTTCACAAGAATATCTTAATTCATAAAATAAAGGTTCTGTGCAAAAATCATTAAAATCGGATAAAGCATGTAGGTGTTATAAGTCGAAGAAATTTTTTAAAAATCGAAAAAAATCGTAAAATTGCGATTTTCATGAGAAAATTTTTTCCGATTGCGCTCAAAAACGTGGCAGTTCTAAGTTCAGAGATTTCGAAGGCCTCCATAAAATTTCATCGCAATCGGAGTATCGGTTTAGCCGGAATCGTGTGGACAAACAGACGGACAAACAGACAAAAATACAAAAAGGAAAAAAAAAAAAAACATTCCGGATTTTTTTCTCCAATGTAGTAGAATGGAATCTTCGCTTCGCTCGCTACGCTCATCCAAAAAGTGCCTTTATTTACTCGACGGGACACGCAAGGTGTATATAAAGAAGATGTTTGAACAGGACAAATTCACTTAAAACTTTTCCTGCCTTTTCTGCATTTTTTTTAGAAAGTATTCAATTTCCTTCTTGTCGAGCTTCAAGATTAAATTGAATCTTGAGATTTAATTATGTTTTTAAAGGAGAAATGTTGATGTTTGTAAACTCTCCCCTTTAAATTGTATTGGACTTTTTATTAATACAGGCGGTGGTGCCTTTTAAATTGAAATTGAGTTCTCACATGGGAACGTTGGGCGTGAAATGAAATGAAACTAAATATTATGTATAAATTATAAACCTTCTGAGCAAGCCCAATAGCTACTACCCACCCTGTCTAAACCGCGGGGTAGAATGAGGCCCAGAGTATGGCTCTGCTAATCGTAAAAGACGAGGAAAGAGATAAAGTTCATCTCACAAACATCAGCTAGAAATTAGGGGAGTATTTTACCCTCCAAAACTAGAGGCGAGCTCTGGTGGTCGTTGTCTCCCTCCCGTTGACGACTTATCCGACGACGACGACCATGACAAAGACGATGACGACCATGACGTAAGAACCCCCCCCCCATGGTCCCTTGGCTGTTTCTGACCAGCATGGGCCCCTCCTCCCCATATCCCCTTGGCTAAATGGCACTTTATGACCTCCGCTGTTGACGCTCCCTTGATCCATATAAACTAAAACTAAACTATGCTTAATATAATATATAAATTATAAATCTTCCGAACAAGCTCTGGTTTGAAGAATCTAAGGAGCGATCCGAGCTATAGCTAAGACCGCTCCGGACGCATTAGACTAAAAGAACGCACCCCTTGGTATTGAGCGCGGTTCACGCAGTTCCAACAACAAGCACGCGACAGAACCTACTTGTTCAATACACAAGGTGCCGCGCAGTCCCCGAAGCGTAGACTCCTGAACTTGACTGTTCCCTCCTGGGTACTTGCGACCTAAACACAGCATGTTTAAGTAATGTACGAGCCAGAAGTGCACGGTAGAAATGTTTCTCAAGGATACATTAAAGTGAAATGAAATGTTAAGGAGACAACAAAACCATGGTGGAAAAGTCAATACTGGGCAAAACACCTCTTAAAACCGAATAAAAAAAAATAAAAAAAATCGTATTTAGAGTCTACCCACTCAATTATATAACTGTTTTTCAGTGGAGGACAGTAACCAAGCCAACCCTGTAGGCCCTGACACAACGACGAGTGAGCGATAACCAACCACAGATCGACATTTTTTAATAGGTAATATTGCAATCAGTGGTATGGACATTTGCGTTCCCAGATTCGCGTTACAACGGAGTATATTTTGGTGGGATAGTGGAGTTGCCGGTCCAGGATTTACAAACTTTATTTGCGGAGGTGCCGGTCCAGGATTTACAAACTTTATTGGTGGAGGTGCCGGTCCAGGATTTACAAACTTTATCGGTGGAGGTGCCGGTCCATACATTTTTTCTGTATATCTTATGAAGGCCACAACATGTAATTCAATGGAAGTGCAGACAATAGAAAGAGCTGCTCGGATCGGACAGATAATACTTTGGGAACACAGCCGTCGGTCAGCGCCCCCTCGACGTGACAAGCTGTCAACACCGAGGACAGAGAAGGCTGTGGGATGAAGCAGGCAACAGGTCAACAATCAATAATGTGAGGGCGACTTTGTGAAAACTTTCGTTCTGCGTGGGAGTAGCGAGCGTTTTCCCCCGTGGGGTAAGATGGGGTTAGATAGAGAACTGATGTAGTAGGTTGGGTACATTCTGTAGGTAAAAATGATGTAAAGGGGAAAAGGTAAACGGTAACAAACTCGCATATTAGTCAGGATTTTTTTTGTCTGTTTTATGATAAGTCAAATGTCAAATGTTAACTCGGACCATAGAGATAGATATAGTACTTACTTACTTTATCAATATATATGCTCGGACATCCCTTCACAATCCTATCCACAACATACCTAGTTAGACACCTGAAGAGGGGAATGAATTGCACCCTGGGCAGGCTTCTATAAAAATTAAAGTACTCGTTTGTATAAATAATAATAATAATTTTTGTGGGAAGCCTGGATTCATGCCCCTCGGTGTCTAACTAGGGATGCTATGGATAGGAAAAATTGTGAAGGGATGTCCGAGGGCTGTTAAAGAGGACTCAATCCCTTGCATTCACATTAACGACAGAGGAAAACCTCGGGAAAAACCTTCAGTCAGGATTGCCGGTCTCGACGGGGTTTGAGTCCGGGTTGTCGGTCTTGAGGGGGTTTGAACCCGGGACCTCCCCAATCACTGGTGTTCCTACACAGACTCGCAGACGACGTCACGTGTGCGTGTGATAGAGTGTGCGTGTTACACCGCGCTATATGAGAACCTCCACATCACCTCTGATATCCTGATACCTCACTCACCCCCGTGTATGAAACATGTCAGCCATCACTGATTACTCACAGTAAACAGAGAACATCATGAAGTAAAACATAATCCTGTGCCCGCGTGTAATGGCTAGACATTATTATTAGGGGTGACAGTGATGGGTGGTGGCGTTTGACGGACAACAGGCGGACATTATAGTCGAGCGATAAACGTAGTGAGAAGTTTTTTCTTGTTGTTTTTCTTTTGTTGGGAACTTTTTCTTTTCCTATTTCTTCCTTTTTTCCTAATCTTTATTTGAATCATTTTAATAAGTTATATCAAAATAATTGTCTTACTATACATTGTTGTTGTAATAATAGTTTATTATTTATTCTGCATTTGTGTCATTAGCTGTATTAAGTTGGCCTCCCTTGTAAATCAGTTTTTAAAACTGAAAAGGATAAGTTAAATGAATAAATACTAGGAAAACGCTTAAGTCCCGCCGCATTGTTGGATGAGCGTAATTGGTGATTTGAGCTGTTTTGCGATTTTCATGAGAAATATTATTTGATTGCGCTCAAATTTCACACGAATATATTAATTCATAAAATTAAGGTTCTGTGAAAAAATCATTACAATCGGATAAAGCATGTAGGCGTTATAAGCCGAAGAAATTTTTTAAAAATCGAAAAAAAAATCGTCAACTTGCGATTTTCATGCGAAATAATGTTTTCGATTGCGCTCCAAAACGTGGCAGTTCTTAGTTCAGCGCTTTCGACGGCCTCCATAAAATTTCCTCGCAATCGGAGTATCGGTTTAGCCGGACTCGTGTTAACAGACAGATAAAAATACAGAAAGAAAGAAAAAAAAACATTCCGGATTTTTTTCTCCAGTGTAGTGAAATGGAATCTTCGCTTCGCTCATCCAAAAATACATAAAGAGATAATTAAAAGCGCCTACAGGCAAATACTCAGAGATAAAAGCCTTCGCTATCAAGATTAATATTCACTTAGATTATAAACATTTACTTTGACATAAATAAGACGTAAGCAATAATATCGGGATAAGTACAAAAAATATAATATTGACCTATTCGGGACTTAATTTCGTGACCTCTCCCGTGCCAAGGAATTGCGCTGTGGTTGTGCCAATAGGGCCTACGTCTAGTGTGAGGACTAGAGCGGTACTTGTGTTGCCTGTGTACTAGGTCATACGTACACCAGCGAGCATAAGTAAATCAAGAGTATAGTTGTATACGTGGGGATACCACGACGTGAGAACCCACCCTCTCGTCCCCCTACCCGTGGCTGGTTCTGACCAGCAAGGGTTTATCCTCCCTTATAATAGGTACGTATTTATCTGAGGTCTTTGCAATGAACCAACCAACCAATCTCCCAAGCTCTTTGACTCTAGCTGGCTTGTTAACTGCTCCGACTTCTCCACGGACCAGAGAGACAAACTGTTTCCTGTCTCACAGTTCACTACCAGACAATAGAGCGTGGACAAACTTTGCTGTCGTCTGCCGGGGCTGGCTCGCTTTGAGTGGGCCGGCGTATACTGAGAGAAGCCATATCCCGTCACAACCAGACACACCACCAACAAAGACAAATTAAATCCAGCTTCTTAGCATTATCTTTAAGTTAAACCCCATTTTTGTCGCGAATTAATAAAAAAATAAATGTTTGTTAAAATTTGGATTTGAAGTTCTCATTTTGGTGGAGGTGCCGGGTCAAGCGAGTGTGGGAGCTTTTCTTCTTCTTCTTCTTCTTCTTCCGAACTCAGAACCTCCGGCTCTGCCACTTAACAAACCTTTATTTAATTGCGATTGTTGTGGTACGCTCCAAGATTTAGAACACTCGTCGACGGGGACTCTCCCCCTCGACATAACCTCCTCGACGACGACAAAGACGACCACGACGTGAGAACCCCCCCTTTCCTCCCCTACCCGTGGCTGGTTCTGACCAGCATGGAACTCACCTCCCCACATCCCTTAGGCTAGAGTGTTGCATTATAACCTAACGGTTGACGCGCACTCAACTAAACCCAACTCAAAACTATTGTTCTGAATTGCCGGTGGCCGCTAACGATCTATACATATTGGCATAAAGTAACTTTGATAATACGTTGATGAAATGCAGGAAAAATATAAAACATTAAAAGTTACTCCTGAATAAAACACCGTTAAAACCACAACGCACTTGTTCACCCACTGCGTGATATTTCGGCAGCTTCCTCTACCTTCCTCGGACACGAGGTTACTCCGACGAAGGCAGAGGAAGCTCCCGAAATATCACTCGGGGGTGAACAAGTGCGTTGTGGTTTTAACCGTGTATTGTACCGTAGTAAGTTTTTATGTTTTGTTTTTATGTTTTGATTGTAATTTGTTTATTCAGATAATATATTGGACCGGCATCAAGTTAACTTAATTAGCAACGCTCAAGGTCGTCTCTGAGGCTCGTTAGCTCGTTGTTTATGGCTCTCGAGGGAGCTGGGGTAGGGTTGCGGTGGGGGGGGGGTAGGGGGGGTAGTGAGATGGATCACCGCGAGCTGAGCGCGATTAAAACACACCCCGCGCTTGAGATGCGGCCTGTTTAATAGCAGAGAATCCATGGGATGGATTGAGCACCCATAGTTTAATATGGAGCAGCGACAGACAGTGTTGGGTCGAGCTCAGGAGGTCCCGGGATCAAATCCCGTCGAGACCGGCAATCCTGACTGAAGGTTTTTTCCGAGGTTTTCCTCAGTCGTTAATGCGAATGCAAGGGATTGAGACCTCTTTAAACAGCCCTCGGACATCCCTTCACAATTGTCCTATCCGCAACATACCTAGTTCTGAAGAGGGACATGAATTGTACCCTGGGAAGGCTTCCCACACAAATTATCAAGCCTTGGGGTTGTAGCTTATAGCAAGTTCTGCATCTTCCTGGGAGCTTAGATCTGGCATTCGTATATTACCACGACAATGTTCACTTTTCATATTATCGTGTTTCTAGAGGCTCTGCTTCCAATGCAGAAGGTTCGAGGTTCCATTCCCGCTTTAAGCAGAAGTTTTTAACTTCTGATTTGGACTTAGTCCATCAGTTCTTGGCTTAGGAATGTGTAAACGGTGACTTTGGAGCCGTCCTAGCAACGAGGCACATAATCCATTCTTAGGTTGTTCCGATCCGCCTTGTTGATTCTGGTTCTGTCCGGGGGTGGAATCGTGTCCAGCTTGATTGATCGGAGTTCCATATATTATATTATTTGTTTAAACATTATAAGCTCGTAGTCGTCGATGGTATCTGCTTTAAATTACACTCCCCCACTGAAAATGAGTTATATGACTTAGTGGGTTAACTCTCAATATGATTTTGTTAAATTTATTTACACAATCGCCCAAAACACACCAACACACTGCATATAATTCATACTTGCATTATTCGACAATGTCAATATCCCCCCTCTCCCCCTACATTTCTTTAGCTTTATTACAAGGGTGAGTCCCTGCTTTAAGCAGCTTTAGTTTCTCCCGGGTTAATCCCCAGTCTTAAGCTATGATCTCGCTATCTTTCCGTAGCAAGTAGCTCGTTCCTTACTTAAGTCTACGCTGGAGTAGCTTGAGCCTTATAAGCTTCGAGGTGATTAGCGGATATACACATTGCGTACTAAGCACATTTTAAACGACCAGCAGGCTAACATTACGTTTGAAGGGTAGATCCAGGGGGGCTGGACAACCTAAAATATACACTATAAGCAAATTTATATATAATAATGGGAAAGATAATTTAAATTTCTTGTTTGTTTCGTTTTCTTTCCTTTCTTTTCATTCGTTCTCTTTCTTAATTTTATTTTATTCATTTTAATTTAGATAATCATTCAATATTAACTAATTTTTTTTCACATTTCCAATTTATTGTCATACATGCTGAATAGGATAGATGAATACATAAATAAATACATACATTTTCTCTCTACTACGTTTTGAATATATTGTCCTGATGTTGATCATATAACCGATTTGTATTTTAATTTTGCTGGTCCAAAACTATTTCAAATAAGGAAATCGGCTAGTACGAATGGGAGAAGAAATTTACTCCCCGAAACTAGAGGCGAGCTCTGGCCGTCGTCGTGAGACACTCTCCCCTCTTCCCCCCCCCCCCCTTATCCGTGGCTGTTTCTGTCCAGCACGGGTCTGTCCTCACATCCCCAGGCTAGAATGTCTCATTATGACCTAATAGTTGACACACCCCAGCAAACACGAATTAATGGGCCCTAAGTGGCCCGCAAGCGGCTGGCCAGAACTGAACTGGCCAGCCGCTTGCGGGCCGGCATCTTTGGCCAGTTACGGCTCGCTCTGATTTTGTCCCACCGGCCATCAGCCGGCCGTCACTTGTGGCTCACTTCCGTCCCTTAACCGGCAAATGGCCAAAGATGCCGGCCCGCAAGCGGCTGGCCAGAACTGAACTGGCCAGCCGCTTGTGGACCATTTATGGCCCATCAATTCGTGTTTGCTTGGAAATCATTGGAACCAGCGCGATCTGGTATCTAAATATGTAAACAAAAAAATTGAAATAATAAGTATAATTGTTATAATATCGGTCTCACAAAGGTATTTCGTCTTAATTTCTGACACCAGTCAAATATCTGTAGGGTGATACACAACATGTATTATTTGCAAGTAATTATAAAGTTTCAAGTGAGGTGTCTCGAACTCGGTCCAGCAGGGCGACTCTCCATCTGTACTGTAAGTCTAGCCTCTTACCGTTGCGCCACGGAAGAAGCTTGCTGTGTTGAGGGAATAATCACCTATACATACAATAGCAAATCGACTTTCACTGGATGGGTGATTGTTAAAATATGTTTAGCCAGAAGACGGTTTTCTAGTGATGAGCCAACACATAAACACTGCTGGCCAACCGGCAGCCGGCAAAGTGATGGCCAGCCATCTTCACGCCCGTGGCGGCAAAACGACATAAACACGACAGCGGCCAACCAACACCGGGCTGGGGTTATTTTTGTTCTGGCCAGCCTTCAGACGGTATGCCAGTGACAGGCTGACACCTTTTCACTGCTGGCCAGCCAGTGGCCACAGTGGCCAGAAGTGCCAGCACGCAGCCATCACTCTACCGTAACTTATGTGTTTGCTGGGACCCTATGAGTGAAAATACTTTTTATTCATTCCAAAAAAATATATATAATTTGCTTGGTATTTATGCTCTCCCATATCTTCGGTTATTGGCTGTTGATCACTATAGATCGCAAGAAAAGAAGCAAGATCGTCAAAGATTGCTGGCAGAAGATTCACAATAAACTTCGCAATTATACTCGAGAGCACTTCAGAGAAAAACGGCTCGACTGCATTGTTGTTGCAGTGCATTTTGCTTCATTTTCAAAGCTCAAGACAATGGAAGACCTCCCCACTAGAAGCCAACAAGCAGGCGTTTTGTCATTTCTACGTGATTCGGTGATTTTGTTATTATTTTAATTTTGTGTGTGTGTATTTAAAATCGCTATTTGCAATAAAATATGTTACCAAAACATGTGTTCTATTTTTGTAGCAACATTTTATTCCAAGGAATATTTAGTAGAAATAGTAGGTGACTGCATTTACCAAAGTAGAAATAGTAGGTCACTGCATATACCGCCTATCCTCAATAAGTTCTCAGGCCAGCCGCTAGGCGTTGCTCTGATTCAAAATGGCCTCCAAAGAGTTCTTTATTTCGCCTATAGAGAGTGGCACATCTAAGGGGGGGGGTTATACTAGTATCAGAGTCGATAAAGAAGTTTCCCCTTTGGGGAGGTCCCCTTACTTCCAAGTCAAAACGGAATCTAACGTTCTGCGCGCTGAGGGCGGCTTAAATGTGAAACTAATAAAAGCACTGCACGCTAAATACGGTCAGTAGATTATCGATGTGCAGTGACGCTGAAATCAACAAATAACAGACGAAACGTCAAACTTCAATTTTATTTCAATCATATTAGCCCAGGGCCCTAGTCTTTTAAAACGATTTACTTTTGATTTATTATTGTACTATAAAGTGTTGCGCAGGCGTCACTGACATTTTCGTGCGAAATAATTTGAGATATGTCTTGTTCAAGTCTTGTTCAAGCCTAACGGACGTAAGTCTAGCCTAGGCCCAAGGCCACAATACAGTTTTCAGACGTAAGTACGCCCTTGGCATTCAAATCGAAATCTTGAACAATACATATTGTCGGCCTAGGTCCTAAGTTTAGGTCTACTCCATCAGAAATATCCTCATCAATAAAGATAGTTTGCTTTACTCCAAAACATTCGCCAACATTCGATCATATTTAATATTTTGACGTTTCCGCCATTTGTCGTCATCGATTGTTAACTTCTAGTAGAAAAGTGACGTAGTTTTATTGAAGTAGTTCCATCAATCGTCACACAGATGTCGCGCGGAACGTTAGATTCCAAACGCCAAAAACCGACTTTTTATTTAACCCAGGGCGGTATAGGGAGTTGGAGGACCTCCCCAACGGGGAAACTTCTTTATCGACTCTGCTAGTATCTATGGTCCAAGTCGTCCAGTAGAAGCCCCGGCCTACTCTGTAAGATTGAATGACGGGAGTGGAATGTCTGGCCGAGCAAGCGGTGGAACTGTGCTCACTCCACTGCCTCCTAGATGCTCCTCAGTTGCTAACCGAGGAGCATCTAGGAGGCAGTGGTGCACTCCGTTAGAACGAGAACCCACTAGCACAGTATAACCCATCTCTTACAGTAGCGAAACTTCAATGCACTGCCTGCAGAGTGATTTGCTGTCGTGGTCGGCTGCGCGTACCGCCGATACACTAGCGCCCTTGGCGACTAAGCGACTCAACTAAAAGCCTCCGCCGTCTAAAAGTCAGTGCTTTACAAGATACAAATTGTAGACGGCGGTGGAAAGCGCTATCTCTACCACTCTCCGTGTAGGTAACCTACGTAGCAACCTGTATTGATAGAGCATCTTGCCACGACACTAGCGCGCATGGCGACTAAGCGACTCAACTAAAAGCCTCCGACTTCAAAAATGTAAACAACAAACAATTGACGAATGCCGAAGAATGTCAAGCTATTGCAAGGGCTAGGCCTAGCCTAAGCTATTTAAATTGCAGGCAAAACAACTGCAAGTAATAATGGTGGTAATTTTAATATTATGTAAGCCTATCAACCATTATTATTTTCCATTATAACCTACAATATTAACACTTGGTAGGCCCTAGCCCTACCTAGGCTCTAGCCCCTAGGCTGGGCCTAGAGGCCCGAGGCTAGGCTAGGCCGTAGTCTTTCTTTGAAAACGACATACATATCAGAATAAAATAATAACAATAACGTCAGACAAAACTTATATCCAGCTCAGTGCTCAACTCAACTCTGAGACTGATTTAGCAAGTCTAGGCCTAGGTGGCACAGTCATCGTTAGTTGACTCGCTTGCTCGCTAGGGGCGCGCATGATGGTTTATGAGCGTGTTTCGCTAGCAAGTCTCGCTACTGTAAGAGATGGGTTATACTGTGCCGCTAGGCACTGATTGGAAGAGCTTTCCAATACCGATACCTTTGAAACTCAACTACTGATTGCAGATATTCCTTTGATAGCAGATATGTAATTACTATTGGTTAAAGGAGCCGCCTAAATCGTAGATCGCCGGCATTTTCTTTCAACCCTTCAACCGAATGTGTTGTCATGCACTTCTCAAACTTACCATAAATAATATGTCTGTTTAATGCTTCGACTGTGTTTATAATGCGCTATACTTGCTCCAACCAAAGGATTGCAGATGCTTTGCAGTTGTGGGGTTAGTATAAATGCGCGGTAAAAGAAATGTCACCTTTGTGTATGAATGAGAAATATCTTTTACCAACACAAGCAAAACTTATCTGTGCTAGATCACAGAGTTCCTCCGTGTGCAAGATCCACGCTGAGCTAGCGTGAATAGAGTTGACAAAGTTGTTATGTTGGGAAAACAATTTCGAGCCATCTGCATTCTTTCGTTTCGACGACTATACTCAAATCTAGTCTAGGGGATGTGGGGAGGAAAGGGGATTGTATTGTTCTTATCGTCATCGTCGGGGAGGTCGTCAAGGGGGAGGGTGGGTCCCCGACGATGACTGTCAGAGCTCGCCTCTACTTTCGAGTATACTCCCGCAATGGCCAGCCGATATGACCTTGAACTCAACCCCGATCTACTTCCCTGTCATTCCACAAGACTCCACCTGATCCTATTGACCCCGACGTCAGCATAGAGGTCAGCACTGAGGGGCTTCGGGATACGTCAACCCTGCTTTTAATCAATGTGAGGAGTAGAACTTACGTCCGTTCTGCGCATGCGTTAACCTTGTTGAATGGGAATCTCTAGGTTCACAACATGGAATACTAGGCTCACAACACTCGTACGCGAACACTGAAGCCGGTCTACATACTTTTATAAGAGCTAAGGGTTTAAGAGGAACAGAGGTCGTTTCTCATTGACTGGGTTTAATAATTATAAAGTCTATTTGCAACGGATAATGCAATCTGCTAGTGCAAATTTAATAGAGAAAGGTGGAGGGGAAATCTGGTACCGGCACGTAGCCTACTCCTTTCGAAAAGTACCAAGAAGATCAACGGCTTTATGTCCCATCCGAAAGGACGGTGTAACCCGGACTGCCGAGCAGCCGTCGAGGAGAACGAAGCCGTTACACTAGCTCTCGAACCCTCCGTCTGTTCTAACCAGTGGTATATGTGGGTCTCACGGCAGAGCGGTCACCGACTCTACCCCTGACCACGCCCGAGGCTGCTTAACTTCGGTGTTCGGTTGGGAACCGGCCTTAGACCTTAGACCATATACCCTAGGCCTGGAAATCATGTGAAAGTCATAACGCTAAGGATTTGTTTCAACTCTGTTAAGAGGGAGGACTACCGCCAACACGGACTTAAGTCCATCAGTTCTTGTCTTCGGAATTTGTAAACGGTGACTTTGGAGCCGTCATAACAACGAGGCACATAATAAATTTAAAGTTGTTCTAAATCGGCCTTGTTGATTCTGGCGTTGATCCGCGGATATTCGTACTGACTGTCCATACCACTGATTGCTATATTTCCTATTAAAAAATATCAATCTTTGGTTGTTATCGCTCACTCATTGATTGCGTGGGGGCCTACAGGGTTGGCTTGGTCGCTTTGGTTTACTGTCCCCCACTGAAAATCAGTTATACGACTGAGTGGGTAGACTCTAAATACGAAGTTATTTTTTATTTGAATCTCCCGCGTGTTCCAGGTCGAAGTACTTCCGGGGAAAGCGTCTCCATGGCGACTACGACATCCGCGTGGAGCAGGCGGAGTTCAAGGAGCTGACGCTCGTTGCCAGCGCCGAGGCCGGGGTCACTGTCAGCATGGCGGTCTTCAGGAACGGGACCAAGGTGTGTGACGTCATCGGGTGGTTCATCACCGCCTTCTAGAGACTTCCACCAGCTCCCCCTCCATCACCGCCTTCTAGAGACTTCCACCAGCTCCCCCTCCATCACCGCCTTCTAGACACTCTCACTGGCTTCCTCCATCACCGCCTTCTAGACACTCTCACTAGCTTCCCCTCCATCACCGCCTTCTAGAGACTTCACTAGCTCCCCCTCCATCACCGCCTTCTAGAACTCCCACGTCCCCCTCCATCACCACCTTCTAGACTCCCTCTAGCACCCCCTCTTTCCCTGCCTGTTTGGTTTAAGAGGGAATACGACACAGTTGGTAGTTGGCACATACATAGCTATTCGCTCGGTCAGAAAGAATCCGACGTGTATGCAACTTTACATAGTTGTCAATAAAGCATACATGGACAGCCCTACAATAATTGTAGGTTTTAAATATTTAATGTTTATTGGTTTAATCCACGAATTTGTTAATCCTTTCAATTAGTTAATCAATCCTGTATGTGTATGTATGCTCCTGTATCTGAGAGCTTGTTTCTTGTGACATCTAGGAGGCAGTGTCCTTCCAACATCTCTGTCCGCCCCTGTATCTAAGTGCTTTGTTTCTTGTGACATCTAGGAGGCAGTGTCCTTCCAACATCTCTGTCCGCCCCTATATCTAAGTGGTTTGTTTGCTCCAGGTGGTGAGATCGTTCCGACCTGACTTCGTGTTAGTTCGTCAGAATCTTCGTGACGCCGGCGAGGACAACAAGAACCTGTTGCTGGGGTTCAAGTACGGCGGAGTGCCGGCGCTCAACTCGCTACACGCCATCTACAACTTCCAGGTGAGATAGAGGTCCAGGGTTCGATACCCGCTCTAGGCAGAAGTTCTTTCACTTTAAATGTAGAGTCCATCAGTTCTTGGCTTAGGAATGTGTTAAACAGTGACTTTGGAACCGTCCTAGCAACGAGACACATATTAAATTCTACGGTTGTTCCGAATCAGCCATGTTAATTCTGGTGCTGTCCGCGGGGGGAATCGTGTCCAGCTTGAT
This sequence comes from Sweltsa coloradensis, assembly GCA_024449915.1. NCBI lineage: Eukaryota > Metazoa > Arthropoda > Insecta > Plecoptera > Chloroperlidae > Sweltsa > Sweltsa coloradensis. The sequence goes on along the minus strand of JAMZAV010001279.1, from coordinate 298,766 downwards.
TGTACGATGTTTCCTGCCGGTCTCTAGTTGGTCGTTGTCTGCTTTGAAAAATGTGTGTTCCCCACTGAAAATGAGTTATGCGACCGAGTGGGTACTCTTATTTTGTATTTTATTTATTTAAATGTACGGAATCTCCTCCCCTATTTACACCCCCTACCTTCCAAGTACAGGAGAGGTGGTCATTTTGTAGGGCTACCCACATTTTTGACATAAATAAAAACTGTCTGGACCGGCACCTCCACCGAAAACGTTTGTAAATCCTGGACCGGCACCTCCACCAAAAACGTTTGTAAATCCTGGACCGGCACCTCCACCAAAAACGTTTGTAAATCCTGGACCGGCACCTCCACCAAAAACGTTTGTAAATCCTGGACCGGCACCTCCACCAATAATGTTTGTAAATCCTGGACCGGCACCTCCACCATCCCCACAAAACATATTTTATTTCCCGAAAAGCAGGTTTCTTTTTTACCGGTCCCAGCCTAAATGTTGGGACCCTTACACCCATAGTTTAAGGGATTTTTTCTCTTTAATGTCTTTTTTGAATTTGTTACGCCAAATTTGTCTTGTTTAAATACATTATTGTTGTAATATTAGTATTTCAAATATTTACTTAACTGTAGTTCATTGTTGTGTCTGCATCGTATAATTAGATTTATTTAAATGCTCTCGTTTGTAAATGAGTTTCTTAACTGAATAGGATAGTTGTTGTTATGTATCAGGGAGGTAGATGAGACGAGGCAGATGGTTTCAACGAGTTTATTACACCCTGGAAACCGTAAGGTACATGAGAATCAGTAACAGTAAGACACAACGTAACGGTTTGTGTTGTTTCAGGACAAGCCCTGGGTGTTTGCTCATCTGCTGCAGATACAGCGACGCCTGGGACGCGAGAACTTCCCTCTGATCGACCAGACATTCTACCCCAACTATCGCGAGATGGTGAGTCACTCATATTACCACGTTATCAATGTCCAGTTAGATATATCAATCAGTTAACCTTCTGATAGGTGGTTGCCATAGTGATAACCTGGAAGACACTCTAACTGGACATTGAGATCTTAAATATCATCTGAGGATATGCAAATACATATTTCTTAACGAAAAAGTGAAATAAATTGAATTATTAAAAAAGTTTTGTTTTGCTATTCTCGCAAAATTATGGTACGAAATGCCATTATCGTATATTGTACGAATCCGAAACTATCGTATAAAACGATATTATTGTAGGATACGTTTGGCAATACTGTATCTACGTACCCGGTGCAACTATGAAGAAATTATATCTGTACATAGTAATTATTATTTTTCTTTGAGCTGAAACATGCCTGTAATAATAGATTCTATTGAGCGTGGTCGATTTGATTCCAGAATGTTCCTGGTGTTTTATTTTCCAAGGTTTTTAATTGGAGATTACCGGAGGAAAACAACCGCGTGGTTATATTGAAATGAAAGAATAATCCAATTGTGTGAATTGGAAGCGTGGATGAAATTCCCTGTTCATTCTTTCAGAGGATGTAACCAATTATCAAACCACATTGTTCGCTTTGTTAAACAAGTTATCACGCTGTCAATGGGCTGAAGAACGTACAAAATATACCACGACTTAAAACACAAACGTTTGTGTTTCATCCAAGAATTGTGTATAGCCACTTTTATCTTCTTTCTATGGAATTAAACGTTTTTTAAAGCGTTTGTCATCACGTATAAACATTTTTATCTCTGATAAGATTTAATAAATTATGTTGAATATTTTTGACTTCAAAATAAGTTAAATGGGTGTTGTATTTATTATGAAAAACAATCTATATATGATAAAATATTGGTGTTCCTAGTTAGTGGGAGACCCTGGTTTAATCCCAGGTTGAATTCTATTTTGTAATTTGTTGACAAGATTTATTAAATGTAGACGTAGTTTGACTCATGTTTTAACGTTTCCTTGTTATGATCGGGCATAGAAACCAAAGAAAGTTGAGAAAGTTGAGTCACGCTCGAAATCGTCGCCCTACAGTTTAAAGGTGGAACTTCATAAGTTTTTTAATGAATCTACTCCACTTTTGTCTACATCCGTAGAGTGGAGATCGATAATATTTCAACTTGTCATGGACAGTTTCAATCAGCTAAAGATCCAGCTGCGTGAGTTGATAGCTAACGTCCTGAGCTCGTGTCACTCTGCATAATCCTGACCTTTCTCTAATGGCACAAGTGCTCAGTTTCACAATTAGTGACGCCACGATTTCACACTTTAGTGATCGGCAATCAATGTAACGTTTTACTTTTTGGGAAGTTTAATTACTTATTTGGGTTAATTTTAACAAAGTTTTAATTTTGTCTTAAAATTCCCTTTTTTCTTCAAGTGACTGTTCTTTCATTATCATTAAATTGTCAGCCTAACCTGATTTAATCGGATATTGGTCTGTGTCAATTCAATACAACTGACAATAAAGTTTAGAAATACTTCATTTCGTATCAAATCCTTTGCACTTTCTTTTAATCAAGTAAAATTAAAACAGTACCTGTTATACTTGTTAGAATTGACTAAACTGTTTAATCTAACTATTTGCTATTTCAGCAGACAAAACTTCTTATACATAACACTGTTTAACACACATTTTACACACAACAATACTTTCTAGACATCTAACACTCACTTGTACATTTCATGATATTATTATTATATTGCTTCTTTAATATAGAGCTACTTTAAAAAGAGATTCGACCATTTAAAAGAATCAACAAACATAATGAATATTACACATTGGCTTTGTATGAAAAGCTCTTAAAACTTGTTGGCACTTAGGAAGCTCTTATTAATATATTGACAAATTAATATTTAGTCATTCACATCGACATGGGTGTGCTGTATGTTGTGGAACCTAACTATACACATCAAATTTCACTTCAATTCGATTTGATTTTCTAGGTTTTATCTACAGTTACTTTTGAACAACCATAGAGTAGTAATTTATATTAGATTTTGTTGGAAATTATGGAAAGTTTTTTGGACATTTTATGATTTCTGCTTGTCAGTTTAGGTCACTATAAAATACCTTTGCGAATCTCAGCATTTTAATCGAACATGTCGACACTTTTCGACATCATAGTTGCCATTGAAGTAGAAAATATATATTTTTGTGTTTTCTTTTATGTTTTCATATAAAAAATACTAACTTGTTATCATTTTGGCATCATAACAAAAATAAGAAATGTTATTTAATAAATAATTATTGTGTTACTGATAAGTTTCGTGCTTAACATTAATTCTCCAGGAAAACCAACTTTTAAAATTGTCGTTTGTTGATATTGAGACAAATTCTTGCTTATATATTATAAAACACTAGATTTCATTTACTTGTAATTGAAATATAAACGTGAAAATTGGCTAGACACCTTTTCTAAGAAAATACATGGATACTGACATCGTTGAAAATATATTAATTAAACATATCGATTGGCACCATCAACAGTTCATGTATAAAGAATAATCTTACAAAGTGTTTACTAAATCATTTCAAGGGAAACGTTCATTTCATTGGACATAATTGAAATAGGTAAATTTTTGATTGGGTTAACATAACTACAAGACATATTTTAGGGATGACATTGCATCATTCATGTGAAATGACAACTTTGCAATATCGTAGTTTGCTTAAAATATAGAAAATATCCTAACAATATTGCTTCTCAATATTGCTATGAAAGCGCGATACGCTCCACCTCCCCTCTGTTTAAAACTTCATTAAACCTTGAAATATCCACTTTGAATTATCCTGCGCGCACAATTCCTCGTATGAATTACTTCGACCCGCCCCGCACAGAGCTCAGTTGAAAGTACCTCAATGTATCAGACGTACCGTGTGTTTATCATCCACGCGCTCTTACAAGTGTAATGAGCCTCGTATTTAAATAGGAGAGGTGCCAACATGCGCGATAAATCTCAAACTGAGGCCTTAGTAGCCGAGTTTACCTCACTTCAGCATAATATTATTATCTGTGACCTCAACATCTCAGGGAAATGATTTGAATCTGTCCAAACAAGTCGTGAAAGTTATAAAAGTCACGCAAAAAGTCGTTTATGTCATGGAAATTGTGACCTATTCGTGTTATTTCCTTGTGCAAAATTTAGTTTCAACTAAAAAAATCATACGATTATTTCCCTAAATTCCTGCGAAAGAATTTTGAATAATTGTGTCTTTGGGGCCTCAGTTGTATCGTCATCAAATTTATTTTGCAGTTGTTTTTCGACTTTTCTCTCTTTAACATCAAATTTTAATGAAATTATTGAATTTGTTGACCCCTAACATAGAATCAGTGACAGAATTCACTCCAAAGTGCCCCTATGAACGAGTATATAATCAGCACGGTCTCAACGTAATTATTTATTCCCCGTGCACCAAACATTAAAGCCCATTCAAACCTGAATTAAATCCGCTCAAATTTGGTAATTTTAAGCTAAATATTATCATTCCGTATTTATTTCTAAGATTTTTTTTCAAATTATTTTTTCATTGTAGTATTAAAGGAATTGTGGTTAATTTTGGATTTTATATGAAAAACGTTATATGTTCAAATGTAAATTATAAGTGCATAATATCTTTAACTAGATTTTCCCCGATTTTTTTTGCATATAACACATATTACATTTCCGGGCAAATAAATTTAAAAATGTTTTTGACCGTTTTTGCAGTTTTATATTTTCGATCTTTTCTAAAAAAGTACTATTTGTCCCATTTAAACGAAAAAAAACACGAATTTAAATTTAACAAATAAAAAATTGAGTCAAATTGAAAAAACTAATTCACACTAAAAAAATTCCAAATTGTTATGTCCATTGTAATGGACACCTGGTCTGAATGTGTTTTAAACGAACGGTGACGAATGACTCTAAACTGCACCAGCGTATATACTCGACGTAACTATTTCCTCCGCGTAGCGAACGGTGACGGATGACACGACAGCTGATGCTCTCACTCTGACGTCACAGCCCCAGGAATCTCTGGATCTGATCTAATACGGGGGGCGGTGTGTGAGATTCACCGCTGGCTAAGAATAACACAGGTGTTTATACTTAATACACTGTGTACTTGTCGGGGCGCAAGGAGAGGAAACTACTGGTGAAGGTAGTGAGAGAGAGTCATGATCGACGATACATTGACAATGTGTAATATAAAACTGTTTCAAGTCGCGTTGCTAGGAACATAATATAAGAGAACAAGTTCCTTGCTCGGAGCGACAGAGACTGATTCGGCAGGTCGCGGGTTCGAACCCCGGTCCCGTACCCTAATTAATGTTCTTTGTAATCATCTTTCTAATCATCAGCATTCATCAATCATCTTTCTAATCACTAGAAATGAGGTACGCTGTCTATAACAACGACAGAAAAATAAATGTTCTGGTATGTTTCAAGTCATTTATGCGTTAACGATGTATGTTACGTCCCAATATCGCGAATTTCCAGTAACATTTCACTAATTTTAAAATTTATTTATTTGTTGTTAGCTTTGAAGATCTCTTACACAACATTTTCTCCCATCCCAAATCCATGTCCACCAAACACCTAATAAATCCTTACAATGTGGATTCCTGCTACGCTGTTATTCGAAGACCAGAATTCTTTCTCGATTGACGCGTTCTGATAGTGTTTTCTGCATCGCAGTCCATTCAAGAGTTGCAAGGCCGTTAAAAACAAGTCCCAGTGACATTTACAAGCCAGAAAAACTAGTTTATTTGTTAGAGAGGTGAATTTATGTTGGGGAATACCGATCATTTCTTGAATGTTGTCCGAGATAAAAAGTATGTTTTGGTTGGAAGGATTTCTGTTTGTTTTAACGCCCTCGTTATCACGATGAGGTGAGAGAATGTGGAGAGAGAGAGAGAGAGAGAGAGAGAGAGTTTGGCAAGCTTTTTGACAGAGTGACTGAGATAATTGGATCAGTGGAGATTTGGAATTGGATTGTCTATTATGTTATGTTATGGTGCTGCTAAAAGGGCTGACTCTTCAATGTTTGTTTGTGGTTTGCTTTGCGGACAAGAGAGTGGGGGTAGTTACTAAAGTCACTTCACATTAACAACCTAAGGGTGGCGTAAGATTCACAACACTTTCTCTACTCACAGAGGTTTGAATTCCTGCTTAAGTGTTTCAATTTCAATTGTTCATTTCACGCCTACCTTATTAAAAATTGTCGGGTAGGTCCTAGCAAACTAATTCATTGTTCTACTCTATAATGTATCAAATGAAATATCACGTTATTTTGAATGTTCATTAAACTCGTCGAAATCTGATCCATTAAATGCTCAGTCTAAACTGTAAGTTAGCAGTCAAAATGACTTGAAAGTCATTTTGATTCTCTAGTTCAGTGCAGCGCTCCCTCTGACTGTGGTGACTCCTGGAGACTTGCGACTAACAACCTCACTCTAAACTAAGTGCACTTGAAGCTATGGTGTTGGGAATCAAGTCATTCGCAGGGGCTGGAATCACCTCATCGAATTAACCCAGGGGAGCTAATGGCTGCTACTGTCTCGTGGTGTGAGCTTGATTCAATCTCTCTCTCTCTCTCTCTCTCTCTCTCTCTCTCTCTCTCGACATCGCATCGGCCTGTCTGTTTAAAGCTACGCAGGGTGGCATGGTGCACTCTAACTGTATTAACCCTGCCGGCAGCACCTTGTTTAATTTTAAAGTGACACCATGCTTAAGACCAACTTCTCTATACTCGGCGTTCACATAGTGTACATTTAACAAACATCCTTTAACCCCTTTATGGGGCAAGAGACTGGGACCCAAAATTTTGCTTTCTACATGAACAATTTGAAATACCGGAAATGTGTGTATTTTTGTGTTTTAATACACAATTTGATTTTTGAACCAATACAAAAATCATTCTAACCATTAGAATTGAATAAGGAAAAATTCTACCAATTCCGAACAAAACAAAGCAGCTTTTTACTCGGGTTAAAAGTATGATAAACTGGCAGATTTAATTGTGTAGATTTTGAAAAGTGGTGGTAAATATGGAAACCACTGACCTATAAAGGGCTAAAATATTGAGATTCTAAGCAAAAAATTAATGTTTACAATTCCCCTTAAATATCTTCAATCCCTTGCATTCGCATTAACGACCGGAAAAAATTTTAGTCAGGTTTGCCATTGGCGGAATTCAACCCTAATCCTCCCGAATCAGAGTCTCGTGCTTCAGAACACTGTCGGTCTTCATAATGTTAGTAAATGAACCGTCTTGATGACACGAAGGATGCATGAACCCCCTACAAGAATCTGAGTAGTCTACCCAGACGGGCCTGAGAGTTCAATGTATTGACTCTGTCGTCTCGACTTGGTAATGTGAGGCACGTTATGGGTCTAGATGCTACTCGGGTGTTCGTGTTGATGTTACTGTCGGTGTAATGAACCATTAGAGGGCGGCTTATACATTCACTTCAGACGTTAGCTACACAAGTATACATCGTTAGGCTGTCTGAAGCTTGGCATCTAGTCGGCGACATGGCTTTATATCATTTGCGAAATTGTACTCATCACTTACTTATCTTGATTTTGATTCAGGTTGCCTTAAGTCTCATATTAATGCACTAAGGCTATTCAAGACGATAAGGGACGATTCCCCAAAAAACATACTCTATGGGGGATTCGAACCCACGTCCTCGTATAGCCATACTCTTCGGATCAGCGGTCAAATACTTAATAAACTATCAAGTTTGCGTTATTATTTGAATCCTATGTCTAATAGATCAAATTATGTTATTTATTTTCTTTAAGCAAACTTTTTGAAATCACGTCCGTTGTCTCACTGGACCCAATCGATTTAGACAGTCTGAACAATAATTGGCACCATTAGCAGTTCACATTGTGTCAATTACGTACTAGTTGACATTTACAATTGATGTGAATTGATTTTCGTCCAAATATCAATTTGCAGGTCCAACCTTTAAATTTAGCCTGTCATTTCAATGATGTCTCAATCGAATCCTTCTTTCAACCATTGATAATAAATTCTTTAAAACCTCTTGTCATTAAGATTCTGGCGCCAACTTATGGCAATAGTTCCAATCTTTCAACAATGTCAGCTATGTATATTCTAGAAAGTTGTTCTCAGAAAACAAGTCCTTACTTTTCGGAGCAAATGACCAACATAGAGGTTACCCCCATTAGGGGCGGGATAAACAGTTCCAATGATCAAACTTTAAAACTGCAACTTTCCACGCGTTTAAATTTAAACTTTCATGTGCGCCCTACTAAAATAATAAAATTCGGATTCAAAACAAGTGATTTATAACAAAATGCACTTTAAACAATCATACATACTTTTATAATGATTATGTTAATGAGATTTAATAACAATTTGCACAGTTTGTGTAAAAACTGTTCAACTTCTTCATAAGAACAATTTAATAACAACTTTTAATTGTAATTCTTGTATGTTTTATCTACGGTTCAATGTAAATAAACGAAAATATTAATACAAAATTTAGAAACCAAATTTGTTTTTGATATGTTTTTAGATCAAAACTTATTAATTTCTCAAAAAATTCAGAAATATTTTTATCAATTTCAATCGTTTAAACTTAAACACGTTTAATCGTTGCGTTTATAAATTGTATTTAGAGACCCAGAGACTGTGGCCGTCATTTTACCGCGTCGTACCACCGATAACAAGCTAGTTGGCTATTGTAGTTTCAACTAGTATAGTTCGATAGTCCTTGGTCTGTTTGTCCTCTATTGAAAATTACTTGTGACTGAGTGGGTCGACTCTCAATATGTTAAGCGGCTTGGGTCTCTACCTTAACATTATATACTTAAAAATTTGTTTTCCTATTACAAGCGACTTTGGGTCTCTATCCGTACGTTATGTACGCAAAGGTTTGTTTTCCTCGACAAGTGGCTTGGTTCTCTAACCGCACACTATATACTCAAAGATTTGTTTGCCCCGCCCCCTTCTGGTCACCGCCTTCTAACAATCAGTGCCGCGCTCTGGTGTGTGGTGCTCACGGCTCCCTGGCCAGCTGCTCGTCCCTGATGACCCGCCTCGACTTCATGCAGTCGCGGTACTGTCGGTCCTGCGTCCACGCGCACCTCCCGCTGGGCATCTTCATGCAGATGCTGTTCTGTGATTGGCAGTCGGGTAGCGTGACGTCACTGTTGCGGCTCGTCTCCCAGTTGCACGACCTTGGGTTGTCCTTGGGGCACTGCCGCCACCAGGGACAGTCCACCACCTGTAGATGAGAACAAAACACCCTTAGTAGGACCCCGTCTGGGCCCGGGGTAGAATTGGCCCAGAGCATGGCTCTGCTAATCGTAAAAGGCGAGGAAAGAAGCAAACTCCATCTCGCAAACATCAACTAGTAAGTAGGGGAGAACTTTTTTTACTTCCAGAAACTAGAGGCGAGCTCTGGCCGGCGACGTGAGAATCTACCCCCTTGCCCGTGACTGGTTAACACGGTTGTGTCCTCACTCCTCCCCACATCCCTTAGGTTAGTGTCAAATTATGACCTGACGGTATCGCTACGCTTCAAGTGTAAACGAAATACTTCTGTTGGAGAGGTTATTATACGTCTGGCATAGTTACTTTTTATCAGAAGTCAAGCCAAATATCTTGAATAAGACAAATTTAATTTGCCGTAACAAATTAGTAACTAACTTTTATGAAGCGGAGGAGAACTTTAAGTGTTTTTGTCGCACAACATGGATGTAAGCGTCCAACTGATATATTTAACCACATCCCATCTTAAATAAACAGAGATACAATGTGAGAGAGGTATGTCGCTTTAGTATATTCTTTGTGTCGTTAAAATCTTTGTTGAAATGTATTTGAAAACTTTTAGGGAATATTAACATAATCACGTATTTTAGAACTTCGCAAATCGTTTCGAGTTACATAAGAGGATATTATGATGTTGCCAACACAGGCTCAGGTATAAGACACCCCCTACAGTTTAATCTCTGCACTTATTCCGCCTGATCGGTCAAGGAAATGTTCTTTTAATGTTCGTATCAAAGCGAATCACGGAATTAAGCCACACGAGGGATGGAAAGGATCGAATAGAAAGTGTTTTAGGAACTCTAAGGTTAAGTGGTTGTTGGTTCTAGTGCGAACTGTCACCTCTTTAGGCAGCCATATTGTTCATTCACCTCTTCCTGTTAGGTGTACCTTAAACTTTGTTATAGATCACACGGTCCAAGAATCTCTGTCGCGAGGAGTAGAAATCAACCATAAGTAATTTCTTAAACTATTATTGATTCCTTCTTAAGGTTTTAAGGGGAGAGATGATTAAGAAGATGGTTGAATGGAAGAATAAAAAAATTAACTATTTAAAAGAGCAAAGTAGAGCAAACATGATGTTTGATTTTTTGGATGGGACATAACCTCAGAATCAACTGTTTGTTCCTAAAAACAATGGCTTCAACGAAACATTGAACCGTCTAAATGCAGCTTTACTGAACTTAAATATTTAGAAGGCAGTGCTTCAAACTTTAATTTCCTCAAAGAAGAAGACATGGTTTTGGTAACCATGGTTACAGCGCTCGCTCACTCGGCTTGACAGGCGGGCAATGACGGGTGACGAACAACAACCTATTCATCATACGCGCTCTGTTGACCTTTAGGCTTCGGCTATTTTTAGTTCCCCTCACACAACTCTGCAGCAGAGACATTCTTACACTTTTTACCAACTGAGATTTGATATTAGGTTTCGTGATTTGTCTGAAGTTTCTTTCATTGTGGATCCTGAGGATGTTTCTTGTAAGTTTCACTTACAGTTTTTCGATCAGAAACATATGATGCGCTTGAAAAATCCGAGATTCGCAACTCATTTCTTATTGACGACTTCCCACTTAAAGCAGTTAAGACACATTACCCGTTGATTACATACATGATTAAACTATTACGTTAGACACATACTGCTAGCGCCAGTGGGTACATAGACTACTTAAGTACCTACTTAAGTATGGTCCACACGGACACTAACGGGATCCTAAGTAGGTAAGCTTACTTAAGTCATAGACTTAAGTAGCTAGTGGAGACATGGTAGTACAGCTAGCTCCAAAGTAGTCCATTGTAAAAGGTCCTGACTTTTTTCCCTCGTCTGGGCCCGGGGTGTTATTGGCCCAGAGCATGGCTCTGCTAATCGTAAAAGGCAAGAAAAGAGAAAAAGTCCAATTTGCAAACATAAGCTAGTAAATGGAGGAGTAGGACTTTATAACTCCCTAAAACTAGAAGCGAGCTCTGGCAGTCTTCTTCGGGGACCTCTCCCCATTCCCTTGACGACCTCCCTGACGACAACGACCGTGACGACACGAACGATGAGGAAGACTATGACATCGTGAGAATCCCCCCTTTCCTCCCCCTACCCGTGGTTGGTACTGACCAGTATGGGGACTTTCCTCCCCATATCCCCTAGGCTAGAGTGACGCATTATGACTGCGCCTGCGTGTGACTTCAAGCCAAGTAGAGCCCTGCTATTGGCCCTGGCTGTTCCCAACATACCTTGCAGTTGCACGACCTGCTGTACAGCAGCCTGAAGCCCTTCCTCTGCTTGTTGGTGATCTCCTCCCATGGCTTGATGTAGGAACACAGGCTGATCCTGGCCTGACCAGCTACCACTCGCCCGGCTATCAGATAGGTCTTCTCAGTCTGCAGGTCCACGCCACAGGTCGAAGTGGAGGAGAGAAGCCGTCCGGATTTAAGTGCGGCCGTTGCTTTCTCGCTCATCTGAGGGAGGAGAAACAGTGATTCAGTCATAGCAGATGTAGGAAAAAAGAAAAAATGGGTCCAAAACCGCATTTTAATTCACCCTTAGTCTGTTTGGCACTTCATTGCTACTTTGCTTCGCAGCAAAACTTTTAACTTTAAACAGAGTGTTCTCCCCAAGACAGAGACAGGACTGATGATGCAACACGCCAGATGCCCACTCCCTAAACATTTAGTTGTGATTGAACCTACGAGGGTTCCAATCACATCTAAGATATTCAGAAAATGGCAACATATACAGTCTTAGCAGTGTGGGGAACAAAGGCTACAGCTAAGATTTAGATGGTTTCTTCCCGCATCATAGAAGTGAAAAGCTTTGTAATATACTGTGTACATGCAATACGACAGGACGACCTTTCTTTCTCTTCTGAAGGGAAGGATTAATTTTTATATATTTCTCGTGGGAAACTTGCTCAGGGTGCAATGCATGCCCCTCTTCAGGGTGTCTAACTAGGTATATTGGAGTTAGGACAAATGTCCGAGGGCTGTTTAAGAGGACTCAATCTCTTGCATTGGCATTAACGACCGAGGAAAACCTCTGAATAAACCTTCATTCAGATGTCGGTCACGATGGATCGAGCCTGGACTCCGAATCAAGTCTGGCTTAATGCTCGAACCAACACTGTCGGTTGGGGTAGAAACATTGAAATGTCAATTAACATAATAATAAAATAAAATGATATATTAGCATTAATGAATGGTCGTGTGTGGTTAGTTTTTAGATATGACTGCCACACACAGGTTCACAAAACAAACATAAAAACCCTCCCCGGATCAGCGTCCAAATGTCAATCAGGCCCCAGAGAAACCTGTACAGTTTAGCATAACTTGTATGTGTATTCATTACACCGATCTGACACCCGACGTTGGAGGTGTCTGAAGCAAAGGGAAACGTGTTGCGGAATGTAATATACCTGTCAACTGCTGATAGCGTGTAATGCCATGCGAAACACCTGTCAAATGAGGTTTTAATTTAACTCGCGTCAAGAGTTATTACTCACCTTGAATTCTCGTTTGACCTTCACTTTGTAGGCTGCGTTCTTCTCGATGAACCTCTTTACCCTCGCGACGATCACTGAAACAATATCACTTCAGTTTAAAATTTAATAAAAACATTCGTATTTACAGCAATGACATAAATAAGCTTTGCGTAGGATCATTCATTCCTAGCGCTAGACGTGCCGATTTGAAGCTATCTAGAAGGAGATAATATAGTACCGTTATGGGAAGCCAGATTTACGTACATTTAGAGGGGTGTTCCCCATAGAGATACCACCATACATTACAATACTTACCGTATCTTAAAACATTACCATCATACTATGGTATCTATAGTTTTCCGTTGGGGTTTTCCAGTTCGCGGCTTCATATTGGTACGCTCCCCCACCGATCATAAACGGAGAGTCATAGAATTTATTATTTAATTACATTGATTTATAGAGCCTATACTTGCACTCAGTTACATAAATGATTTTCAGTGGGGGACAAAAAATGAATGCAGATCAAGCCAACCTTGTAGGCCCCGACACCATCGACGAGCGAACAATGACCAATTAGAGACCGGCATATTTAAGTGGAAAACACCGATCAATCAAGCTGGACACGATTCCACCAGCGGACAGCGCCAGAATCAACAAGGTTGATGTGGAAGAACCTTTTACTTTATCTTGTGCTTCGTTGCTAGGACGGCTACAGAGACACACATTCATATGTCATGAACTGATGTTCTTAAGTCCATATTAGAAGTAAAACAATCTGTCTAAAGTGGGAATCGAATCCTGGACCATCTGCATTGGAAACAGAGCATCTATCTTCGAGACCAACAAATCACAAAAAATGTTTATAAATTAACATAATAATAGTTTTATAAAGCAACCAGATGATTTTCAGTGGGGTCCTTAACAGTCGACATCACGAACATTTACGAAGTCGCGAACCGCATTTCTTGTGATGCGCAGAGACGAGCAAGCCCGCATATTGGACACGTGATGCTAGCACGCCACGGTGAGGGCTAGCCGAACATTCACGAACACTTACCGAAGTCTGCCGAGCACGCCTGTTCTTGTGGATGCGCCATGAGACACGAGCAAGCCTCCGCCATGTTGGAACACGTGACTGCTAGCAGCGCCACGGTGAGGGCTAGCCGAACTAGTGACGATGCGGACGCCATCTTGACTAAAACATACAAGTTAAATACACTATTAGTTTTGATTAGTTGCCACCTTACATAATGTTTTTGGTGACCGTAGGGTTCAGAGGGGCGTGGCTACAGTCACCAAACTTTATTTATTGAAAAATACCCGGCACCTCCACCAAAAACGTGATTAGTACAAGTGCAGACGATGCCAACTTTAGTTGCCTAGTCTCTATTTATTTATTTATTTATTTATTTATTTTATTTATTTATTTATTTATTTAATTTATTTATCGTCTATTTATTTATTTATTTATTTTATTTATTTAACGTCTATCCTATTCAGTTGTGCACTAAGGCTGTTCGAGACTGTGAGTGGTGATGGATGACGATGACCGACGATCATAAAATACCGATGCCTTGTGCAGGATTCGAACCCACGTCCTCGTAGAGTCATACGCTTCAAACCAGCGCCCTAGTCGTATGTGCCACCGCGGACGACAAGAAGTCCTAGTGATAAAATGAACTCTTTAAGACGTCACTCACAAACTCCGAGCCGTATTCTTGAAACAAGGCTGCAAATGTGTTATAATTACTAAGCTCGCGCTTCACTTGGAGGTGTGAAGTAAGCTGCAATTAGCTGGAGTGGTAGAGCCTGGAGCGACGCTAACTTCACTCAGGGACTGACTCGTAAGTCGTAGGGAACCAGTTTGTGAGAGTTGAGACCCCAGGCCACGCATGAGAACTTGCGCTAAGATTAACCTGACTCCAAAGAAACGTATGGGGCTCTAGGGCGAGAAAAATACAACGAAGGTAGAGACTGTTTTAAGAAAACAAACTTAAAATAATATTTTATGGGAAGACGACCTAGGGTGCAATGCATGCCCCTCTTCAGGTGCTTAACTAGATATGTTGCGGATAGGATATTGTGAAGGGATGTCCGAGAATCCCTTTCATTCGCATTAACGACTGAGGAAAACCTAGTAAAAACTTATGTAGGTTTGCCGGTCTCGATGGGATTCGAACCCGGGACCTTCCGAATCAGAGTCGCGCGCTTAAGACGAAGGACTACTGTCAATATTAAACCACGCGAAATAACCTATGTTAGAAATAACTCACATAACGCTACACTAAAACGAAAACGAGAATAATAAGTCCCGTATGGTTTAGTTAGAACTATATCTGGCAACCTTTTTCAAATAATAATGTATCCAGTAATGATTTAAACCAAGGTTTAAATCAAATTAATGTATACCGTAAACACACATAACAAAAACTTGTAGAAATACAGCCAAACCTTACACACTCAAAATGAATGAGATCTATAAAAAAAGGGCCAAGCTCATCTACCCTTCCACATAAACGTACAGTGTCCCATAACAGCATCCTTCGAAAAGCTTGGCAAAATAGAATTTGCGATTATTAATTTAACGTAATAGTTTATCCAAGTTCTTTTTTTCTAATTAATTTAAACGTAATTACATGCAAATTCTATTTTGCCAAGCTTTTCGAGGATGCTGTTATGGGACACTGTACGTTTATGTGGAAGGGTAGATGAGCTTGGCCCTTTTTTTAGATCTCATTCCTTTTGAGTGTGTAAGGTTGGCTGTATTTCTACAAGTTTTTGTTATGTGTGTGATCTCATTACTTTTACAAGTTCCATTGCAAAATTATTTGTTAAAATATAATATTTTTATCAAAGTTGATTTAAATTCTATGGTATTAGCAGTAACAATATAGGATGTAAAATATCTAGACCCGGATTCATGTACATCCTGGGTATAGGTGGTATAACCATGGTATAACGACGGTATAAGGACTGGACCCCAATTCTTGAGTTCGTGGGAGATGAGTTGTAAACGCAATTTGAAAACGAAGTCGTTTTCGTTTTCGAAGGAATTGGTATTCTTGAACGGTATCGTGAAAACGTCATGGGTTGTGAGTTGAAAGCATTGATATTAAACCCCTATAGTAGGCTAGATTAGCAGTCTCCTATACATCCGCACAGGCGCGAGCGTAGCAAATTGAAGACTCAACCGGCCCATTTCAAGATGGCGATTTGTGTTTTTAATTTATGCTTTTTTTATGCAATAAAGTATTTTACTGGATTGTTTTATATGGTTTTAGCTTGTGCAGCATGGTATTAAACAAAAGAAACAATACGAAGTGATTGCATAAGGAATTTAGTATCATTTGGTGTTAAAGGCTAGTATGCTTACCTGTCAACCTGGCGGCAATCTTGAGAACTATTTGGCCACAAATCGCTCCCATTTGATTAACATGTAAACTGTCATTTTAAGATGGCTTCTAATTGTACCGGAAGTGGACCACCGACTGCTGGTCTAGCCAATTATATAGGATGTCTATGGTTGAAAGAGTATCACGAAATCCAAACACTTTAAAAAGATTTGCGTATAGCAAAGAGCTCGAAAAAGTTCTATATTTATTCTAGATGGCAGTGCCTTCATAAACGCGGGCCAATCGAAAGACGAGTTGTATGAAATGATTTGATTGTTGCAATTATGTAAACAAACAGATGAGCAAGCTCATATCAGAACAGTTGTGCTGGCATAGGGTTGGCTAGGCTTGTCAAACATGTAATGTAAGTATGAATTTTACTAGTCCTATAGCCAAATGGAACTTTAGACCTACACTTTTGCATTATAAATAATTTTCCACATCTGGGCCTAGGCCAGGGACGGTTTCTGATTTGTTTTATGAGAGTATAATGACAACTTTTCTCGTTTCACACATAGAAGCAAAATTTAAAATGTCCGCCATTTGTTAACGTATCGCACTTTCCCGCCTAACTCTGGCTTATACCGTCAACAAGTGTCAAGTAACTATGGTTACTTGTTGGTTGTATGCCTAGTGTTTAAGGCTTATTTTAAACCCTTATTTGGAAGCCTTCCAACAAACTTTTTCAACTTTTTTTTTTCAAAAGAGACTATATTTCTATAACCTTAATGTCCATGTAAAATATGAACATTGTAGTCCCACCCGTCTGGTCAGAATCGCGGGCCGACGTATTAGATGTTAGCAGTAGCAGTAGTAGGCAGTAGTAGGCAGTAGTAGGCAGTAGCAGTAGCTAACATCCTTAAAGTGATTTTGAGCATGTTTCAAGCCATTTTTTCACCAAGAAGGAATAATCGTACCCCAATAAAATTTGGCATGTGTTGTCAGGTACCTAAATCCCCTCGATTGTGATAGTTTTCAAGTTCACATCACGTTACATGACGGCTGGGTAACACCTCGAAATCACCCCAACTCTGCTTGGTGTATAAGGTGCTTGAGTGTTTAGCGCACCGCGGCTTGGCTGCGGCGCCCTAACGGGCACCTAGATTAAAAACGCTACTGATTACAATATTTGAATAATGTTTCATGCAGGGTGTAGTTCTAACGAAACTACGTGAGACTTATCAGCCCTTTTTCCGATTTTACGTACGGTTTGAGAGATATTACTAAAATATGGTTATCTCGCGTGGTTTTAATATTGGTGGTGATCCTTCCCCTTAAGAAAACAAACTAATAATAATTTTGCTGTAGGAAGCCTGCCCATGGTGCAATCCATGCCCCTCTTCGGCTAACTAGGTATGTTGCGGATAGAAGAATTGTGAAGGGATGTCCGAGGGCTGTTTAAGAGGACTCAATCCCTTGCATTCGCATTAACGACTGAGGAAAACCTCGGAAAAACAATCAGTCAGGATTGCCGGTCTTGACGGGATTCGAACCCGAGACCTCCCGAATCAGAGTCGCGCGCTTAACGCTGAGCCAACACTGTCGGTTAGAAAACACACTTATCTTTTAATGTCACTAAACTCCCTATGAGCATCACTTGTCCGTCCGTCTGTGCGTGTGTACGTCTCACGATAAAACCGAACATGACCTCCTATTGGCACCCGGTTATTGTTGAAAAAGCTCTTAAACAAGGATGCATAATGTTTGGGTGAACCTAGCTTCACTGAGAGGTAGATATTTAAAACACTCGGCACCTCCACCAAACAGTTAGACGCACCATGAAGTATTTTATGTGTGTATCCTCCGAAAATCTGTTGATTAAGTAGCTTTGCTTTTTAATATCAAAATAATATCCGAAGATTAGGCTTCTAGCACCAACTACTCATACACACGTGGTTATGTCTACGGAATGTTCTATTGTAATCAATTCAATATTTTTTTGCTTTTAACCAAGATAAGCTTCATAAAACACACTTTAGTGAGTAAAGTGCCGGGTCTCGACTCGGTGACATCTGGCATTTTCATCATCTTGCGCTGCTCCCATCACCTACAATATTAGCACTCTAACACATTGCATGAGACCAGCCGTGCTTCAAGAAAGAACTTCTATCTAAATTAAGCATCGATTTTAAATCTATCTTAATAAATTTATAAAGACACTTTAATAACTCAAGATTGTTGGTTTTATCGACGATATATTATAATATGGGAGACGTTGCTATTGGAAACATGGTTAAATTTATGGATCAATATGAAAACGAAGATGATAAATGTATCCACCCCCCGTAAGCAGCGCTGTAGTCGCTGTTAGGTGCAAGCCTCCGATAACAATTTACTAAATCACACTATCAGTAAAGTAAAAAAAATTAAAATCAGAAAATCATATTTTTTTACCAGCTAATTAATTATTGACTGTTGTTATTTTTCTATTCCTCTATGCGCACGAATACCCCTATCACCGCAAATGTACAATTTATTATCTTCTCAATTTCTCGTTCTCTGAACAATTTAATCGAACAGCTTAAAATTCGTTTTTTTAATCTGTCCCTCGTTCATCCCAAGGAGGTTCTACATTCCTACGATAGGGACCTTAAAGTCTCTTGATTAATTATGTTTTTGACTAGCTGGTCGAGAATCTAGACAAAACGTCGTAAAAGCCTCATCGAGCTCGTTTAATGAGTGTTTTATTCTTTATAGTTTGTAGCAACTCAGCCACTGTTGCTGATTGGGTTTCTGTACTACAACACTATCTGTTGCATCTCTGCCCCCCCCCCCCATACAGTTAGGTTGGACATACAGACGGATGAACAGACAGACAGACAGACAGACGGACATAAAGAAAGTCAGACATACAAGCAGGCAGACATATATGAAGACAGGCAAACGAACATCCAGGCAGACAGACAGACAGATAGACAGTCAGACACATAGACGGACAGACAGATATAAAGATAGACACAGAGACAGACACACAGATAGCCACACAGTTAGACAGACAGACAGTCTCACAAACGGATAGTCATGAAGACAGATATGAACAGAGACACGGGTAATGTTATGCGTCTGGGCGAGAGAGTCAGGGGCGTCAGACTTATAGCCCGGCTCCCCGGGAGCCAATGATACAGTTTATCACCTCTCATTTGATCAGCTAGAGTTACTACCACTTGTGTTGGTCATTTTACTTTTACACCTCTCTCTCTCTCTCACTCACTCCACACCTTTATTAAAGTCCTATACAGCTCTCTTTGTAACGCACTCACACTCACTCACTCACTATAACCTTGTGTCTATATTATTATACGGTTTCTTTTATGTTTGAACGATGTGGATTAGTGTTTTGTACTTAAGTGTTGGATAAAATGTTATACTTGGTTTCAATGTATAAATGATACAAATAAAGTATTGCAGTGGCTGGATAAAAGTAATGGTTTAATCCTGCCCACAATAAATATTTCACATTAAGCTATTAAACCTTCTCTTGCTACCTATCAACCTGGCGTTAAAATGTGGAAAGCAAAGATTTGTGCACCCAAATATAATAAACGTACATTGTCAATAATAGTTCTTGTAATATACATTTATAAATTTGTTATTATCAACATAAAACATCATCAAGATCACAGTTATCTTTAACAGTTTACTGATTCGGGAGTTTATGGGGTCGAATCCCGTCAACGGCAATCCTGACTAAAAGTTTCATTATCCCCATTACAATTACCTTCAATCTATAAAGTGCATTGACACCTGAAGAAAGACACACATATACTTCTTATCTTACTAGTTTGGGTTCAGTTATTATGGAATATTAAGGCCAGACAATCTGCAGAGGTTAACAAGACAGACAGACAGACAGACAGACAGACAGACAGACAGACAGACAGACAGACAGACAGACAGACAGACAGACAGACAGACAGAGAGTCTGCAGAGCTAGACACATACAGAAGGACAGCCACTATGATGTGAGCTACGGCCTGTTGTGTGTTCTACCCTCTGAATTACATTGTCTCTGCTATTCCTGTGCTTTACCGTGCTATTGTTACGTCAGATTACATTCAAATATGCGCACTTTATGACTTGTAAGCTGAATCTAAATAGCCAATAAATAAATTTAAATAACTACCAGTCCATTCAGCATATCAGCTCATAACTTTATGTCTGTTCCGCATCTTTGACCATAACACAAAGCTATCTTAAGAGGACGCAGGCATGCTCATTTTACGCGCTTTCAAATCTCTCAGACAATTTTAGTTGCATCTATTTGTGATTTTATATCATTAAAATTAAAAATTTATTATGAGGGAATCTATATCATAGGACTTTTCCATTATTGATTATAAAATATAAACAAAAAATCAATCAATTTTCTTGAATTTAGTTCTGATTGATCTATGATGAATATTGAACATATGATAGGCGCGTACAGATGTCCTTCACTATCAAGTACACCAAGTTGTATTGAGATGTAATGATATATGGCTGCAGGACAAGGAACGCGCCGGACATCAAATCACGCCGGCTTCCTTCACATGTCTTTCTTAATCGAATCAATAAATCGATGTTTATCGCTACTGCCAGAAGACACTGAGGTGCATTTCCCAGAGTACCCATCCTTGTATAAATGTTTAGCCGCGGTTTTCTCCTACAGAATGCTGCCGTTGCTTTTCCAACTCGTCTTATCTCTAATATGTTATTGCAAGTTTTCAAATAGTAAACCAAAGGACAAGTTATTGACGAAAATAAATCGTATTCCTATTTGTGATGCTGTAATAATGTAATATTTTGAGAGTACTTCAGTCGATTTAATTCTAGTGGTAACAAGGTTACATGGCTTGGCGTGGTCATGCAGCGCAATGCAGACTTCAGTTGAAGTTAGTAATCTCTAGAAAGAAGGATTGTCAGTCTGTTTTTGATTGGTCGATGCCAAGCAGACGGACAATCTGATATTGATGGAATTTACCGCGAAAGTTTATTTATTCCCTGATTTCCTGTTTCTGATTCTGTAGCTTCATATTCGGTTTTGAGTGCTCGGGAAATCTTCTAATAAATTAGTTTATTATCTTGTTTAGATAGAAGAGAGAGAAAGGTGGTGGGAGGACAGGAAAAAGTAGAGGGAGTTGGTGGATGGTGAAAATGATGGGAACATCGGTTCGAATCCCGTCTAGACTGGCAATCGACGCAATCCTGACTGAAGGTTTATTCCGGTTTTCCTCACTCGTTAATGCGATTCCAAGTCTCAGCTCCAATAAAGACCTACCTAGTGAGACGCCTGCTGTAGAAGGGCATGAATTGCATTCTGGGCAGGCTTCCCATCAAAATTATTATTAATAATGATGTTGGAGCAAAGCGTAGTGATATGTATCTTTTTTTATTTGTTTTTTATATAAATAAATAAATTCGTATTTAGAGTCCACCCACTCAGTCACAAAACTGCATTTACATCTTTTCTTTTCCTTTTTTCCTTTTATGTTTATCTCCTTTCTTCTTTCTCCTTCTTATTTTATAACTGAATAGGAGACGTTAAAGAAATAAAGAACGAAAGGAAGGAAACGTTGCAATCTCTCGTCTGAACTTTGACGTATCTCATCTTGTTTTAGATCGTAGACGTAGTTTTATTGAAAACCCCACAAGGGCTCAGTTGTTAACTTTTGACGAGGACTCAACTGACTTTTTATGACGTCTTTCAACGCGACTGTAAAACATAAATGTGTTCGCAGATCCTGGTAATAAAGTTTACTAAGTCTCGTGCCGGAGACCGAGGAGTCTGCAACAACAACAACAACAACAACAACAACAACAACAACAACAACAACAACAAAAAACATTATTTTAGTAATATCTCTCAAACCGTAACGTAAAATAAAAAAAGGACTAATAGGTCTCACGTAGTTTCGTAAGAACTAAACATTGCATGAAAAATTATTCAAATATTGTAATATGAAACATTTTTAATTACGGAATACATTAATTTAATTCAAACCTTGGGTGAAAATTATTACCGGCTACAATATTTGAAAAAGGTTTTATGCCAGATATAGTTCTTACTAAACCACATGGGACCTAGTATCCACTTTTTCGTTTTTGTGTAGCGTTATGTGAGTTATTACTAAAATAAGGTTATTTCGCGTGGTTTTAATATTGGCGGTAGTCCTTCCTCTTAAGGGGGCACTTCCCGGCAAGAATTGGACACAACACATTGCTCACGGAAAAGATGTATTTTTGTCAACTAACATACCCAGAAGACTCAAGTTAACACTAGATTGCAAAGGAAAGATAGATCTATATACACCTAAACTTTCAATGTTTCAAAAAGTATTTCTTCAAAATATGTTCTTGAGGTTTATAACATTGTAATCGTCATAGTTTTTTTATTTGCATTTCGTTTAGTATAATCATTGAGTATAGAAAATGGAATATTCTTTTGTGCACCTGAGTAAACATATTTAGATGTTGTTTGATTTTTGATATCATTTTTGCATTTGTGCTTTAGAATTTAGTTAATTTTATGTAATGCCTATATCGCACTTGTGGAGGTAACTCTGTTGTTGGTGGCAATAAAATCATCATCATTATCTGTTGCCACGTCCAAATCTGCGTTGGGTCGGCATTTGAAGATAGGCTCTCCATCTTCTTCTGTCCTGCCACCACTCCTCTTTTCACCACATTCCACTCTCCTCCCCGCTGTTCTACATCTTTTCTCACACTATTCTGCATTGTTGTCGTGTCTGCCCTTGGTCTGCTACCTGGGAAATTCCAATTCCATCATCCTTCTCGGTAATCTGATCTTTCCATTCTCTTGACATGTCCGAACCACTTTAATCTTCTCTCTCCAATTCGCTCCATTAAATCCTCACGCTACTTGATCTCGGATATCCTCATTCCGTATTCGGTAACCATCTGTATTACTACAATCGCACTTCCAAAAACTTCATATATACAGCCTGCACAAGACTCTCTCTCACTGCTGTCATATTCCAAGTCTCTCTGCGATTGTCAGTATTGGAACAAAGTAGGTCTGGTGATGGTAATCTTGCACTTCTTTGGTACTTCTCTGTTCCATATGAGATCTCGGATAGATTGGAATAACCAACAGCTTAATAAATAAATAAATAAATAAATAAATAAATAAATAAATTAAAAATAAATAAATAAATAAATAAATAAATAAAATAATTGAATACTAATATGCTATTAATTTTCAGTACTTTTAATTGCGTTTTTATGCGGACTTTTTCAAAATTACAGTTTTTGCAATACTTTGCGTGTGTTTGGTGTATTCTTTAGAAAACAAATTGCGGTGTGCGTGTGCGTGTGCGTGTGCGTGTGCGTGTGCGTGTGCGTGTGCGTGTGCACGATCAGATACCATCATCAACTTCTCCACTTCATCGGCAATTACCATGAAACCTCCTAATCACAAATGAACCGTGATATTTACCTCACACCGCCTTCTAAACACAACAACAACAACCACGCTCGAGATTATAGTTATTACAGACGGCGGTGGGAGAAGACACGCCACACCTCGCCTGTATTTCACAACGCACACACGCGCTTATAATATAGTATACAGGGTGGGGCCTGGTCCATTCTTCCTCTAGGAGTTACAAGCCATTCATGGGATTCTGTTGGTATTGTTTACGTTTATTTATTTAACATTTATCTGTTTTTAGTCAGAACCTTTTTACAACATGCCACAGTAAATAATGCTTCACTTTGTTTGGGAGGAATGTTAAAGAGGGACTTACGCGTTATTGTAGTAAGCTGGCTTAGAAAACATTTAGGTGTGACTTGGGAAAGATGTCGAAACTTTTCTAACAGGGAACCATTATGTAAACATATACGTTCGTGGCTTTATTTGGTTAAAAACATAGAAAAGCATTTTTAAATTAACAAAATATGTCTTTTGGATATTTTGGAGCGTCCATGATCAATTACATTCCCATCTCCTTATCTAAAGCCTGAATTAGACTGTTCAATGTTTCGTTCAAGATTTCTTGAAGTCAAGGACAAAATAATGATCAATGTGAAGGAGATATTGTTGCATTTATCATCTTTGCACATTTTGATTGCGTTTTGTCCTTGAATTCAATAAATATGGCCCCCAAGAACATTCTGTATCTTCGTTTTTGAATGGCGATTTTAACAACAAAAAAAAGAAAAATGTAAGTCAATCGCGTTCGACTTTTATCGCACAGAAAGCTGGAAAAGTGTGGATTTTATGTGAGATTCGTTGCTAAATATTGAAAAGAAAACCTTTCCCCATCAGCTTTCTTCTTCTCCCCCTGTCATGTTGGTATCTCGTCAGCGATCACTGCAGGTTGATTAACACGTCAGCCTAGAGTTGACACGAGAGCAACATCTAAATCTCAGGATGAAGCCAGACTCGGAGATTGATGAGCTAAACAAGACTGGAGTAAAAACTCCACTTTTATTCTCTTTCTTAGCCAAGAATAAAGAGTTTATCTCAACGACCCCCCACCCCCTCCACCCCTCTGCAAACACAACCTACATTGAGACGCGCCGATCAGCACATTTCCTACAAGACACTCAAGACTCTAGTGGCAGCGTGTATAATCCTGTTTGCAGGCACCGTGGGGTGAAGGAGGCTGGAGAACCAGCGTCTTATTGGACTTAGCATAGCATTACATCGTTGGCTGAGGAAAACCCTGGAAAACTGTAGTTCATTGTTGCGTCTGCATTTATGTAATTAGATTAATTTAGTTGTCATTTGTAAATTAGTTTTTTAACTGAATAGGATAGACGTTAATTTAAATAAATAAAAATGTCATCTATTGATTTCCTGAATAGAACTGATTTCCAGTGGAGGACATTAAAATAAATTAATAGTTTGTGAAGTTAATATACTTTTTTTTACAATTGGGTAATCATAATGTTTTTGACGACCTTTCTTTGTAAATCAGTTTTTAAACTAAATAGTTTAATAAAATGACATATTTTTTTCTTGGGTAACCTGCCCAGGGTGCAGGCATGCCCCTCTTTAGGTATCTAACTACGTATTTTGGAGTTTGGGCAATTGTGAAGGGATGTCCGAGGGCTGTTTAATAGGACTCAATCTCTTGCATTCGCATTAACGACTAAATAAAACCTCGGTAAAACTTTCAGTCAGGGTTGCCGATAGTGGGATTCAATCCGAGACCTCCCGAATCAGAGTCCTACACATTACGCACTAGTCACCAGACTCACCACTGTCGACTTTACATTAAATAAATAAGTAAATAAATACAATTTATCATTTACTTCTTTGTAAATATTTAATCGCATCGATATCCTTGCGATTAAAGCTGAACCTTTCTCATCTACATAACATTTAATATACATCCGGGAAGATGTGTATGAAAGAAAGTTCAAAGCCGAACTTTTGGCAATGTTCCCGTGTATCAAGTAGAAAAGTGTTTGATAATTCTCTCTGGCCTGGATCTCTGGATTCGGTCCATGAGACGAGGTGTTGGACCGTGACGATGTCAGGAGGAAGATGAGGGATGCTTCCAGCTGTTGGGCGCGTCTAATTAGAGGACTACTTCTACCCTCGCGTAGGGATACATACAGGTAGAGCGTGTGTGCGATCTAATAGAACGTACGCCGGCTACTTAGAGGCAACGATTTATCACGCTTATAAATAAGAAATTGTTTAAACGCTTTCACAAGTATGAGTTGGCTTCTGGCACTTATAATACCATTACTCACTGGAGGTTACAGCATGTTGTGTGGGACGCTGGTCTTGTGGTTAGCGTCTCTGCTTTCAATGCAGAAGGTCCAGGGTTCGATTCCCGCTCTAGGCAGAAGTTTATTAACTTCGTATGTCCATTGCAGTTCTTGGCTTAGGAATGTGTAAACGGTGACTTTGAAGCCGTCCTAGCAACGAGGCAAGGTTGTTCGGAATTAGCCTTGTTGATTCTGGCACTGTCCGCGGGTAAAATCGTGTCCAGCTTGATTGATCGGTGCTTTCTACTTAAATATGCTGGTTCACTCGTCGATGAAGTCGGCGCTTAGCGTTTGCTTTGTCGGCTTTAAATTTTATGTTTGGAGTTACAGTTACAGTTATGTGACTGAGTGGGTACTCTTAAATACGAATTTATTTTATTTATCAACAAATACGCCAAGCTTGGATTCGGGATATTGTCGAGTCGATGTCATCCACAGGAAATCCTAACTGAAGGGTTTATACTCTTAACCCGTGGACATTCCACCCCAACTTTGCGTTGCCGTGTTATAGTCATCTAAAGAGGAGCGCTCTTTCACGCGCATATCTCAGTTTTTCTTTGGCATTTCTTTGAATCTGACAGCAGTTGATGTTCAATTATTATCTTTGATAATCTTTACAGGAACTTTCTACCAAACTTCAGATTAAACTTAAAGCTCGTTCAATGCCGACATTTCGCCTCGCTGGAAATACCTTCAGTCAGGATTGCCGTGGGCAAGAATCGAACTGTTGACCTTCCAAAGTTAAATATCGTTTGCTTCCAAAGAGCTTTATCGTCCGTAATACTTCAAGAACGTATCCTCGTATTACTTACAAGTTGCATTAGATTCTATACCGGCTGCGGTAGCTTTAAGAAACAGCGTGGAGATCATAGGCGTAGGTTTCAAACCTAGGAAAATGCGTATTCTTTGCAATTATCTTCATCAATCAACCACTCATCTTGTAAAATAGCTTCACAACATTAATTAATTAACATCTCAAACAAGAACATTGCTGCTAAGTATCTAACTTCTTTGGCAATATCTTGTAGCTACTTCTAAACACTTTTAGCCGTCAGCGGAGTTCTATCTAACTCGAGGCTTACATAACACGGGGACGCGGAGTCTAACTTCGTAACATTGTTCATCATTGAGTAACGCTTTAAGTAGTGCGGGTACACAAATAGACGTAAGCATTGTACAATCAACAACAAACAACAATGAGTGGCAATGCACCAAAAACAAAGAATAAACTTACACGATGCAACATTCTAACAAGACAATCAACGATACACAAACAAGTAGGCGATAGATTGTTTGTTTATCTAGGTTTGAGGGCGCGTCAACCGTAAGGTTATAAAGCGCCATTCTTGTCTAGGAATGCAGGGAGGATAGACCCGTGCTGGTCATATCCAGCCACATGCAAGAGTTTTTCAGATTTCGATCGTCTTTATCGTCGACGTTGGGGAGGTCGTCGAGGGTCCCCGACGACTACTACCAGAGCTTGCCTCTAGTTTCGGGGAGTATTATATACTCCTAGCTGATGTTTGCGTATTCCAACCAAATTTAGCATGTGTTGTCAGGTAGCGTATCTAAATCCCCCCCGATTCAGATTCATATCACGTTTCATGACGGTTCCTTCTGAAGTTTTCTCCCGTTTCTAAGTGGTAGTTAAAGCACCGCACCACATTAACACATGACATTAATGAGGCTTCCTTTTATTCACACTCCATATAATTAGTCAAACAAAAAATCACTTGAGTTCATGAATGCCATTCTCGGGTTCCGATCGCATCAGAGACGCATCTAGCATGCTGTTTATTTTAACAAGATCCCTTCAATAAGATAGCTTTACGTTGTCTCGCATGGTTTTATCGGTGAAGAAGATAATTACAGTATTTAATCTGCAACGAAAACAAGCAATTACTTGTTTGTAAGAGTACAATATCTAGATGCTGCGATCTGCTGTTGTCCTGATACCTGCCGCGGGCTATTCGAATGTGTTTGTAATACTACAATCTAGTCGCCGCGATCTCCTGATGCCCTGATCACTGCCGCGGGCTATTCGAATGTAGAACACGGCGATAAGTGATAGGTCGATGCTATAGTCGGGGGTGACGCCCACGAGGACTGGCCTAGGGCGCTCGGCGACCTTCGGCGACCTTCGCGCGGACTCGCGGCCGCCACGGATGCAAATGAGGATCGGTTCGGTTCATTACCTGTTGGTCTTTTATTATTAGGCGGTCAAGAGGTGATGGAGATCCAATACTAGACGCTGGACGAGGGCTAGGAGGCTGCATACCTGAGTGTTCGGCTTATGTAACGAATAAGACTGAGTGTCGACAGCAGGCGCGCAGGAACGTTTTGAAAGTTTGGTGGTGGGGTGGGCAAATTCACTAGCAGATTTTGTGGTGGCAGCCCAGCTGCCGGAGTCCCTTTCGCCGATGGCGCAAAAATATTTCACCATACTACAGTTATTTCTTCATGTTTTAACTGCACACGGACTCGGTAAACGATGTTTTACAGTAACTATCTGCGATCTAAAAACAAAAAATGAACGTGAAGTCACCAATGTTAGTAAATACTAATATAATTTTTTGTGTAATGATGAAGCATACAGGCAAACATATTCGTTTTGCCAAGGTGAATGTCGAATTGTTTAATACGTGTATGTGTATATTTACTACGGAAATTCTGGTATTAATTGAACGAGTGAGCGTAGCGAACGTAGTGATTTCCATTCGACTTAAACGGCCCTAATTGTTTTTCTGCGTGCGTGCGTGTGTGTGTGTGTGTGTGTGTGTGTACGTTGAAAATCAGCCGAATCGCTGAACAGATTGCGCTGAAATTTTAAACAGACATCCGGTACGAGTTTATTGAGAACTGCTAACAAAATCAGCAAGATTCATTGCGATTTAAACCTACAAGAAATGATAAACTGAAAAAAAGACATCCAATGTTTAGGAATTATTTTAACGACAATGTTTTAGATTTTGAAAATATATTTTTTTTTTGTTTTTCGCCTGGCCGTGTAATGCCGTGCCCAGCAAGGTCTGTCGAATGTTGGACGTCAAGGTACCCCCAAATTCCGCTCGTAGATTGAGTAAACCTTGCAATATTTTCACGTATTTCATACTGGCTATGTTTACCATAGTAGGCCCTATTGCCACAGATGATGGACTACACTGCGTTATATGCATTTCAAAACATGTTTAATTATTTTTTTAAATACAATCTAGAAATTACAAAATCTTTCCCGACCAGGGGATTGAACCCACGTCTCCCACATTTCGGCTACAAGGGCGCTTTAGCCAACTAGACTAGGGAAACGCCAAAGTCGTAGTTAGACGAGTGAGCGAGTCATGTGGTGAGTACCCGGGAACATTAGCATTTAAGTTTGATAATTATATTCGTATAAATAATAGGGTATTGGTGGAAATCACTGTGCCGGAGGTTGCTGTTGTTGGCAGTCTTCAACTGAATATTCCGTGTGACTGCCGGGTCTTGCTTAATGGTAGATTGTTGGTCCGGGAGTTGTGTAAAAGTTTAGGCCATAGTTTAGGCCAAAATGCTCCACTGTAGCCTATGGGTACATTCCGAAAGCTGTTGAATATGCTTTGGTGCTGGCATTCTCCAGCACGTTAAAGCATCTGTAAGCACGATATACTTTCGGAACACGTCGAGCATGAGTATGGCTGTTTCAGGGAGGCGCGCATGCGCGTTGCCACTGGTGCTGCAAATATATTTTACGCAATTTTTAGGTTAAGTCCGTCATATAAGGAATTTAAGTTATTAAGTAAGTGTAAGTGACTTACCGTTGTTTATTCAAGCGGCTGGCTCAGGTAAAACAACTATTACGCAAGTTTTATGGGTTTTGTCCGTCAAAGACATGGGTTTTTTTTTTTAAAATACCGCCAATTCTCCCATATGCTGGGAATGCTCTAAGTTAAAACCTCGAGCATATTGAGTATGCTGAATATGCTCACAAACCATGTTACGGACCGCCCCAAACATAGCATATTCAACAGCTTTCGGAAGGGGTCAAGCACGCAAATAGCATATTGAACAACTTACGGAACGTACCCTATGATAGGCTATAGGGAGGCCTAAGGTAAGGGGAAGAAAAGAAATGTTACCGGGTACTCAACACATGGCTCACTCCCCTCGTCCACCAACGACTTTGGCGTTTCCCCAGTATATATTATTAAAGATAGCTTTGCCCCCCCTGTCCCCACGGTTCCTTTCCTACGCCTCTGGTCGACAGTACCTTACCGAAACACAAGCCAGGGTACCTGTTATATCTGCGACATGTAATTCCCCTTAAAATTATACCACATTCTTCTAAGGAGAATGGCATATCGCGAACGTAAGTATTGATGAAGAGCCAGAAAAATAACAAATATCGGGACATGCGTTTTCGTTAAGGAAGGATCTATTGACGGTCGAATTCTCTTTTTACAACATTGGTTAAGTTTACAACCAGAATTAGAGCTTTATATGCTTCGACTTAACCATATCTCGAACTTTCTAGGGCTCCCCTTACCCCCCTCAACAAATAAGACTCGTGTGTCTTGCCTTCAAACATCTCTGGTTTATGACTTCTTTAAATCCCCTGTTTGCTGTTCCTCCTCAGATTGAGAGCTCTGGCGTTTCCGATTATCCCTTATTGATCCACCGTCTGTCAGTCAAACAACTCAGCCACCACTCAGGCTATTCCAAGACTAATGCATCTATTGACGTCATCACAGCCTCCCACGACGAGCCAATCAGAGCGGATCTCTGGTAACGCGTACATTGAGCACCTAAAGACGCGTCTGTCTATGGTGAGAGCACAGACTGAGTGAAGACAGTTAATATCGCTATAAACTAAGAATACTTTACGCTCAGTTGAAATCTTTAGTGAGGTTTAGATAAACAGTTTCAGTGTTGGACTTTACGACGTTGATGGTTGGAACCTACGCGCAAATGATTTGAATTGAAATACTAAAATAGATTACTGTGTAATTTCATGTTTAATGTGGTTTCCACTTACTATTGAACTCTAGCTGCTAATGTTTACTAGTTCTATCTTTATGTCGAGGGTAAACAGTTTTGTACACATTTTTGTGAATTGAAAATCTTTCTGGGACCTAGTCCCGCAAAACCCCAGGGTAACCAACCCAAAAAGATTATGTTTTATCCTTGTCAATCAACAATAAAAACGCATGACTAACCGAGGTCATGTTCGGTTTTTATCGGGAGACGTGACACACGTACACACGGTCGGACAGAAACGTGATACATTTAGGGGATCTCTGCGTAAACCATCGGAAGAAAAATAATATATTGATGATATTTAGAGGTCCGTGAAAATAGCGTTTTGTGAGTAGAGCTATAAAGCGCTAATTTTCGCTTGAACCTAATGTTTTCCATTCTTATTTTATTTTATTTTTCGTAGAATTTGTTTATACACATTTTTATTCAGTTGATATTCATTCAATCTTGATGAACAAATTTAAAATTTAAAAAAGAAAAAAGTTCATACACAAGGTTTTGAAGGTGGACAAAAAATAGACGTTACAAAACGCTTTAACCACGTTCCTCTAATAATATTTTTTAGTTCTACTTTACACTTCGGACTAGTGAGATGGTGATATCAGTAAAGTATTTGGTTATATCATCAACATTTTACTGATATCAACACGATGTTGCCACTAGTTTAAGCAAGGTAGCTTATCTCCCTAAAAGTTGGGGGGGGGGGGTGGATCCATTGCCCTCCCCTCTTAAATAAACCCCTGGGATCAGTCGACGCTCTGCCTTTATGTCCGTGAAGATGTTTGTTCCTCAAAGTCTCATATAATGCACTAATGCTATTCGAGACGATGAGTGGTGATAGTTGACGACGAAGGACGATTAAAAGAAACATGCCTTATCGGGTCTCGAACCCTCGTCCTCGTAGAGCCATACGCTTCTGACCAGCGCCCTAATCGTATGTGCCACCGTGGTGGGCGTGTATATTCCTAGTGTAGCTGGGTAAGAGAGTTGAGGCCCTACACAAAAGAGATGTAGGTAGGGATGTGTCAGTCTGGGCTCGTGATCCCAGCTGGAAGCCTAATAAACACACATCACGACGTACGAGACAACGCAATCAGGCGGCGCGCGCAACCTTGTACTGATAATTACCTCGGAGATCGGGTGTGACTTTGTTAATGTAGCAATTACTCATAGGTGTGAGTTATTGGTTCACTTTTGCTGAGCGTGAGGGGACATTCCAGCTAGCACACGTAGTTACATAAACATAAGGAGCAGTAGCACTAGACTTCTTCTTCTTCTTCTTCTTCTTCTTCTGCCAGTGCTCGACGAACCATCTGCTTCATAAACTATATCGATATCGGACTTGCAGTAGCTACAGCCAGCCAGGTGTCGGGGCTACCTGAGGAGGATCGGGTATCCGAGAAGTGGACTAGACAGAGGGGTTAGCCACGGAGGTCACCTCTAAGGCAGCTTCTTCTCGAGTCTAAATCCGGGTCTTTATTGAATATATATAGTCGTAACATCCAGTAGCGAACCATCTGCTACGTCCAGAGGAAAGATTATGATGATTTTTGTTGATTAACGTCTCTGTTAATACACTATATGGAAATCAGTCCAGAAATTAAAAAAACCCGTCTCAGATGAGTATCGAACCCCCGTCTCCCAATTGCCGGTCGGGTGCTTTACCCCTAAGCTACCAGGAAGGTTAACTGAAAATATCTGGATTGTTGGTGCATTGTAGATCTGAATAGATTGCAACAGTACTGTCTTCAGTCGTTATTGCGAATGCAAGGGATTTACTCCTCTTCCTTAACAATTGTTAAGACCTCTGCCTTGTGGATCGTGAGTAGCATCTAGGAGGCAGTGGTCTTAACTACTAGAATCAAGTAATGTTCTAAAGAGATGCATGTATTGCGGTGTATTAATATCGTTGAGGGAAATAAGTAACCTTATGAGGCTCTACCCCGTCCCACGTATGCTAGCCCATGCTACTCTCACCTAACCTGCAGCGTTCAATAGTCTAGGCTACTGTCTCCGTCAAGTAGGCGACTTGATTGTGTCTGTACTAACAACATACTTAGATCTACACATGTTCAAGGCGGTATTTTCCCACCTAAACTCTACACGTGATATATCGATCTATCCGTGTACCTGACTAATTATCTGTCTGTCTGTCGCAATATCTATCTATCATTCTCTTCATGTCCCGATCATCATCAATCATTCATGTCTTTTAGCTTCAGTGCTCAATGAAATCCGTTGGCAAAGTAATGGATTAAATTGTTTTACTTGGCAATGATCTTAAGCAGGAATGACAAGGAAATGATCAATCGGTTCGAGGCTGAAATGCGATCAAGTTGGCGGACACATCTTGTGTAGATTGCATCTCGGGTTGTTCCAGAATCATTTAGAGTCAATCACTGTCGAAAGTTTATTAATACTTATTTTAAAGAAGACTTTTCGAGACAGATATCCTTTAGGTTTTTTGGGAGAGAAAATGGATGAGCCAACTTCCTTTTTTAAAATTTCTTATGGGAAAACTGCCAAGGCACAATTGTATGCTCCTCTTCAGGTGTCCCACTAGTTATTTTGCAGGTAGGACATATTTTGTTAAGGGATGTCCAAAGGCTGTGTAAGAGGACTCAACCACTTGCATTCTAATAAACGACTAAGGAAAACCTAGGATAAACTTTTAGTCTGGACCCGAAACCTACTTGGTGGAGGTGCTGGGTATAAATTATTGTTCTTTTAGTTGGGTATATTCTCACCCGTCTAGCCCCGAGGGTCATCAAACATTCTGTATCGTCCTTGTTGAAGGAAAAACAGACGCGAATCAGATTTTATGTTAATATATATATTGAGAAGTGACACACGTACGTGCAGAAAGAAATAATATGATGCGTATATAAGGGTGAATTTAAATAAATAAATAAATTCGTATTTAGAGTCTACCCACTCAGTTATTTAACTAATTTTCAATGAGGGACATTAATCCGAAGCGACCAAGCCAACCCTGTAGGCCCCGACGCAATCGACGAGTGAGCGATAACAAACAAAATATCAATAGTTTTTAATAGGAAATATAGCAATCAGTGGTATGGACAGTGCGAACACTCGCGGATCAACTCCAAAATTAACAAGGCCGATTCAGAACAACTTTGAGTTTATTATGTGCCTCGTTGCTAAGACGGCTCTAAAGTCACGTTTGCAATTTTCTAAGCCAAGAACTGATGAACTTAAGTCCAAATCAGAAGGTTTAAAACTTCTGTCTCTAGCGGGAATCGAACCCTGGACCTTCTGCATTGGAAGCAGAGACGGTAACCACAAGACCAATTAGCCACACTTTCTCCCTAGCTTGTGTTCTTTTAGTGTTTTGTTTATAATATTTGCAACATTCCTCCCAGTAGCTAATATACCGCAAGAAGTGACGGATGACGAGATGAATGACAAGGTCTGAGTGGGAGTAAAGTTACATGTTGTGCTGATGAGTGTCGCTTCTTATGACAAAGTTCAAGGGATCGGATTTCATCGCTTCCTTATTTGTCTGCACCGACTCCACTGGAAGCCCCCGTACGTTCCGAGTACTAACCGGTGCAAGGAAGGAGTAACCGACGAACAGGAGTGGGTGCAGACCGGTGCAAGGTCAACAGATGAAACATTGCTAATCGGTGCAAGGATGATGCAACCAATTTCGATAATTATACACCGGTGGTCAGTAGTAAATCACGTTCGGGATGAAACTTGTCTTTCCTTGACTGCTCTCGTGCACACCTTGTTATGGTTCGACTGTTGTGCCCCATTAGGGAGCGAAGCTCTTGTAATATAAGGAACGCTTAGACAATCTTGCACAATCTGTTGATACAGAAGCTTCAACAACAGATTGTCTTATCAGTGATCAGGGTATCAGAAGATCGCGGCTACTAGATTCATTCGAATAGCCCGCGGCAGTGATCAGGGTATCAGAAGATCGCGGCTACTAGATTCATTCGAATAGCCCGCGGCAGTGATCAGGGGAACATACGATCGCAGCATGGAGTTTTAAACTCCATCTAGATATTCTTCTCTTACAAACAAGTAAAAGCATGTCCCTTATAGTGTTATCCGACACTGTTAGCTCTTGACGGAGGTGCCCAGTACACAAAAACTGTCCCTTTTTATTTTTTAAGTTACTAGCCACTGTGGGGGCCAGATGACCATGCACATACGGCCACCTTAAACATTCTTTATCATCCTTGTTGACGGGCAATGTAAAAAGCGCGTGTCAGTACGAGGTCGCATTCGGTTTTTATCATGAAACATAAACGGACGAAAAGTGTTTGAGATTTCCTCCTCACAAGTTTGATCTAGTCAAGTGATTTGTTGTGGTCAATACGTTTAAATTTTGATCATTTGTTTACTTTTCCGCTTGGTTTTGCATGGTGTATGCAGAAAAGAACCAATAATAATAATAATAATAATAATAATAATAATAATAATAATAATAATAATAATAATAATATATTTATTGGTCCTTAATTGATCATTACAATGATATTGGACAGGTCAACAATATAACACACAAAGAGTAAGCACTTCAATACAATACAATAAAAACAAGTCAACAAAGATTTAAGAAGTCAGGTATTCATTGACAGAATAAAACGGATTGCTAGTTAAAAATCTCTTCAGTTCAGTCTTAAAACTTATCACATTGTTCTTCTTTAAGTATTTGGGCAGCTTGTTATATAATTTAGCGCCTGAGATATCAGGTCGCATACAAGATAGGTTTAGGTGATGCTCTCCAATTTTAAAATTGTCTCTGTTCCTAGTAAAATGGTCATGGCAATCACCGTTAGTCGTTGTTAGCTTGTCATTATTTAAAACATATAAAATTGCATTGTAAATGTACAGGCAGGGCAAAGTTAAAATCTCTAGGTCTTTAAATAACTCCCTGCAGTGGGCATAACTGCTAGCATGGGACATATACCGTACAGCCCTTTTTTGTAGTCTAAAAAGTCTAATGGTGTGGGGTGACAACCCCCAGCAGACAATCCCATACTGTAGTCTGGACTGGATATATGCAAAGTAAACTAATTTGACAACACGTAGACTGCATACATCCATCAGTCTTTTAATAAGGTAACATCGTCTTGCAAGTTTTTTACTCGCATAATTAATGTGTATGCCCCAGTCCAGCACATTGTCAACAAAAACACCAAGACAATTAGTCACATCAACTTCAACAATAGAATGAGATTTAATATAAACAAGAGGACTTCTGTCAATATTTTTTTGTTTTGTTTTAAACTGCATCAACAATGTTTTATCAGCATTAATAAAAAGTTCATTATCATCACACCATACAACCATTTGATTAGCAGCCAGCCTGCTTTCAGAATACAACGA
Organism: Sweltsa coloradensis; assembly: GCA_024449915.1. Lineage (NCBI taxonomy): Eukaryota > Metazoa > Arthropoda > Insecta > Plecoptera > Chloroperlidae > Sweltsa > Sweltsa coloradensis. The sequence continues at coordinate 262,541 of JAMZAV010001279.1, read as the reverse complement.
CTCAAGATCAAGGTTACTAATTAAGTCATTCGAATCATCTGCATATAGAGTAACTTTACCCATATTTACCGAATCTGTCAAGTCGTTTATGAAAACGATAAAAAACAAAGGTGATAGCACCGAGCCTTGCGGTACGCCTAAACTTAACTTCACTTCTTTTGAAAAAGTTGTTTCTAATTTACCAGATATACAAACAATTTGGCTACGATCTTCTAGGTACGATTTTATCCAGGAATGAGGTTTCCCCGCAATTCCCAGGTGTTCAAGTTTTTTAAGAAGCATTTCATGATTGACACTGTCAAATGCTTTAGAATAGTCATAAAATAAACCTATCACGTGTTTGCGTTTGTCAATGGCCTCAATTACATGAGAGATAATATCACACAGTGCAGTCGTAGTGGGCCTCCCCTTCACAAATCCATGCTGCAGGCTCTCGTTTAATAGCGAATGACTGTCAAGAAAAGAGATTAATCTATTACGCATAGCAGTTTCAAAAATCTTTGAAAACACAGAAAGTAATGATATAGGACGATAATTACTTAACTTAGTTCTGTCACCTTTCTTAAATATAGGGACCACTTTAGCTTTTTTTTAAAGCATCTGGAAATTTGCCCTGAATAAATGACTCATTAACAATGTGTATGAGTGGAACCGCAATGTAAACGCTCACATGTTTTAAGATATTACAAGGAATACTATCTAAGCCAGAGGACTTTTTCTTACTAACTTTGTCCACAATATCATAAAACTCTTGTTTTCGCATAGGCCTGAGAAACATGGCATTGATCGGAGTATGGACACTTGTAGATTTAGGTTGGATATTGTATGTGCCAGGTTTATTGTACACATTTGAGGTGCTGTTTATCGACGGCAGTGACTTTCTCAATTCAGCCACACTAGTGCCAAAATGCTTGTTAAACATATCTGCTACCATTTCCTGCGAAGTAATAAGGGTTGAATCGTTTGTTATGTTTATGTCCAAGGGTGACCTCCTGTTACCGCCAGAATAAGTATTAATAACATCCCATGCGGCTTTAGATTTGTTATTAGCATTAGCCAGATAGTTCTCAAAGTAAATTCGCTTGGCCTCCATAATACTATTTCTGTACAATTTTTTAATTTCTAGGTAATACGAAATATCTAAATTACATCTTATTGGCCCCTTGGATTTTAAATATGCATTTTTTACCTGCAGTGACAGTGAATAGGCTACAAGTCTTTTGTATACCAAGTTCCTTTTGTTTTAAACGGTTTCTTTAACTTTTTTTAAGGGGTATGCTCGATTAAACACTTGCATAAATATACTCATGAATGAATCAAACATAATATTTACACATTTTAAAGCAAAAACAGGTTCCTAATTAACCTCCCTCATGTAAGCCGATGAATTTGTAATTATTATTATTACTAAATTGTCTCGTTTCTTTTATCAGTACCTTCTCTAATAGGCATTACGTTTAACTTCACAGCATGCCTAATTATACAGTGGTCTGACAGACCATAGTCACAAACATCGGTTTCAGATATGTCACTTTCAATATTTGAAAAAATATTGTCTATGCACGTGCTGCAAGTTTTTGAAATCCTCGTTGGCACGGTGACAGAGGCTTTAAAGTTTTCAGATAAAAACAGATCTGTTAAAGAATTACTATGAGGATGATTTTCAGCAAAATTCACATTAAAATCTCCGCAAATTATTGATTTACACTTTTTTAATGTTATGATTTTTAAGATTTCTTGTAACTTGTTATAAAAAATATCGAAACTCGACACCCAACCTAAGTACCATAAGTACTTAGCATTGTCACCCCTTGTCCCCCACCCCTTTAAAGAAGAATACATGGTGGTAACTCACACTTATAGAAATTGTTTTATCTTGGAGGCGCGAATAATCTTAGCTGTTAAAGCGTCCAAAAACTACTAATACTAATTTGAAAAGATCCCTCAAACAGGGACAACGAATCTGCGTCCAAAATTACTAGATATGCCTACTGATACTTGATGAGTTACTTGATTCCTACAAGGGAAGCCTGCCCAAGGTGCAATTTATGCTCCTCTTTAGGTGTCCAACTAGGTAGGTTAAGACAATTGGTATGGGATGTCCGAGGGCTATTTAAGAGGACTCAATCCCTTGTTTTCGCATTTACGACTGAGGAAAACCTCGGGAGGCTATATCATACCAGATACATTACATTGATTCAATGCTACACGAGATTATTTATTAAAATTGTTTCCGCTAACGATTTTCAGTCTTTACATCTCATTTTATTTTGGAACTATGATAGAAATAATGAAGATAATAGGTAAATTAAATTCATTGCCAAACAATGACATCAGCCTCCAGTCGACGCTTCCAAGGCCGCTAGGCCGGCGTATGAGGTTTTATTGGACGTGTAGCGCCGGATGAAACAAACAACCAGCCTACACTTGTTCGGAAACAACTCGTCTTGTTTGACTGATCGTTCCGCTAATACGAGCAATCTGTCTGTTCCTCCTATAACCAGACACGGGGATCAGACGTGTTTATCAATAGGCTGTCGGGTATCAAGGTCTGTCTGCCGGGCGAGCTTCTCTTGCTTGATGAGGCGATCCTCTAGGTTCGCACGAGTGGCGTAAACAACGAGTATTTATAGGGGGATTTCTAAGCTCGCCAGTAGTTGCATTTTATTTCGAAAAAATATGTCCAGAAAAAATCTGAATAAAAGATGACCGATTGGTCCGGGGTAGAATTAGGCCCAGAGCTTGGCGCTGCTAATCGTGAAAGGCGAGGAAAAAGAAAGTCTATCTCGCAAACATCAGGTAGTAAGTGGGTGAGGATATTACTCTCCGAAACTAGAGGTGAGCTCTGGTGGTCGTTGTCTCCCTCCTGTTGGCCCCGACGATGACGACCACGACGTGAGTACCATCCTTTCCTCCCCTACCCGTGGCTCGTTCTGACCAGCATGGGACTTTCCTCCTCACATCGCCTTAATTCAAATAAACTTTTAATAAACTGTCTCAAGAGGTGACGGAAGTCTTGGCTCAATGATCCTAACTTCTAAGTAATCTAAATGCTGTCTTATTTGGATTGTTATTGTTGTCGTCAAAGACCCATGCCCACCAGACCTTTAAACCTTTCGGCTTGTAAATACGGGGATATTAAATAGTTTTTTTTCAGTCGTGAAAATTATTTTTCGGATTCTATGTAACAAATCTATAAAGAAAGTTGATTTATAACCACTTTTAAGACTTATGCAAATTCTTTATTATATGACTTTAATAATTATTGCTCTCTTCACCCTACTATTATAATTATATAGGTAGCTACAAGGGAAGGAATGCACTAAGGCTTATCATGAGCCCAATCTCTTATTACTAACCAGACACACACACAGGTAACCAGGTACACACACACACCTTCAGTAAGGAATGCTAAGGCAGGAATCTATTCCTGGAACTCAAGAATAATAATTATTCTCGCGTGCTAGGCTTGCTACGTTTTGTCAATCAGGTGTGACTTGATTAGTGTCTGTGGTTTAGGCGCGAGCTTTGTAGTTTATAGTTGCGGTCAGGGAGTTATGTTAACTCTTCAGTCCAGGCTGTATTAACTGCACAGGCATGGTAGCCCAGGCTGTATTTTATCTTTATTACAATCCATGGACGTGTGCTACAAAAAACATTAATAATTGAATACAAAAGCATGCATTTTTCCATAAAAACAAGTTTTTGGGTTGTTTACGTATCTATTAGTACACTAAGGATATTCGAGACGATGAGTGGTGATAGATACAAGTGAAGACGATTACAAAAATCTCGTCTCATGCAGGATTCGAACCCACGTCCTCGTAGAGCCGCACGAATCGGAACTTTTCTTAATTATACTGTAAGTTTTAGTCCAAAATATGAAATTATTTACACAATTGGGCATTGAAGTCAACATTTCTGTTACTTATAGTTGTCACCATGACAGCTGGAAATATTATTAACGAACGCGCCTAGCTAATTCCAATTAAGTTAACTTTATATGGCTTAAATATTCGTTTAATTAATTTTTGTAGGAAGCCTGCCCAGGGTGCAATTCATGCCCCTCTTCAGGTGTCTAACTAGGTATGTTGCGGATAGGAAATTGTGAAGGGATGTCCGAGGGATGTTTAAGAGGACTCAATCCCTTGCATTCGCATTAACGACTGAGTAAAGCATCGGGAAAAACCTTCAGTCAGGATTGCCGGTCTCGACGAGATTTGAACTCGGGACCTCCCGAATCATAATCGCGCGCTTAGCGCTCGAGCCAACACTGTCGGTTAAATATTCGTTCATTTGTAAGACGTGTTCATTTCGCTCAAGGGTAGTGATTGCAATTCTTTTTTAGTGATGAAATGATGCCTTTAACTTGAGTTTATATACTGACATTGAAGCTTTTTTATAATGAAATGAGAACTTGTTATTTGCCATTTCTCAGGGTCCCTAGATAGGATATATAGGGCAGGCTACGCACGATACATTTCTCCAAGGTTCATTACTCGCGATACTTATTTACACATAAGCCTTTCTAGGATGAGCTGAACATTTCGGAACCACCATCGGGACGACTGAAGGTAAAGAAAACATTCTAGACTTTCTAAAAAGATAATCGGTTATTATCTAGTAACATTACAAGATTCGATATGGAAATTACGTCATTAAAGTGTCGATTACGTTTCTTGTTTTTCGTTAAGTTGGTGGTTGCGCATTTAGTTCCTAAATTACAGGGATACCACCTCAACAAGCCGCTTACGTAGATAACATCATCGGCGTGTGATGTTACGCCCAGCTGATTGTCGGTAATAACAGACATTAGTTTAGTTCGGGTGAGTTCGGTCGCAGCGCTCGGGTAGCTTCGTGTGTGATGATACCCGGCACCTCCACCAACAATGATGGTGATGTATGTTGCTTAACGTATCTATTAACGCACTATGACTATTATATTCGAGGCGATGAGTGGGTATAGATAAAAAAAGGGGGAAGGAGGATAAAGGACGATTACAAAAAAACAGGCCTATGCGGGATTCGAACCCACGTCCTCGTAGAGCCATATACACTTCGGACCAGCACCACCCTAATCGTATGGCGCTAGAAAGGACGAGTTATTTTATCTTGTTTAATTATATTTGGATTAAGGGCGCGTCAACCGTTAGAGTCATAATGCGACACTCTAGCCTAGGGGATATGGGGAGGAGGGCCCATGCTGGTCAGAACCTGTAGAAAAATAAATCGTATTTTTTGTCTGTATGTTCGCTCTCTACCGGGCAAACGGTATAATAATATGTGATCTTGATGAAAATTTATGGGAACGTTCGAAATCACGGAACTTAGATATGTTATCATTTTGGGGTCAATCGAAGAAATATTTCTCATAAAAATCGTACTGTTAGCAGACATAGTTCACTCTTGTCTTGATAATGACGACAACGAGGACAACAACGACGCCACGAAACAGTATTCATTGCACAAAAATAATCAACCTTTAAAGCTCATCCGTCAATACGACTGGAAAAAGCGTTCGCGAAGCGGTCTAGTGTATGAAGCTTAGAACACGCATGGATACAGAATCCAGGATATTGGATGAAGTAAAAAATCTTCCGGCTCTTCAATTAAAAGAAATTATTTGAACGCGAGTGTTAATTTAATAACACTGGTTTAGATCGTTGATTACGACGTAGCCCCGAACTTTGGGTATTTTCCGCATCCTTTGGTTAATTCAACACCGTGATAATTCCTCGTTGTAAAGTTGATAAAATCCCCGCGCGGCTCGCGCATGTTTCACAGCCAGCTTGGTTAATCAAAGAGGCCGTGCTGTGTAATCGCGTTAACTCCGCGACAACAACAACAACAACAGCTACAACTTTGCAGATTGGATTCTCTCTGACTCTGAAGTCTGTCGCCCACGCCGCCTCTCGTCCCAACTCACAACACCGTGATAATTCCTCGTTGTAAAGTTGATAAAATCCCCGCGCGGCTCGCGCATGTTTCACAGCCAGCTTGGTTAATCAAAGAGGCCGTGCTGTGTAATCGCGTTAACTCCGCGACAACAACAACAACAGCTACAACTTTGCAGATTGGATTCTCTCTGACTTTGAAGTCTGTCGCCCACGCCGCCTCTCGTCCCAACTCACAACAGTCTCAACTCACAAAACCCACGCGCTCTCGTGTTCGCATTCACGCGCATCTAAACACAGGCATCTGTTGAGAGCTGTCCTGCTACATTAACTATCCCTTTCAAGACTCAATTTAACTCGTCTAGATTAAATATTTTCATTAAAACAATAAACATTCAGCATTTTTTCCTAAGATTTTTGGAATTCTGTTTTTTTAATTGTGAATTTTAAGAAATTTTTAAAACTTTTGGATTGTGAATAATAGTTTTGTTTTAATTGAAAATGCAAATTGTAAGAGCACACCAAAAACAAGATTTTTTCTGAAAGTTTTGCATATTTTAGATTTTGTTTATCTCAAATACTAGCAATATATGAAAATGCTGGGACAAACAAAAATGTTGTCGTTTTTAGCTGTTTTATTACAAATGTGTATATTCAATCTTCTCTTAGAAAAGTACTATTCGTCCCATTGGCATAGGAAATAATAGTTTCATTTTTTATCAACCAAACAAAACAAAATAATTCTAGGTCAAATTGAAAAACAACATCATTTACTTGCATTTAATTTATAAACTTGGATGTCCACTATAGTGGACACCAGTAGCGAGAGGGTTATAATAAACTCGTATTTGGTGGAGGTGCCGGGTATTTATTGTGTATTGTATTTATTGCTTTTAATATCATTTTTTTACAATAATATAATATGCAATGCCGTCCGCGGTGGCACTTACGATTAGGGCGCTGTTCCGAAGCGTGTGGCTCTACGAGGACGTGGGTTCGAATCCCGCATAATTAAGGCATTTTTGTTGTGATCGTCCTTCATCGACATCCATCACCACTCATCGTCTCGTATAGACAACATAAATCATCATAAATAAGCAAACTTTAGTGATTGCACTTATTAATTAATTAAATAATTTATATATTCATTTATTTATTCATTTATTTATTTATAAACGTGCACATTCATTAGTAAAATGTGCATAGCAACACCCTTTTAGACTGCCAACCTTATTCTAGTTGAGCGTTGAGCCACGTAACCTGTTGAGAAAATCATCATCAGTTCTATTGAATACTATCGATATCTGTCAACAAGTTTTCAATCGATTAATTTCGATTCGACACGGATGAGACTACATCTAATCGCGTGACATCCCCGACAATACCGTGCAAATGAGCTTGTCGCCCCCTCCCCCCCCGCCTCCTGACGTCACCCGCCACCCGCACGGTCTCCTAGAGTATTCGCAATACCGAGAAGAATGCGCGAGGAATCTTGGTTCATCTCCGGAGAGTTATAATATGTTCGGTGGGCTGACCTTATGTACACTGACTCACGGGTATTTGGTCAGGCTACGTCCCTGGACCGTGGGGGGCTTTCACCAGCTGTCGACCAGGATGATGCGGAGGAAACAATCAGACCTGATGATGCAAGTTTTGCGGAGGAAACAATCAGACCTGATGCAAGTTTGTTTTATTTTATTTATTTTATTTATTTATTTAAAGTCTATCCTATTCAGTTATAAAAACTGATTTACAAAGTTTGTTTCATACCAGAAGGACGCTTTTTACAGTCGCGTTGATGGATGAGATTTTATGGTTGATTATCGTTGCCCTAAAAGTACGATTTCTTCGATTGTCCCTAAAATCATTATATATCTATCTAAGTGCAGTGATTTCGAACGGTCCTGTATGAATTGTATGTCCTATGTCCTATATGTCGTGGGCCAAATATCACGAAAATGTCGCATTACAAAATCGTAAGAAAATAGTAAGAGAACGAAATATTCATGAGAATCATTTCTTTGATTGTATCCAAAAACGTGGCAGATCTAAGTTCAGAGATTTCAAAGGTCCACTCCAATTTTCATCAAGATCGCATACGCCGTTTGCCCGGTAGAGAGCGAATAAACAGATACAAAAAAACATCCTAGCTATTTTTTGTGGTAGGTGAAAATGAAGTCTTGATGAAATGAACTTCGCATGAAAGGATAGTAAATGTGGCTCGTTAGTCTTGTGGTTATAGAGGTTCTGCTTCCAATGCAAATGGTCCAGGGTTCGCTTCCTGCTTTAGGCAGAGGTATTTTCACATCTGATGTGCATCAGTTCTCAGGCATTTATTTTTTCGTAGCATTACCCTTCAAAATAGGTTTTCATAATGTGTGTAGGCCCTGATAGCCATGGGGGGCAAAAGGAGTCACTCAAAAATTAATACATTTTCTAACCCGGCACCTCCACCATTTCTAGTACATATAATTATTTTCAGCCAGCGGTTATGTCTACGTCGTTTAGCCGGTTCCCACTCGAACACCGAAGTTAAGCAGCCTCGGGCGTGGTCAGGGGTAGAGTGGGTGACCGCTCTGCCCTGAAACTCACGTATACCGCTAGTTAGAGCAGACGGAGGGTTCGAGAGCTAGTGTAACGGCTTCGTTCTCATCGACGTCTGCTCGGCAGTCCGGGTTAGTGGAGGAACCTATATGACTGTAAAGTTACACCGTCCTTTCGGATGGGACGTTAAGCCGTTGGTCCCCTGGGTACTTTTCGAAAGGAGTAGGCTACTTTCCGGTACCGGGTTTCCCCTCCCTTCTATTCACCATTCATCCTTATCTATCACCACTCATCGTCTCGAATAGCATTAGTGCATTAAGCAATATCAAATCAATCAAATCAATTTAATTATTTTCCATGATAATCGCACTTTACTGGTATTAAAGTAAGTTTTGAAATGAAGATGCTCATCGTTCAACGTGACTGTAAATTCCGTTCTCCCGTGTTCTAATTTATGCCGTCGTGTATGTGTTATACGTCATCTGTGCGTTTAGACGGGGGTAGGGCACCACACTAGAGGAAACTATTGACATTGTACTCCAAACCTTTGCCAATGTAAATATTTAGGATGCCTGTTTGTCAGGTACCAATACCCTTAACACACCTTTCTTGATAAATTAATTAATTCGTTATTTGACCATGGAAGCTTGTGTTTTTACTTATTTGTTTTACATTTAATGATTGCCTTAAATCATTACACGGTTTAACCAGGCTCTCATTTTAATCGCCACTATCATTGTTTGCATTATATGGTGGAAACTTATAATGTTAATAATTAATTGTTATTGTGGTTGTATCTATTAATACTTTTAGAAAATAAATGGAATAAATACACATTTTTAGTGTAAATATCCTTAACCCTCCGTCACTCGCGTGGGGTTCTACAAACCCCAGGGTCTACATTCGACTCAGTTTCTCTGCATCAGACTGTTTTACCGACTCTAGATTCTCAGTACCTTCAAGTCACTCTATCTGTTAGCGAAATTTGTAATCCTCTAATCATTAGGGCTTTTAGTGTCGTTATATTGCCGGTCTAAACTTGGCTGGGGTTTCTGAAACCCCACGCGAGTGATCACGTTACAGTAACAGCATAGGGAAACTCAATGCTATTTTGGCCCTAATTTTGAAATTTTGGAATTTTGGAAAAATTCTTCTTGCAATTTACTAACTGGTTCATCTTTATTACTAAAAAGTGAAACAAAACTTAAAATTGCATTATTTGGACACCTTTTTTGAATATTTTGAAAATGTCCATTTTTTAATCTGAAAAATACAATAAAATAATATTTCATACAAAAAGGTTCATTGGCATTTTATTTCCCTGTCCTCCCAGTAAAAACCACCTACATAGTAGTTCCACAAATCATATGAGCACAGAAAGAAAGACCCAAAACATCCTACTGCACTAATTACAGCCCAAAATAATTTGGGATTTGAGAAACCCCAACGCGAGGGATGGTGTTAAGAAATTCCGCGCGAGTGACGGAGGGTTAAATATATAGTGAATCTGTAAGTCTACGCTATATTCAAATTCTTCTGCCTAAATATTTTTGATCCTATGTGAAGTATTGGAACTATACTATACGTGCTTTCAATGAGTTATAAATCGAACACAAATACCAACAAGGTAATACAAAATATATTGTTGCTTATAATCAAGCATAATTTAAAGGCCCCCACTCTTCATAACTTTCAATAACGCCCAACAAGAACGGGCACGGGAGTACCAAATAGGGAGCGAAGCGAACCGTTATTACATCAAACTTGTCCCAGCTTTGGTGGAGGCGCCGGGTCTGAGATATAAAAACGTTCTGGGGTCAGAACCCGCCCCTTTTTGACCCTTTTAAAGTGTCTATGTTCTTGTCACTTTATTGTATTATATGTTATCTTTTATATTATGTGTGTGCAATTCTTTGCATGTATTATATTTTTATTATATCACACTTGTGGGGCTTTGCCCTGTATGCTGATAATTAAATAAAATGAAATAAAAATAAAAAACATTCTGTATTATCCTTGATGAAGGTCAATGTCTACAATAACCGCTTGTCAATCGTAGGTCATGTTCGGATTTATCGTGAGACGTGACACACGTAAAGACGGACGGGGAATGATGATGATGACGATGATGATGATGATGATGATGATGATGATGATGATGATGATGATGATGAAGACGATGAGTGGTGATAGATGAGGATGAAGGTCGATTACAAACAGCCCGTGCCTAATGCGGGATTCGAACCCACGTTCTACACTTGAGGACTAGTGCACTAATAGCAAATACTCTAATAGTCGCTATCGCTAATACAGGAAACTCCGCCCCTTTCCCATTGTGTAGGCGGGCGACACTAGTCGTTCGTTAGGCCTTGATGGGTGACCTATAAGGTCGATAAAGTAGTTGGCGCGTCACGTAGTTGGGGACGTAGTCTAACCAAGTAACCCATGTTTGCTGTGCACTCAATAAGGAATTAATAATTACTAACTATTATTTAAAAATAAAATATAATAAATAATTAATAATAATAATAATAATAATAATAATAATAATAATAATAATATAATAATAATAATAATAATAATAATATAATAATAATAATATAATAATAATATAATAATAATATTAATAATAAAAGTAATAAAAATATTATGCAATATAGCGGACGTGAAAAAATACACAAAAACCTACAAAACATTTAACGTTTCTATTTGAAATATAAAGGACTTTCATTTGAAAAGAAGTTTGATTATTCATCCAACAAAAAAAAAACTTCAAAACCTTTAACGTTTCTATTAAAAATATAAAGACCCGAGAAGACGTTTAATTAATTGTTATCACCCATGAACAAAAAAAACCTACAAAAACTTTAACGTTTCTATTTAAAATATAAAGGACTTTTACATGGAAAGGAGTTTTATTAATTATAATTAAAAAATAAACAAAAATAACCTTCAACACCTTTAACGTTTCTATTTAAAATATAAAGGACTTTCACCCGAAATGGGAGTTTTACATAAAGAATAGATTGTAAAAAAAAATTACCACCACGGAGATTTGAACCGGGGAACTTTGGATCAAGAGTCTAACCCGCTACCATCCTGCCACACGGTGCCGTGAGAGCGGGTCGCCTACAAACGTGTTGGGTGGTATGGACGATGGCCGCTGCAGCAGTCGGTAAGGCAGTCGAGTCACCCATCAAGGCCTAATCCGTCTTCCGGGCGACACGATCAAGCGCGCGCTCTAGCCGAGCGGTGTGCACTACGCCCGCGAGTTTGAAATATACCGTGCGCGTAAATGAGAAACATGCATATTTTGGACGGCTTATATAAGACTTAAATGAGAGAATTTTATTTTGATTACAGAACTAATGCATTCAGTAATAAAGGTTTTCATGTTATTTAAACAGTTGTTCAAAATATTTTGAAATTTGCCTTTATAAAATACTATTAGAACATACATTCATTGAGCACAATCAAGAGAACAACTGGGCATTATATTTCGACCGACATTGTGCTTATGAGCGAGATGCGCCTGGTTACAGGACTTATATTTAAAATTATTTGTTTCAATGTAAAAATGTCTGTTTAGAATATCAATATTAGATATTATTTGTGTTACCATAGAGCAGTCTCAAAATTTTTCATGAACTGGGACTGAAGGTATGCCCCTACGTTATTATTACCTAAAACAATGACTGGCAAATCACTTCCTTGAAATAAGATATGGATGCAGTAATGATTTGCTAAGAGTTAGACACCAAGATACAATGCATGTGAAAGTAAAAAACAAAAATTAATTTGTAGGCAATTTGGAATTCTACAGCACTAGGGCATATACATAAAATACTAATCTTATTACAGAAAACAAATGGAGAAACCATTATGGACGCGAGGATTATATCTAAAAATTGGGATTTTTTAGGTTGGGCAACTAGGGAAATATATTAATTGCCAACATCCTTGAAAACAATTAATATTGAAATGAAATGAATAAAAAGACTTAAAAAATGATTAATTAAAATTCATAAAAAAGGTATATAACTGTAATTCATTTTGGTCCAACACAGTATGTTGTTTGGAATTACAATTTATGCTTACAAACAAAATATATAAGATATGTACATATTACTATAGGTAAGCCTATGTAGAGCATTGATAATTGTCACCAAGTTAATAGATACATAATAAGATACATAAAAGGTTGGCATCAAGCTTGCTTACAAATAATTGACAAATGTAGTATTTTGTATTTCAAATACATTTTCTTTGAGTAGGCTATATTGCCAAGGATTGCAAATAATACATATATTCAATTAAGTGTGGAATTCTACAAACAAAAAACAAAGGAAGCAAAATGTACAAAATACAAAGCATGAAGAGCATCATTAATCGGATATCAAATTTTACCTGTAATTGGTAGAATTACTAACAAAATAGGTTTACTGTACATAAATGATAACAATGCTGTACAAAGTGCATTGCTAATATTGATGTTTTACAAGAGATGCAAACAAATATACACTACCAATACAATAATATAATAAACAATAATAAAAAAACAAATCGTCAAATGCTTTAGTCCTATTTCTTTTGGGGGGAATTTAGCAATAATTCTTCCATTTTACTCTAGACTCTAGATTCTAGACATAACATCTAGGCCTAGACATGTGGTTTTGCTGGGTCCTAGACCATAGGCCCTTCAATAAGATAGGGCCTACATAGGCTAATCTATAGGAATAATACACTTACGTTTGTTGATTCCTGGGGAAGCGAAAATACGACTTGGAGCAATTTTTCACCCCGTAGTTATTGCAGCCATACATGGCACATATCACACCAGCCATGGTCGCATGTAATAAAGCTTAATATAATTGTGATATATTTGTTTAAACAATAACTTGCGTACGACGTACCATGCAACACATGGCCATCACATGGCTATGACGAGTAGTGAGCACACCGCTCCGCACGCGCGCTAGTGTGCTGTTGTCGCCCGCCTAGAAGCTCTCTTTCCTGTATTAGCGATAGCGACTATTAAAGTATTTGCTAATAGTATTGTAATGTAACAATAATGTAAACCTAGCCTCCTCAGTTCTGATAAGAATGAAACCATTTCTGAAAACCAACCTAATTATACGTTCCCCGTCGTGTGGTCGCGCATACCAAGTAGCTTGTATTGTAGTAGAAGGCGGTGTGTTATCGGTGACGTACTGCTCGTGTGTGACGTCACTCTATGACGCTACATCCTAGGACGCGGCCCACAACTTCCTGTGGTGAATGGTAAGGCGGGTCCACCATGTGTGTATGTGTAACAACACAACCCACGTAGCCGTTGCTGCCTGTGTCACAACTCTACACTCTCGTCACCGCAAACATCTTGAATTACAATTTTTTCGCCCCCTCCCTCACAACAAATTATTAATTGTAAAATTTCACATACTAAAATTTGATTTTAAATAGTGTTGTAGTTACCACAAAGTATGAACGGCAAGTACCAATCTGGGCCCGGGGTAGAATTTGGCCCAGAGCATGACTCTGCTAAACGTAAGAGGCTAGGAAGAGTTAGAGTCCATCTCTCAAACATCAGCTAGTCAGAAGGGTAGTTCATTACTCCCCAAAACTAGAGGCGAGCTCTGGCAGTCGTCGTCGGGGACCCCTATACCCATTCCCTTGACTACCTTCCCGACGACGACGACCATGACGTGAAAACCCTCTTTCCTCCCTCTACCTATGGCAAGTTCTGACCAGCATTATAGATGTTCCTCCCCAAATCCCCTAGACTCAAGTCATGACCTAACGGTTAACGCGCCCTTGATGCAAATACTAAAAATAAATAACGGCAAGTACTTGTTTACTGATATGGGCGCGAGGAAATGCATGAAGATGCCTCCCTACGATAATAATGTCTGCACCTTCTAATTGGACCTGGTATTAAAAGTGTAAAACTAGTATTTCCTCGCAACATCTGTTGCTCAGCACTTGAAAAGGAATTCTTACATATTAATTTGTTCGCTGCAATCTTAGGCGTGGAATTAATTGCATGCAGATGATGCACACGCGATCTAGCGCCTACACTTACTGCACTAAACACTGTTGGTCGAGCTCAGTACAACACAGGCACAAGGGGAAGCAGGATTCAAACATTTTAGTCACATTTGTATGGAATTTAACGTGATTGCGTGAAAATAAAATTTGAAGGCACCGTTATATAGCACGTTTCCTAAATTGTCTGTAGTTTATTTATTTTTTAACTTTTAATCTTTCGAAAAAGTAAAAAACACCCAAATAAATCTGCATTTTTTTTACTGTTTTCTGGTAAATACACAAAACAACACAAAATTTTATTTTGATATAATGATAAATAAGACCGACAGTGTTGGCTCGAGCGTTAAGCGCGCGACTCTGATTCGGGAGGTCCCGGGTCAAATCCCGTCGAGACCGGCAATCCTGACTGAAGTTTTTTTCCGAGGTTTTCCTCAGTCGTTAATGCGAATGCAAGGGATTGAGTCCTCTTAAACAGCCCTCGGACATCCCTTTACATTGTCATATCCGCAACATACCTAGTTAGTCACCTGAAGAGTGGCATGAATTGCATCCTGGGCAGGCTTCCCACAAAAATTTAAAAAGTATTTTATGATAAATCAATATTGGCTACAGAAAATGAAACGCGCCAACCGTCAAGTCAGTCGTACTGAGAGTAATTATACTGGTCTGGTGTGTGAGGTAATATTGGCGAGTATCATTGGTAGTGAGTCATAAAGGATGGGCTAAGTAGTTTGTATAGGTGAGGTTGTTTGTTGGGTGAGGTTTCTCCAGACTTAAGTTGGATTAATTAAGATTAACTTAAAGTTTGATTGCTTTGTCGTTTGTTGTGAAGTAAGTCGTCTAGGTTTTGTGGTTTACGTGGGTTAGTTTGGTTAAGTTAAGACAAGAAGTTGAATGAGTGGGCTAGAGCTTAAATTGCGGTTTATGTAGCCTAGTTCTTGAATTGGGCCAGATTGTTTTTGGACTGGAAATTCTGACTGAAACTTTTTCCGAGGTTTTCCTCAGTCGTTAATGCGAATGCAAGGGATTGAGTCCTCTTGTAATGCTCTCGGGCATCCATTCACAATTGTCCAAATTTAAAACAAAAATACTTAGTAAGTCACCTGAAGAGGGTCATGCAATGCACCCTGGACAGGTTTCCCAAGATAAATAAAAACATATCGTTTAATATATTTACTTTGCTGTAAATAACGCTGACTTGTTGTCTCTAGTTGGTCATTGTTCGCTTGTCGATGGTGTCGGCGACTACACTGTTGGCTTGGTTGGCTTTAAACTTAACGTCCCCCATTGAAAATCAGTTATGTGACTTAGTGGGTATAGACTCAAAATACGTAAAAAAATATTTATTTACTTTTTTGATTGATTAAATTGATTGATTGATTTTTTTTGTTTATTTATTTATTATGAATTCATTTATGTTTTATTTTATTATTAGTTAAATAATTATTTATTAATTTATTAAAGAACAACTATTTCTTGCTAGCGCCTGATTGTAGCCCCCACCCTTGGCCCCGTGCCCGACTACGTACGTCTCAGCTAGTTAGATGTGACTAATCGACCACAATGGAAGAGTTATCGAGTGTTCGCCAGGTATGCGCGGGTAACACGGTCAGACCTGAAGACAATGCCACCAATTACTGCTCGCCTGATCGAGTGGGTGTCGAGACGGAGTAAACAACTCCGCTTTAGGCTGTGAAATACCCGCCGCTGTATTAGGCGCTGGACCTTGGAGAACAGGCCGGGCCGACACTCGATTACATTCATCTCTTCTGAAGGGATTTTAATTTATCTCAATTGGTTTAATCAATCTATTTTTAATGTATATATTACACACATTGTAATTTACATGTTTTAAGTCTTTCCCCATTTACAAACAACTTGACATTCAGGTTAAGGTGAACATTAGCTCCAGATGAACAGTCCGGTGTGAGTTGGCTTTCTTAGTTGCCGGTTAGCCAGAACTCAGCCTCCTCTTCATCTGACAACTCGTCCAAATCCTCTGCTTGTTTATACCTAGTATATCCATTGATTCAGATCATTCTACCTTCTTCCAAATTCTACATCCTCCCAAGACACGTCTCTCTCCTATAATTTGTTCAATTCGCCAATATCTTGACCTTCCTACTTTTCTCTTATTCTCTATTTATTTCTTCTTGCCATGTGTCCAAACCATCAGTCTCTAATACATCGTCCAATATTCGCCATCTTCAACTTCCAACATCCAATTTACATAATTCCTAGTTATAACTCGCCACTCTTCAGTTGAATGATGCAATCATTAACTGGAGATTCAGTATTTATAATAAGACTCAAGCAAAATAGGGAGAAACTTTTTAGTTGGGATCTCCGTTGGTTGGTGTTGAACTAACGTCCACTGAAAGTAGATCCTATTACTTAACACGTCGAACAGTTATGTTTTCATTATACTCTAACTATGTTGTGTACTATATCCTCGGCAACTTTATCTCTATTCTGACAAAACAATTTTTTTTTTTAAATTATTATATTGGTTTGGTTTTAGACCTAGAATGTAACCTTGGGGGAATCCCTCTAACCTATCGCTCCTCGTATGCTAGTTCTGAGCCATGCCTCATCTCTTAGTAATTGGACCGAGTGTGTGTTGTCCTGCCATACTGGGCAATGGGCAACACTAGATCAGCCGGTGTTACAAAAAGCGACCTTGAAACTTGGAGCGTGCGCGTCCACTATGGCAAGACAAGATGCAACAATGTGGGAAGATTCTTAAAACAGAGATCTTGTGACGTAACAACTAGAGCTGTTGTGTTATTAGAAGGTTCGTCATAGAGTAAAGTGTTGTGTATAAGGTAGTGGTTTCATTGATCGTAATGGGAAACTTCTTTATCGACTCTAATCGTAATGAGAACTGTATTATGAAACTGTAACACACGTTAGGTAATAGCAAAATAATACTCATTATTGCTTCTGAAAAGGATTGCATTTGAATGCTTGTTGGAATGGAGAGCGCAACTCATAACACTAGCCCGAAAGCCAGTGTAAAGTGTAGACACTGGACTTCTGAGTGTTGACACCTGGTCAGCGAACGAACAGACCTATCGCCCTTCAACAAAGATGACACAAATTAATGTTTTTGGAAATCCCAAGTGTCAGGGAGGCGGGGCTAGCTTCACCCAAAGCTAACATTTAAATACCTGACACCTCCATCAACAACAATAATTAAAATGATCAAGATATTTGATTCTTGTACTCTTCTTTGACGATAATATGTGTCAAAAGTAGCCTCAGTCTCTAGCAACTACTTTAAGAACACTTTCAAATAGTATTGCCGACAGAGGGAAAACGAACTGCGAACACACTAATCAGAGTCTCACGCGTGTCTAGAAGGCTGTGCTTGGAACACACGGACCACCGCCTCCTAGGTCGTGAGAGAAGACGAGGTGTCTAGGAGGCAGTGCTTGGAACACACGGACCACCGCCTCCTAGTCCTAGGTCGTGAGAGAAGACGAGGTGTCTAGGAGGCAGTGCTTGGAACATATAGACGAAGAGCTGTCTATAGATCTAACCGCACAATTAGCTTTGACGCTTCTCTCAGCGTGTTGAGAATATCAGCTAGCGAGGAGAACGTGCCACCCTCAGGGTTGCAGCACTTACTACGCGAGCACTCTCTCCGACAGACAGACAGACAGACCGCAGGGCTGACACTCACACTCTAACCGAGACACGACCTTTCGCCAGAGCAAACACCTTGTATAGGGTGTGTCTAGAAGCGCAACAGTCGGGTGATTACTCGCTCATTCGCACACTTCCCTTCTCCAGAACTAAATAGACAACTGACGTAGAAACTTTAGGGCGTGTCCAAAAGCTTTAAATGTTACTTAATTACTTGCTAATTTTGTAAGCTTAATTGTCTATTTGTTCTCTCTAGAATTAGCACCTTCAATAATAAAAAACTCTTAAGAAAATTAGGGTGTGTCCAAAAGCTTTAATGTTACTTAATTAGTTGCTAATTTAACAATTCTTGTTTAATATTTTCCTCTTGAACTTAAACCTTCAATATACTACTGCCGTAGTAATTTTAGGGTGTATCCAAATGCGTAAAAACGTTGCTTAATTACTTGCTAATTGTTTATGCCAGTTAAGTGTTAACTGCTTTTGATTTGAAGGGAACCAACGGAAAAGGCTAAAATTATTACTTGAAGACTTGCTTTTTAAGGGTTTATCCGCCAAATGCCCAGAAGATATAGTTATTGCTTTGAAATAAAGGAAAATATTATTAATATAGCCTTAAGATTAAAAAGTGAGCGGTGATTTGGTCAAAATTGTATCTTATATTATATTATTCACAGTATATCGACTTATGTATTCACTGCTGGTGAATGAAACTTTATCATGTTATACGAATATTTTGTTATGTAGCACTTATTAAAAGTGACATTACTTCAGATGCTAGTTCAAAACTACTTTGCAAATCAAAATTTATATAAAAAACAGCCTGATTACAGTGCCAACATTCTGAAAACAAATGTAACCGTGGACGTCACCATACGCTTTATTACTGTATGTGTAGCAAAATGTATTAAGTAAACTTAAAAAGATGCCAAGAAAGAACGAAGCGATAAAACTGAGCAAATAAGGGAAATAAGGAAGTACTTTCTGCTTTCGGACACGCCTTTACACTTTAAGCGTAGTGAAAATAAGAAACCACGTGATTTATTTGGACCCTTTTAAAACAAGAAGTGGCTCATTGCCAGCGTACGATGGCAGTCTATGTGCTGGACAATGCCAGTTCTGTCTGAGCACCACTCTGTGTTTCTTACTAAGATAATAGGTCAATTCCGAGATATGGTCTATTGTACGTTCTAGCCCAACTATCAAAATACCATAAGAATTCTGCCAAGACTCGTACAAACTGATAGTTTTTCGTAATGGTTTTCCCAGTCTTGAGGTCTGTGTGGGATTAAGGATCCAATCTTCCTTTTCCAAGTGTCACAGTACTCTAAACTTCTTTATTACAGTGTAACTTGGCTCATTCTCTGAAAATTTTTACCATTTCTTCTAACATGATATCTGTGAAAAGTCTCGGCAAATATAAAAATAAAAATGCGTGTCCATCCTCATAACCGTACAATAATTGTACGGTATAATTCTTGTTCTTTTATATATACACCATCTCAAGTGTCCTGTTCTAAAATGTAGCATAATAATATTCTGACTCAAAAAGGAATTTAATGACGTCATGTTTTGAGTTGTCAGTTCACTTTAAGTTGCAACACGTCAAGGTATTAACACGTCGCGTCACAGTCACACCTCGAAAACCAATTACACGACTCCACACTTGACTAGCCCCTTAATTAACAAGATTAATTAGCTAGTTAATTAACTCAGTCTGGCAGTATTGTATTCCCGACTGGCGTGGAGCTTTAAGAGGGCTCGCTGAGCATAGCGCGGGAGAAGTGCACGCACTCAGATTCGGACGATTGAAGCTGAACGGTTATCATTTCATTTTTTTATTTTGCATGTACGTCAATAATGAACGCCTAGAAAGTTTAGGAAATGGGAAATTCAAAACATGATTTTATTTTGCAGTATTCTAATTCCTTTGCTTAGTAAGGATTAAAAAATTACCCTGTGCAACTGTTGATGTAAATGGTAGGGTCTATTACGACAATTGTCAGTAAAAAAAGTGGGTGGTCAGATTAAATGTTTTCATATTAAAAAAAAGGAGTGAATTATCATGATTTCTAATGTTTTACTCAAATTTGATAAATTGATTTAGAAATATGCTTACAACGACCCACAGATTCTTTCTTTATTAACATAAGCGTTAACTATGATAGATGATATAAACCATTAACCTAAGAACACGATGCCGAGCGCTTGAACTAGCCTATCGAGCCCTCTTAATGCACCCGAACGGCAGCCGCTTGTATTGATATAGACCCGCAAGAGTTGCAAAGGTTGTTCTGTCCGGAGAAAGTAAGACCAGTCGGATATAAGACTCAGTGGCGCCGAAGTGTGTTGTTTGCGACAATCCTCCGCGCCACCCATATCAAGTCCCCAAAAATGCACCCAAACGGCAGCCGCTTGTATTGATATGGACCCGCTAGAGTGGCGAAGGTTGTTCTGTGAGCGAAAGTAAGACCAGTCTGATATTAGACTCAGTGGCGCCCAAGTGTGTTGCTTGTGACACTCCTCTGCACAACCCCTATCTAGTCCTCTTAATGCACCCAACAGCAGCTGCTTGTATTGATATAGACCCGCTGGAGTTGTGAAGGCTGTTCTGTCCGGAGAAAGTCTGACCACACAATGATATTAGACTCCATGGCGCCGAAATGTTTTGCTTGCGACACTCCACTCGTTATCTTGAGATTTATCAGTCTGGGTTTGGTCGGAGTAATAAACTGAGGTAATAAAGTTAAGCGGATAGTAATGTTTAGTAAAGTGGCTCCGACAGGGAATGCCCTGCAGTCTTCTGTCTCCTTCTCGTCGTTATAATACCCGGTCATCAAGATCAGCTTTCCTTGATCTTGTTTATGTGCGTTGCTTCATATCAAACAATGATTATACACTCACATCTGTTTATGCAATCAATAATCCAGGTTAATTTATTTTCAATAATGTAAATGTTGTTGTTGATATGCATATATTAGTTTCTTGTGATGATATTCTGTTCTCATCAAAGACAAAAAATAAAATATGTCGAAAAATGCAGAACCGAATAAATTTATTTAAAAACATTTTGGATTCAGAAACATATATTATGTTCGTGTGTCAGTGTCCGTGTCGAAAATGTATTGTGGAAAACGACGTTATGAAATATGTATTTGCATTGATTTAATTGTACTCTTTTTTTAAAGAAAAATGTGCTATACGAGGTGTAGACATAATCATTTCTAATTTGTTTTTCTCTATCTTTTCAGGTAAGTTGATGCCGATTTTGATTTTAAATAATCAAACGAGAAATGGCATGCATATGGATCATGGACAACAAAGGTCCCGGGTTCTATCCCCGGTGGAGGTACCGTTTATTTATTATTCACTATCCAGTATTCGAACCCTGAACTAATGACAACCAGTAAATCCTGGAATTATACAACGGTTAATACAAACAAATTAAATGCTCTATGTGGTTTGAGAGAGAAACTTGAATAAATTAATAGTAATAAAGTTCCGGGCGGCGAGTTTGGAGTCGTGTATTATTAACAAGGCGGTGGTTTCATGGACGCCCAAACTGTAACGTACCTCCATCCAACGCATGGGCGCTTTGCATAATGTCATTGTTCGTGTGTTGAATACAGTGTTGATTCTGAGACACTTGTCAGACAAGACTCAAAGCAGAATCCGTCTTCCGTTGTAGATCTGTGTTGATTTTACAAGACGTCTGTTATGAAGGATATAATCAGTAGTGTCCCGAATTAAATTGGTGTATAATTACTAACAATTTTTAAGAATTTTAATGTTTTCAAATATTTTTATCACGTTTTTTTCTGATTTAAAGTTTTAATTTTAAATATATTACTTTTCTGGGGGATCCCTATTTTTCCATTTTGAGTCTTTTTTGCAGATGCGTTTTTATTTAATCTTCTCTAAAAATGGCACTTTTTGTCCCATTGACATGGGGGAAAATGTTGTTTTTTAATCCTTCTTTTAAGATTGACGTGCAAAACGTAAGTTGTAACTATTGCTAATTGCATGGCGTAAACATTGCAAAAAATTCTTTTTTTTTTGACCTCAGTACTTGTGTCGAGAATACGAGCGACATTAATTTTTACGAATTTAAGTTGTTATGGTATGTGCGTTTGTGTTTAATACAAATTTGGGTTCAAACACTTAAAGCTGATGAAAATGTCGGTGAATCTTTAGTCAATGTCAGCGATGAATATTGAAACCACGACCTCCTCACTCAAGTTACAAGTATCATGAACTATATAGCTGAGTACTTCCTCTAATCATGACCTAGTGGCCTCTTTAGATCATTACCCTGTTAACCATCACAATATCGTCCATGTAGGGGTGACATCCTTCTAAACGGCGCCACTTTGTCGCAATCTTCTGATGAAATATTAATTATAATGGCGCCCAAGGCGACAGATCAATCAATTAATGGATGCACTTATTGTGAGTCCTAACTCCTTGATTGACGCGGAGCCACCTCTGACCGTAAGAGCTAATGATGACATTAACGACGGAGGAATTTACAAGGCGGCGTATTGGATAATTATTGTTGAGCGGATGACTTAAGAGGAATTTGTAGGACTGGACGAAGTTCGCAATATTAATCAAATTAGCAGGGGGATTGTCCCCCAATCGAACCGAAAATATGCGAACTACGCACACAATTCCCTACCTCGCCTGTGGCTGGATGTGTCCAGCACAGGACTGTCCTCCCCACATCCCCTAGCCTAGAGTGGCGCATTATTACCTTACAGTTGACGCGTCCTTAAACCGTAAAAACAAACGTGTATACAATATTTGATCCTTCGTTTAAGATGATTTTCCCCATTTTTGTCCACTTTTGTCACAAAAAGTAGCCTATTCATTATGTTAACATGGTCCAAATATTTAAATTGTGATCAGTCCTTGTGGAATCACAGGAAACAAAATTTTAATCAATTGATATTGATACGGCATTGATGATTTTAATGATGTAGGGGTTACTCAAATTAAAATGATCAGTTTCTTAAAAAAAAAACTAGTAGATAAACGTCGAAACGTTGAGAAATAGCCAATCAATCTCTCGTCCCCCTTAATCAGTTGAAAGGCATCTGTGTACACATTTTAGTCACTTGGACAAATGTCGAGCTATTCAAACAATTCTTTGAACAGGTCAATCACACAGACTTGATGATGATTGGCGAAGACTCTTAACGATGGTCGGCCTCCTGATTGGATAATTACTAGTCGGTCTTCTTAACGCGGACCGTGTTAAGTCAGTGACGAGCGAGTGACAGACGAGGCTGCGGAGTGAGCGACACAGATGATGAGATGACTGTGTTGATGAGATGACGGGGTAATTAGCGGGGAACTACAGTGTTGACATAGGCTGGGCGCACCTCCGTAGGGCGTGGCGAGCTGGACCAACTTTACCGAGGGTTTTTACTTAAGTTGTTAAATTAATTTATTCAATGCTACATTTTTTACATTGAAGTCAACCGTAAAAACCAGAACCGGTAAAATAAAGAAGACCATGTTTAACACGAGGGTATCAGAAAGGCTGTCACGCTGTAGTTTTTTAGCGCAAACTATAACAATTATTCATTTTTATTGCATATGAGACGTCTTAAAATATATTTATTTTTATTTTTACGATTTTTGCAATATTGGATATTTTGGACGATATTTTTAGATTTATTCGGTATAACATCTTTCAATTTGAATTATTTTTGTATAAAGTAGTGAAATTTTAACTTTTATAAAATGTACATGCAAATATATCTAAAATAAAAATCTAGTGGGCAATATGGAGGGTCGTCCGCGGTATCCGAAGCGTATGGCTGTACGAGGACGTGAGTTCGAATCCTGTATGAGGCATGGGTTTTTGTAATCGTCCTTCATCGAAATCTATCACCTACTAATCGTCTCGAATATCCTTGGTGAATTAATATAATACGTTAAACAACAGAAATCATCATCTATACAAATAAAAACCAGATAACATTTTTATTATCTAATCAATAGTCATATTTCAGGATATCGATATGATCCGCTTCATGTATCGATACGAACAGAACACCTAAGTTGAGCAAAGCAAATCATTACTGTTCCTTGTGTATAATGTACTTAATAAAACTAATGGTGGAGGTGCCGGGACCATGACTGTTCAAACTTTCTGGGGGATTCCCCCCCCCCTTTACCTCCTGGTCACCAAAATTTTATGTTTCATTCTCGTTGAAAGAAAATGTAAAAAAATCAATCAGAAGTCATGTTTTTCGTGACATGTGCGTGAAGACATCGTACAATATTATCGTACGGCACCATATATCGATGTACAATATTATCGTACTGTACCATATATCGATATAATTGTACGGCCCTGCGGTCGCCTCGCTAGGTAGTGCCCAGGTCCAGGTCAGAGGTTAATGCTTTTCATCGTGTAAATAAATAGTTGTCTGGGAGATATATTTACAAGGAGATATTTCACTCTGCTGTCCTCGACTGTCAAACTCGCTGTCCACACACTAATATCATGTTCACCAGTCGTGATATCTTCAGTGTTTCCTACACAAACCTTGCAATACACATTGCACTCGTCCTGTAGTTCCTACCCCGTCTGAGCCCGGGGTAGAATGTAGCCCAGATGGTTCTGTTAAACGTAGAAGGCGAAGAAAGAGATTGTCCACCTCGCAAATTTCAGATGGTTTTTAAACGAGTATTTTGCTCTCGGAAACTAGAGGCGAGCCATGGCATTCGTCCTTGGGGACTCCCCCCTAAACGACCTCCCGACGATGACGACGACGTGAAAACCCCCTTCCCTCTCTTACCCGTGGCTGGTTCTGACCAGCATGGGCCCCTCCTCCCCGTATCCCCTAGGCTAGAGTGGCGCATTATGACCTTACGGTTGACGCTCCCTAACTCCAAATAATCTAATCATTCAGTTTCCAGATATCTTATATCGTTAATTGTTAATTAATTATCGCGCCCTTAGCCTTATCAACTCATCCAGCTGCCTGCTCTGTATCCTATACTTAAAAACACAGACCACCGACTTGGACAAATTCCATTTTGTCCGGCCGTCTGACACCACATTAGTCCAGAAGCTATCACAGCTGCCATGGTAGTGGAAACAAAGGCTTTCATTGAGCACTTATCTGTACTAACTTGACCAACTATATAAAAACAAACCTTTAATTGGTCTCGACTGCAAATGTTGTTGACCAAAGACACAGAATAACACTCGTTTGTATAATACATTTGAAATTTGAATCAGTTGAAATTAACTAAAATCAATATTAAAATAATTGCTTTTCGGTTTTAAGAATAAGCATTGGTCTAACTCTAAAATGTTAAGTACCAAATGGTTACTCTTATTCGATTTTAGTCGCATCTATTTGTGATTTGATATAATTGTGATAAAACATATTATGAAGGCATCTATCTAGCACTTTTTCATTTATTTATCATAGAAAAGAAACAGAAAAAAATCAATTTACTAGAATTTATAATCTGTCAAAGAAATTAATAATTGTATGTATGCATGGTTGAATTATCAGGCGAAAGTACTGAGCAAATAACCGCTCAATCTTACATGTGCACTTTCGTTGAGCAACGCCTAAGTTCACTTATCTCTCTCAACCTGAATCGTTCACGTGTGGTTATATTCAACCAGACAGGTAATTTAGTATAGGCAAAGTAGTCGCTGCAGTTTTCTCCAATCATATCAGTAATTGTGGTCCTGATTGACCCATTACCTGGCTATTGTACCTCGGGCCTAGGAGCGTGACAAGAGGGTGGAGACTGACCTATTACTAGGGTAGTTAAGGACAATCAAGAGAGATCAGTTCAATTATTTGAATACTTAATTATTTTTTCGACGTGAGATTGATGGGGTCGTTAGACCCGAGTGACGTCATTTCATTCATACTTGTGTAAGTAGTTGGTATAAACAGACTTGTGAATTATTCAAACATTGATTCGCTTAAGGTTTATAAGAGTTTTGCTCCAATTCGTTGGTGCCCACTTACCGATGTTGTCATATGTATTAATTTATTTATTTATCTTACTTATTTTATTTATTTTGTAATTATTATTATTATATTATTATTATTATTATTATTATTATAATTACGATACAAAAATCAATCACACGAAGTCATAATCATCGGCGGTTTCGTCTGAGTCTCCGCTTGGTTTATTGTTATGTTATCTCGCTCATCTGTGACGTCACACGACTCCTACTATGCCCGAGCACACAACGCGTGACTACATTTAATAAAGAGAAGAGGCGTTTTTTTCCGCCAGACGATCTAGTGTCGGGATCTGGTTTTCGCGCTGCGCTGATAAAAATATATGAGTTTCAGGTTTCATATCGAACTGTCTGTCATCGCAACAATATAGCGCAGGGGATACATACAAGAGAGCAGTGGTTAATTTCAGGGCGGACGAGTCCGCCCGCTTCTTTAAAAAAAAAGGTTTTCTGGTTTTTGCACTACACAGCGATAGTATTTCGGTATTGCTTTTAGTCCCGTATTTTTCTGAAACGCTCAGAAATCACTCTAAAAACCCTGATTTAAAAAATTGCGGCGCTGTGGTTGGGGGTCGAACCCCCCAAACACCCCTGCTGTTTTTGCCTGAAATCGCTTTTCCAGCAAACTTCACTCTGGAATATGGTACCCAGCCCATGACCTCGCCCTCCCCTCCGAGGAAGGAGATCGTCTAGCGTCCACCCACTTATTATTGCAAGAGAGTAAAGTATAAGTCTCGGCATGAAAGAGGGGCTCTGTGAGAGCGATTACCTGCTTTTCTTTCAAGTGTCGCGTGCGGGCGGAATCGTGTCCAGCTTTATTGATCGGTGTTAACTACTTCAATATGCCGGTCTATAGTTAGTCATTGTTCGCTCGTCGATGATGTCAGCGCCAACAGGGTTGGTTTGGTTGGTATTAATTTAAGTCCCCCACTGAAAATCAGTTATGTGACTGAGTGGGTCGAATAAATACGAATTTATGTATATTCATTAATTAATTTTTACTATCGGCGAAACTGTTGTTTCGTAAAAGACCGATCATAATAATTTTAGTAAAATTTCCATCAATATTTTACCAATGAATCAATTGCCACAAAAGAGACTATACACCCTGTCTGGGCCCGGGGAAGAATTGGCCCAGAGCATGGCTCTGTTAATCGTACAAGGCGATTCAAGAGAAAAAATCCACCTCGCAAACATCAGCTAGTGAGAGGGGAGTACTCCCCGAAAGTAGAGGCGAGCTCTAGCAATCGTCATCGGGGACACCTCCCCCTTCCCTTGACGACCTCCCCGACGACGAAGACAATGACACAACGAACGATGACAAAGACGAGGACGACCGCGACGTGAGAAACCCCCTTTCCTCCCCTTACTCGTGGCTGGTTCTGACCAGCATGCCCCTTTTCCCCATATCCTAGGCTAGAGTGGTGCATTATGACCTAACGGTTGACGCGTCCTTAATCTCAATAAACCAAAACAAAGACACACATGTTTTCAGCTTGATTTTACTAAAGATGTACACTACTTCTGGAGACATGTGTTCAATGAATGTCCGCGGTGGCACATACGTTTAGGGCGCTGGTCCGAAGCGTATGGCTCTACGAGGATGTGGGTTCGAATCCTGTGTGATTCATGTTTTTTTGTAATTGCCCTTCACCCTCATATATCACCACTCATCGTCTCGAATAGCCTTAGTGCATTAACATCATGATAAGTTATCAATGCTGTGTTCCATACGGTTGTATCCCACCCCACGGCTTTACCTCTCATATTCTCTAGCAGAGCTAAGACTCAGATTGAGACATAACCATTTAATAACATGTCTGAGTGGCTGGGAGTGGTTTGTTGTACACATACACGTTACACAGAGCCAGCCAGAAGCAGATTAGGAGAGTCAATTAGGTTCAGCAAGCCTACCTCACTCACTAGTTGCAGAGCCAGTGTAGATTGGTGCGCACTTTTACTGCTACTCTTGGGAAAGTATTGCTTCAATAGAGGGGAGTAAGTCAATGATCGGAGCCGATTGCAACTACTGGTCGCAGTTTGACTACAGTTACCATGGTAAAATATTGCTTTGTGCAGAATTCCCCTAGCATTCCCCATTGCCCGCCTGGGCCCGGGGTAGAATTCGGCCCAGAACTAATCGAAATGCTAATCATAAAAGGCGAGAAAATAAGTAAAGTCCATCTCTCAAACATCAGCTAAGTAGGGGAGTATGTTACTCCCCGATACTGGAAACTACTTGACGACCTCCCCGACGACAGCGACCATGACAACACGAAGATGACAAAGACGATGACGACCACGACGTGAGAACCCCCTTTTCCTCCCCCTACCCGTGGCTGTTCTGACCAGCATGGCCCCTCCTCCCCACATCCCCTAGGCTGGAGTGGCGCATTATTACCTTACGGTTGACTTGTCCTCCCATCCAAATAAGCAAAACAAGACTAACACGCAAGAATTGTATTCGGAACTCTAAAATGAAACTGCGAAAACGTGTTTATATCCAGCAAGGCATAATCTTTGATATTAAATTAGTTTTTAATGACATACAAATAAATGTAAGTGAAACCGTCAAATTATAAATGCTCCATCAGATTGCGCTGAGCCCTGTTGGGTATGTAAAGTAATGTGACATGGGTTGCTTGATGGATGGTCTAGAGGTCTTGCCAGAGAGAGAGGGGGTTGCTTGATGGATGGTCTAGAGGTCTTGCCAGAGAGAGAGGGAGAGAGAGAGAGAACGGTAAGACCAGTTTTGATTGGCCAGGTGCCCAATTAATTAGTTTTCCTTCTAGATTTCATCCAGTGCGCAGAACACATGTTCTGGTGTCTATGAGGTGATACGAGCTGTTAGTGTGGGCTGACCTCTGTGTGTGTTGTGTGGGTCACTAGACTAGAGTCGGTCTTGGGTTCGAGTTCTTTTAACAGCCCTCGTGACATGCACCCGTCTGAGCTCGGGGTAGAACTGGCCCAGAGCATGACCTGCTAATTGTTAAATGCGATGAGAGACATAAAGTTCATCAAGCAAACATTATCTTGTGCGGAGTGTCCCTGAATCTAGAGGCGAGCTCTGGCAGTCGTCGTCAGGGCCCCTCTTTCTCCCCCGTCCCTTGAGACCTACCCGACGACGACAATGACAATGACGACGTGAAACCGGCCCTTTTTCCTCCCAATACCCGTGTCTAGTTCTGACCAGCATGGACCCCTCCTCCCCACATCCCCTGGCTAGAGTGGCGCATTATGACCTATCGGTTGACGCGCCCTTAATCCAAATAAACAAAACTCTTCACAATCATCTTTACTGAAAAGTACCTAGTAAGACACGTGAAGAGGGGCGTACAATACACCCCCGGTAGGTTTCCCACGAAACATTTGTAAATGTAAATATTATCTATATCTAGTTTGTCATTGTTCGCTCGCTCGTCTATGGTGTCGGCGCCTTCAGGGTTGGCTTGGTCTGCTTTAAATGTAATGTACCCCACTTGTAGATCACTGCCTCCTACTACTACTACTACTACGAGTAGCATCTAGGAGGCAGTGGGATAGACTCTTAATACAAATCACTTTCTTTCTTTCTTTCTTTCTTGCCAAATAAACTGTCGTCTATTACCGGCCAAGTTAATTCCTCGGTTACAACTGAACTGATGCAGTTGGCAGTGGTATCACAACTGACAGCCGTGTGTGACAAGTGTGACAGCCGCGCTCGTGGTGTGTGACAAGCGGTGTGATGACATCCAGTGAGGTGAACAGAGTAGATGTGACAAGTGTTTCCATGTTAAACTAATGAGTCGCGTTCATCACAAGTATTGTTGTTATTTCTCAAGACTTTGTTCTGTATTACAACACAGGTTGGAACAGAGAACGTTCTGTGCTGGATCCGCACAATGGGTAACAGAATAGCTTTACAAATTATGTTTAACCATTACGAGCTAATTACAACGAGTGAATAGCTTCATATTAATACTAATACGTCTGTGTTACCTTCCCGCCAAACGTTGCCCAGTTAGGCTAGAGCTACTTCCTGTCAATGTGAATAAATATGCCTCTGCCTCCTAGATATTGAGGAGCCACGAGCAACATCTATGAGGCAGTGGAATATACGCTAGCAACGACTGTTAGGAATATAAACCGTGCTGTTCTGACCATTGCACATGTTATTTGTGCGTAGATTGTACTGATTCCGATGAGACGAATGTCACAAATATAGCTATTTTTTTCTTCTTTTTAACGACGTTTAGGAAATGAAAAACATTTACCACTCCAGTCAGGTTGTCAATCACCACGTTCGCTGGAGCTGTCCACTGTTCTTCCATCCTCATGACACATTTTTCACCTCTTTTTTATATTTTCCACACCTTTTTTATATTTGGTTCATCTATTATTTTTTTTAATATCCTTTTTGAATTTGTTACCAAAATTGTTGTGTTTTAATGCATAGTTGTAATATTACTATTTCAAATATTTACTTAACTGATGTTCATTGTTGTGTTGTAATTAGATTTATTTAGTTGTCTTCTTTTGTATATCAGTTTTTTAACTGAATAGGATAGACGTTAAATAAATAAATAAATAAATAAATAAATAAATAATAAATAATAATTAAATTAATACAATTTATCGATGTGTTATGGAACAAATAGCAAATAGATCCCGTGCAACCTAGACAGTCTCACCTACAGAAGAACTAAGCCAGTCTAGTCTTTCCTCTCGGATATTTGAACCGGAAGTGATATTAACGAGTTTCAGTCTCTGTGTGTTTAGGCAACTTTCCATCTGGCGCGGCCGCTAAAAGATAATCGTATATAAACCCACGCGATCACCGAGATAATGCACGTTGTAGCAGACTCATTCATCAACGCTTCTAAACGCTTCGGCTGGATTCAACTCATTTCGAAGCGACTCTGATTCGGGAGGTCCCGGGTTCAAACCCCGTCGAGACCGGCAATCCTGGCTGATGTTTTTCCGAGGTTTTCCTCAGTTGTTAAGGCGAATGCAAGAGACTTGAGTCCTCTTAAACAGCCCTCGGACATCCCTTCACAATTGTCCTATCCGCATACATACTTTGTTAGACAGCTGAAGAGGGGCATGATTTGCACCCTGGGCAGGCTTCCCACACAAATTATTATTATTATTCAACTAATTTCAATATTTAACATCAGATTATGCATTTAAATAAATAAATAAAAAATAAATCCGTATTTAGAGTCTACCAACTCTGTTATAATTATGGAACTTTACGAATTTGGTTCTTATTGAAATATCCACCACAGGTTCGTCTCGACCGGCACTCGAACCCAGAACCCTCGGTCTTCGTTTATCGGCGCTCTGTTCTCAACACTTGAGCTACCGGGAGCAAAAGTTTGATAAAAACTGATAGTTATTTTCTATGTTTTGTGCTTATTTGAAGAGAGCACTGTGTACTTTAAGAATAACTGTGTAGGATCAAGTATTGATTGTCAGACGTATCTTTTTTGCTTATTGCCTACATGTTTTGACATGTAACTTTAATGAAACAATCACTGATTAAATTATAATTCATAAATTGAAATTTCGGTAAGTCTTACACCTTCGTCAAGAATAAATCATTTGATGAAGATGTCGTAGACACACCGAAATATTATAGTTCAGTTGATAAATACGTATAATATATCGTTCATTATCTATTTTTAAAATTTGTTTTTTGTATTAAGTTAGTAGTTAGTGTTGTTTTAGGGCACTCAACGGTAGAGTTATCAGTGCCCATTGCAATTAATTTGCTTTTTGATCGTAAGACATAAAATTTCTAAGTGGAAGTCAGCTTATAAGCTATAACCATTGAGTAGTAAGATAAGTGTAGGTACGTCCTCTGTCAATTCTTCTTAATCCTGTTTAACAAACGTAGAAAAACGTGTTACGCTGTTGCCTAATGTACCGAACCGAGCAGGATTCTATCGAGTGATTAGCATGTCAGTGCTAAGTACAGTGTACACACACATGTGTGACTTGGTACACAGGAGGGAGATGCTAATTGACAACAATGTGGTCTAAACAACTCACGAAAAACACGTTCTTTGACACAAGTAAAACGATTTTGGCAGAACTTTTTTTAAAAGAACAAAGATTTGAATGTTGTTTGGCTTCATTCGGATTTTCACTAATTAAAAAGACTGGTTGTGTTTGAATATTTGAACAGGCGTCACACACCGTTCTGTTGCACACATACGCATTTAAATACGTAGATAGATCTCTGTAATTAACGAAATAAATTTAAAACGTTTGTGAGAAGGTACGTACGGTGTCGGTATACACAAGGGCTTTACCTCAAATGTGTTGGAGATGAACCAAAACTTTTTTTGAAACAAACAAAAACACAAGAGAATTTATATTTGAGTTTAAAAAATTAAAAATAGATGTAAAAGTACGGCAAACATAAGATTGGATACAGAATAAAGTTGAGATGAATTTTACGACAAAACGTCGCAGCATTTCCAAACAACTTCAAAACAAAACCAAACAACACGAAAACCCGCAGAATATATTAAAGAAACCCGTTTCATTATTCAAACAGACTTGAGCATATTAAAACACAAAAAACACTTTACCGAACAATGTGTCGTATCGCACGAAAACTCCAAAAGCTCGCAGAAGTCGAGTATCATACGCGAGTGTATCTGCGCGGATGTAGCGTGAAACGTTGCTGGATAGACTCTATCCGCACAGTGTTCTCGAGGACTGGTTTGGTCTACAGTGGTCATTCTTGTGTTGGCGCCATGGAGGAACAAACACAACGTGTGTATCATTAGAGAGTGTGTACCCCTACCTGCGTGTGGTTCGTCTAGTGGAGTATAGTGAGTGGGAGTAGGTGGGTTAGACGTTGGCGACGACTGTTCGGTAGGTATGCGGCTCGCAGAATGATGATGAACGGCGCGGTGGTACTTCGGTTACCCCCACCACTCTGTTGCATAGGTGATCGCAGTACGGGCTCATTTGGTGGGAGGCAGGGGGGGTTATACGTTGCCCCCCCAACTATGTATGTGTAGGGCTCGCATTGTTGCATCTCATTAGGGGGGGGGGGGCTAATCGCTAAACCCACCCACCCCCAACCCCCACCACGGTTTTAGGGGGGGGGCTTGTACGTGCCCCCCACAACTATGTATAAGTGACCGCAGGGTTCGCATTGTTGCATCTTATTAGGGGGGGCTAATCGCTACCCCCATCCCCACCAATAATAAACAGAAAATAGCTAGATGGTCCTTTTTGTTGATTTCTATCTAGGTTCGTAAGTTGCAAAGAAATGTCCAAGGATTGTGAGTTAGGACTCAATTCCACCAATCGTCTATGGCTGAGAACAAAATGTTGTAGAATGGCTGTGAAGGTTCAGGCTGTAAGATTGAAAGTGTTAGTTGGTCGGAGTGTCGGCTGCGGGACAGATTGGAGAGCATGGGCCAGAGGTGGGGGTTGGTTGTCGTTCTGATCTGCTTTGAGAAGGGGAGAATAATAAATAAATAAATAATATTTATGGGAAGCCTGCCCAGGGTGTAATTCATGCTCCTCTTCATTTTGTCTAGGTATGTTGCGGATAGGACAATTGTTAAGGGATGTCCGAGGGCTGTTTAAGACGACTCATTCCCTTGCATTCTCATTAACGTCTAACGACTGAGGGAAACCTCAGTCAGGATTGCCGGTCTCGACGGGATTTGAACCCAAGACCTCACGAATTAGAGTCGCGCGCTTAACGCTCGAGCCAACACTGTCGGTGGTTATTGTGGGAAGTGTCTTCTCCTGCCCGGTATATCAAGTTTATAGTTCGCCGGGTGGTGTATTGTCGTGGTTCTAGCCGTGACCGCCCTCAGGACTCGACGCCGGCACCCTCATCACAGACGACGACGCTAGGAATGCGATCACTCTCTTGTCTTGTGCAACAGTTGTGAATGAATTCTCGTCTCCCGATATAGCTTCTTACATCCTTAGCGTGGGGCTACACAGTGGGCGAGTGTTGACCGTCGCTTTCCTCGTACCCTGTGTTAGTTGTTCCCGCGACTATGACCATCACCGCCTAGTTAGGCTCTTTATACAATCTACATCTATTTCCAGATTATCGAGAATCATTCACGTGGGTGGTGTTGGTTGTAATACGGGATGCGATGTAGAGGTTACAACTTCAGACCCCGTCATGGTCCATCTCGCATACATGCATCACATGGGAAGTAGGGGAGTTCTCCCTGAAACTAGAGGCGAGCTCTGGCAATCGTCGTCGAGAACACATCCCACAACTTTGACGACCTCCCCGACGACGACAATGACATTACGAACGATGACAAACAGACAAAGACGATGACGACCGCGACGTGAGAACTCCCCCTACCCGTGGCTGGTTCTGACCAGCATGGGCCCCTCCTCACCCTATCCCCTATAGGCTGTAGAGTGGCGCATTATGATCTAACAGTTGACAAACTTTAAAACAATCTGTCTATGTCGGGGATTGAACCCGGGTCTCCCGCTAGCCGGGCGGGCGTCTTCGCCACTAGACCTACCGATAATTTATTAACTTGTCTTCTCTTTTCTAGAAACTCTTTTCATTATAAGCTCTTTGCGAAGATGTGAGGACGTTTATCGCTTGCATACCGACAGTGTTGGCTCGAGCGTTAAGCGTGCGACTTTGAGTCGGGAGGTCTCGGGTTCAAATCCCGTCGTGACCAGCAATCCTGACTGAATATTGTAACGTGGTTTTAGGAATTGAGTCCAGCCCTCGGACATCCCTTCACAATTGTCCTAACTCCAATATACCTAGTCAGACACCTGAAGAGGGTCATGCTTTGCACCCTGGGCAGGCTTCCCACGATAAATATTAAATTCGCTAGCATGGAAGACTCATTCTGGAGGTCACAGGTTTGCTTCCCACCACGAGTTATCCTGACTGTCAGTTTCTCGTAGGCTCTCCTCAGATACCAGCAATCCTATGGCATTCCCCTTAACTATCCCACGATATTACAGGTTTAAAATGCAAACTTATTAAATGAGAGCTGTGAATATTTAAGTTCTTGTATAAAACAGACGTAAAACAAATTACCAGTGCAACAAACAAACTAGAATATTGCGAATTTATTTGGTTATGTTTGTTTATAATTACTTTTTGTCACTTCGTCATGAGTATTATTCAAGCAAACTTGTAAACTTGTCTAATAATGAGTCGCGAACGTATCTAAAGTGAAATCATATTGTTTATGAATTATATTAGATAAAGCGTGTTGCACTTCAAGATGATCGTGTATTAAGCCGTTATGCCGCATAGGCCTCTTATACCTTCCGACCTTAAGTCTGTTTCTTATGAGAAAGATATATGATTTACTACTGATTACATTTTAATAATATCCAAAGGTTGATAAACGACACGTAAAGTAATTTGTATGTTATAATCAGTATATTATGTTACATGCAATATATGTGCAAATTAGGTTAAGTAATGTGTAATGTCACCTGGTTGTAATGAGTATTATAATTATTCACGTATCGCATGACTTGACCATGTGCATGGGAAAGTTGCGTGACCAGTGGTCA
Organism: Sweltsa coloradensis; assembly: GCA_024449915.1. NCBI lineage: Eukaryota > Metazoa > Arthropoda > Insecta > Plecoptera > Chloroperlidae > Sweltsa > Sweltsa coloradensis. Next base: position 226,862 of record JAMZAV010001279.1, on the reverse strand, counting down.
TCCTACCTGACTGTGTGGGTGTACACTCACCTCATAGCTGGAGTACACTCAATGCACTCAAGTGTACGAGTGTACGATCGACGGTGACCAGTGGTCATCCTACCTGCATGAGTGTGTCCCACACAGCCAGGTGATGTCTACTGGTCACTGTACACTCGAGTGCACTTAGTGTACTCCAGCTGTGAGGTGAGTGCAAGCTCTGCCTACCATCTCTACACATGAACTCACCTCATGGCTGGAGTACACTCATGCACTCAATGTACGAGTGTACGATCGACGGTGACCAGTGGTACCTACTGCATGAGTGTTCCCACACGCCAGTTGATGCTACTGGTCACTGTACACTCGAGTGCACTTAGTGTACTCCAGCTTTGGGGTGAGTGCAAGCTCTGCCTACCCTCTCTACACATGAACTCACCTCATGGCTGGAGTACACTTACTGCACTCAAGTCATAGCTGGAGTACACTTACTACACTCATAGCTGGAGTACACTTATTGCACTCGAGTGTACGGTGACCAGTAGTCATCACCTGGCTGTGTGGGTGAACACACCTCATAGCTGGAGTACACTTACTGCACTCATAGCTGGAGTACACTTATTGCACTCGAGTGTCCGGTGACCAGAAGTCATCACCGGGCTGTGTGGGTGAACACACCTCATAGCTGGAGTACACTTACTGCACTCGAGTGTACGGTGACCAGTAGTCATCACCTGGCTGTGTGGGTAAAACACACCTCATAGCGGAGTACTCTTACTGCACCTCAAGTCTAGCGGGAGTACACTTTCTGCACTCATAGCTGGAGTACACTTATTGCCTCGAGTGTACGGGGACCAGTAGTCATCACCTGCTGGTGGGTGAACACACCTCATAGCTGGAGTACATTATTGCACTCGAGTGTACGGTGACCAGTAGTCTCACCTGGCTGTGGGGGTGAACACACCTCATAGCTGGAGTACACTTATTGCACTCGAGTGAAACGGTGACCAGTAGTCATCACCTGGCTGTGTGGGTGAACACCCCTCATAGCTGGAGTACACTTACTGCACTCATAGCTGGAGTAACCTTTTTTGGGCACTCGATTGTACGGGGACCAGTAGTCATCACCTGGCTGTGTGGGTGAACACACCTCATAGCTGGAGTACACTTACTGCATAAAAAAGTCCATAGCTGGAGTACACTTATTGCACTCGAGTGTACGGTGACCAGTGTCATCACCTGGCTGTGTGGGTGAACACACCTCATAGCTGGAGTACACTTACTGCACTCGAGTGTACGGTGACCAGAAGTTCATCACCTGGCTGTGTGGGTGAACACACCTCATAGCTGGAGTACACTTCTTGCACTCGAGTGTACGGTGACCAGTAGTCTCACCTGGCTGTGTGGGTGAACACACCTCATGCTGGAGTACACTTACTGCACTCATAGCTGGAGTAACACTTCTTGCACTTCGAGTGTACGGTGACCAGTAGTCATCACCTGGCTGTGTGGGTGAACACACCTCGTAGTCTGGAGGTACACTTACTGCCACTCATAGCTGGAGTACACTTCTTGCACTCGAGTGTAGGTGACCAGTAGTCATCACCGGCTGTGTGGGTGAACACACCTCATAGCTGGAGTACACTTATTGCACTCGAGTGTACGGTGACCAGTAGTCATCACCTGGCTGTTGGGTGAACACACCTCATAGCTGGAGTACCTTACTGCACTCATAGTGGAGTACACTTATTGCACTCGGGGTGTACGGTGACCAGTAGTCATCACCTGGCTGTGTGGGTGAACACACCTCATAGCTGGAGTACACTTATTGCACTCAACTTTAGAGTGACTAGTAGTCATCCTTCCTACCTGTGTAGGTGTACAGAGGGATGGCAGTGCAAAAGTGCACACATGCTTGTACTCACCTCATAGCTGGAGTACACTCTACTACACTACACTCTGAACATAAAGCACGTGTCTCAATACCTGAATAGAAAGTTACTTTATGGATCATCTCTTAATTTGTTCAAACTGACAGGTAACAAACACTTGGCTGTCTTCGCTAAAATCACGTTGAGTATTGTTGCCATAACAATTCAAAGAATGAACTCCTTGTACTTACGTGTGATTTTATCACCTAGTGAACTACTTGTGCAAATTCCACATAACCAAAGCACATGATCGCGTGTCGCCAAATACCTGAATAGAAAGTTACTTTATGGATCATCTTTTTAAATTTGTTTACAAACTGAACAGGATAACAAACACTTGGCTGTCTTCGGCTAAAATACGGGTAGAGTAGGTTGGTTGCCATAACAATTACAACACGCAATGGAAGCACCTCCTTTGAAAATTAACTCTACTGTTTCGCTGAAGCTTTTTTTACATGTATTAACTTAACTAACGTATTTAACAATATTTCTGATAGTTTTAAATCTAAATTAATATATACTTATTAATTCACATCAGTTTAGTTGAATTAAATATTGATACTAGGTTATTTTGTTAAACACAAATATGAATTAATAATTAATCACTGCCTTGTCCAACAATGAAGTCAGTAGCTGTTGGAACATCAAATCTGATGTGCGTGCACAACTTTAAGCCGCCGGCAGCCTTGCAGTTCCATGACCAATTTCCTGATGTAATGTAACAGGAGGGTTCCCATCTGAACGTGTATTGTCACTAGTTTGTAACTGTTAGTTGACGCGCAGGCCTAGTTCCTGCTAGTGGCAACTAGAGTTACTGACTCCACGAGATATCTACATAACTCAATGACTCGTGTCTTACAATACTCCGTATGTCTTCTCTAGTGATCTGTGAACCTAGTTCTTACTACAGCACGATGTGATGTTAGGTAACACACAAGGTCAGGCGTTATAAGTTTCTCACTCTACAAGCACAGGCAATAAGATTAATGATAACACTCTTCTTAAAATACACATCGTTTCTCTTTAACAATTAATTTTTTTATTTCACACTTTTTTACAGACTAGTTTTCAGGCTAATCCCAACACAAAATAGGTTACTTTACTACACATAACATATTCTCAGAACAACACAGCCTCGTATCAGTTCTTTGCAGATTAACATCGGAATTAGTCACTCAGAACACCGACCTCCCTGTAGGCTTTACCAGAAACAAATTCACTTCAGTCGCTCAGCTTTCTGTTTTTTCCGGGTAAACGGTTTATAACACCGTTATCAAATTTCACACTAACGTTAATAAAGAATGATCTATGTTATCCAGTACGCGTATTCGTAAAATAATTCATTGACTTTGAATAAAAATTAGTGAAATCATCGAAATTTACTCAATTTTGGTCAACTTCTGGAATTTATTCCAAGTGTACAGATTTTTTTAAACTCAAATTTGCGTACTATATATCAACGTTTATATCAATGTGAACGCGCAGGTTAATTTGGTTTTATCGTAAGATAAACAGTTTGGTGGGAATTTCCGGAATTGGAATCCATGTTTTGGATTTCCCATTTTTTCACGTTTTGTACGAATGTCTCGCAATGGATCCTTTAACTTCTTTTTCTTTTTTGCAACCAATTGTGGATATCAATATAAAAGTACTTTATTAACATTCATGCAAAACTTGGTGATGATATTACCAACCGTTCAGCAGAAGTCATCAACACTTGAGTGCGCGCATTTGAGTTGGGCCAAGCTCAGCGTCCTATCCTGATATCACACCTTAAAAAAGTGCACAAATAAATACATTCGTATTTCGAGTTTACAAACTCAGTCATATAACAGATCTTCAGTGGGGGACATTAAACGAAAGCGACCAAGCCAACCCTGTAGGCCCCGACGCAATCGTCGAGTAGTAAGCGATATTAAATCTTTGATTATTTCACTATTCATTCAACCTAATTTTCGATTAACTCAAATATAATTATACAAGATCTTATAATCTTAGATTTTTAAAATTCAGATAAGCCATTCTTGGATTAGCTCACTTCAGATAACTTAATCTTTTCTTGACTTACTTCAGATCTTATAATGTTAATCTTTGATCACCTAATCTCTGATCAACTAACCCTACCCCTGCTAATCTCGTATTACCTCGCGTCCAGGTAAAGGGCGACGCCCAGCACATCAGCTGTGACTGTCCCCAGGTGTTCTAGCTAATCTCAGATCTCGGTGTTAACTGGCAAATTGCCGCTATCAGGATAATGAGTCATAATGACATAGCCACCAGCGAAGACATTAATGACATTAGAAATAATTGCCATATGAACATGGAATCTACTCGTAATATAAATATTTATCTTGTAGATTAATATTGATGATTATAAGATATGATATTGTAGCTTACATAGAATCTTTTCTCAATTTCATTCATCGGGAAACACTCCCGTAGGTGTTAAAGATTTTATGTAAATACATGGAATCTGATCATAATATAAATATTTATCTTGTAGATGAATATTGATGATTATATGATATTATGATTCTGTAGCTTCACACGCCTATTAACTCAATTTATTTATTATTTATTTAACGTCTATCCTATTAAGTTATAAAAACTGATTTACAAAGGAGGACAACTAAATAAATCTAATTACATAGATGCAGAAACAACAATAAACTACATTTTCGTAAATATTTGAAATAGTAGCATTACAAAAACAATGCATTAAACACAACAATTTTGGTAATGTGCGGTGACAATCAGTGATGGTGGACGAGTCACAGGAATCGAACCCATGTCCCTCGGGTTCTTACGCTTGGACTTGAGCCACAACCGTATGAGTCAGGCCTTGGATCAACTCCCTCCTCACCTCTAAACCCTTTAAACTCCGAATTAAATTTGTCTTAATTAGGTAATTGTGATAAACCAATTAAAATTTCGATTATTTATTTATTTATTTATTTTAATCATGATTTTTAAGCAATTTTAGGGAATTTTATGTTCATATGTTTCTGTATGTTATGTTCTGGATTGATTTATATAAAATCTATTACACCTACGGGAGTGTTTCCCGAGAAATTGTGAAATTACAGGGAACTTTTGTATTCTGAATAAAAAATTTGCTTTTGGTAAAAAATTAATTTGAAGTGCATTCCTAAATCTAATTTTTTCTGAATTTGTTGCATATTTTAGATTTTGAATATCTTAAATAACAGCAGTACAGGCCTACTTACTTTTTCGGGACTAACTAGATTTTTTTCCGTTTTTAACCTTTTTAAACGATGTATTTTTTCAATTTTGTCTAAAAAATAGGCACTATTCGTTCCATTGAATTGGGGGAAGAAGTATTTATTTTTATTTTCCCCAAAAAATTGTGTTAAGATGAAAAAAAAACATTTATCCGCAAAAAACTGAGAACTTTCTGTTGCCATTTGGCAACACTTGGTTAGAAAGGGTTAACTTCTTTCCTCGTGTGGGTCCTGGGTAGAATTTGGCCCAGGTAGAATTTGGCCGATTATAGAATGCGTGTAAACTGAAGAGGTAACGTCCATGTTTTAAAATTCATCTAGTAAGTAGGGGAGAATGTAACAGTAGTAGGTGAGCGAGCAGGCCTAAGTCAAACTCTGACTGGGGAATTCTTCTGAGGAATATCTTCAGTCTCCCTTCAGCTATCGGTACATCATTCAGGACATGTTATCCTGAATGAGGATGCCCGTCCTTAGTCCTTGTAAAACCACAGCAGACAGGAAGTGGTTCTATCCAGGTCTAGGTCTATATGAAGTCACTCTTGTTTTTATAGGTTGCGCAAACAGAGTCTCAAAAGATTACCGATTCGCAAAACATCGCGATTTAAAAAATTACAATTTTATCGATATAATTACAACCAAAACATGTTGGACTTCAAGATTATGTACCAAAAATTACAATTTTCCCATAATTACAACCACAAACTTAAGTGCTAAGTGTAAATGATGAACATTGTTTAACTAGGGAAACGCCAAAGTCGTTGTTAAACGAGTGAGTGAGCCATGTGTTGAGTACCCGATTATATTTCTTTTCTTCCCCCTACCTTAGGCCTACCTAGCCTATCATAGGCTAGAGAGGCGCATTATGACCTTACAGTTGACGCGCCCGTCCCCGTATACCAACTAAACTTTAAAAAAAACTATTATTTATACGAATATAATCAAACTTAAATGCAAATGTTCCCGGGTACTCACCACATGACTCGCTCACTCGTCTAACTACGACTTTGGCGTTTCCCTAGTCTAGTTGGCTAAGGCGCCCTTGTAGCCGAGATGTGAAAGAAGTGGGTTCAATCCCCTGGTCGGGAAAGATTTTGTAATTTCTTGATTGTATTTCAAAAATAATTAAACATGTTTTGAAATGCATATAACGCTGTGTAGTCCATCATGTGGCAATAGGGCCTACTATGGTAAACATAGCCAGTACGAAATACGTGAAAATATTGCAAGGTTTACTCAATCTACGAGCGAAATTTGGGGGTACCTTGACGTGCAATATTCGACAGACCTTGCAGGGGCACGGCATTTCACGGCCAGGCGAATAACAAACAAAAAATATCTTTTCAAAATCTAAGACATTGTCGTTAAAATAATTTCTAAACATTGGAAGTCTATTTTTCAGTTTATTATTTCTTGTAGGTTTAAATCGCCATGAATCTTGCTGATTTTGTTAGCAGTTCTCAATAAACTCGTACCGGATGTCTGTTTAAAATTTCAGCGCAATCTGTTCAGCGATTCGGCTGATTTTCAACGTACACACACACACACACACACACACACACACACACACACACGCACGCACGCAGAAAAACAATAAGGGCCGTTTAAGTCGAATGGAAATCACTACGTTCGCTACGCTCACTCGTTCAATAAATTTACATGTATTTTAATCAGATTCATCATCATTATCTGTTGCCACGTCCAACTCTGCGTTGGGTCGGCATTGGAGACAGGCCTCTCCATCTCCTTCTGTCCTGCCACCACTCCTCTCCTTCTACCACATTCCAGTCTCCTCCTCGCTGTTCCACATCTTCTTCACACTATTCTGCCATTGTTGTCGTGGTCTGCCCCGTTGGTCTCCTACCTGGAATTTCCAGTTCCATCATCATTCTCGGTAATCTCGCTCTTTCCATCCTTTTGACATGTCCGAACCACTTTGATCTTCTCTCTCCAATTCGCCCCATTTAGTTTTTTTTAATTTAAAATTTAAAAAAATCCTCGTATTAGTAACTTCCCCAATATGTTTCTGTGTATATGTTTGTGCATGTACTTAAGGAGATTCCTAGGAATATGCAGGAAGCTACGCGGACATAATATAATATTTGCAATACATCGGTCAGCCGCTTCCTTCAAATACCAGGAAATAACATATTTAGCTAAATTGACGTATTTTCGGCGAAGTGCCACATTAGTGACGTCGTGTGAAGAAACACTGGTCGTAGTTATGTTTATAAATAGACTTATCTCTGTGGTCACTGTGTTGACTTGACTGTCGTCACCAGCACAATGTGACGTCACAGATAGGTAGCTAGCGCGGGACTTTTAACCCGATAGGTCGGCCGAGGTAAAGATGAACTATAGACAAAACGTTTTTGACTTGTTTGGAAATCGCTTCATCCCCAAATCCAGTGAATTTCACAAACATTCTGGGTCACTTTTGTACCTTAAATTTTGATCCTTTTTTTAAACTTTAAGAGTTTGTTTATGAGCTCTGCATGGAATACACAGTGCATGTTAGGACAATTGTGAAGGAAACCCCGAGGATTGTTTAAGAGGACTCAATCCCTTGCATTCGCATTAACGACTGAGGGATACCTCGAAGAAAACCTTCAGTCAGTGCCAATATTCGAGCGGGATATAGCCTGGGCCAAGTTATTTATTTATTTGATAATTTATTCATTCATTCGTTCGTTCGTTCGTAACTAGGAAAACGCTTAAGTCCCGCCGCGTTGTTGGATGAGCGTAATTGGTGCATTGAGCTGCCATGTGTTATGCGGATTTTCTGTTGTTCTGTGAAAAAATCATGACTAAGTTGAAGATTTTTTTAAATTTATTTTAAATTAAATAAAAAATAAACTTAAATTTTAAAATTTTTTAAATTATTATTAATTTTAAAAAAGAAAAAAATCGTAAAATTGCGATTTCCATAAGAAATAATAATTTGATTGCGATCAAATTTCACAAGATTATTTTAATTCATAAAATTATGGTTCTGTGAAAAAATCATTAAAATCGAATAAAGCATGTAGGTGTTATAAGTCAAAGAAATTTTTAAAAAATCGAAAAAAATCGTAAAATTGCGATTTTTATGAGAAATAATTTTTCGATTGCGCTCAAAAACGTGGCAGTTCTAAGTTCAGAGATTTCGAAGGCCTCCATAAAATTTCATTGTAATTGGAGTATCGGTTTAGCCGGAATCGTGTTAACAAACAGCCAAAAATACAAAAAGAAAAAAAAAACATTCCGGATTTTTTTCTCCAGTGTAGTGAAATGGAATCTTCGCTTCGCTCGCTACGCTCATCCAATTATTTATTTATTTATTTATTTATTTATTTATTTATTCATTCATTCATTCATTTATTTAATTAAATTTTATTTCCTATTCAGTTATAAAAACTGATTACAAAGGAGGTCAACTAAGTAAAACTTATATCACATCTTTATTACATCAAGGCGCCTGGCCTGGTCTCCGCCAATCCTTATCTTTATGTCAAGCTGAATTCCAATGACCACGCTGACCCGGCCACGTCCGAAACACATAACATAATCTCTTGGAGACTCAGTTAAACTAGACTAGATATCTCATAATAGTGGGTTAAAACTTAGAGCATTAAGAGGGAATAGGACACATTTGGCAGTTGACACATAGCTATTCGCTCGGCCGGTAAGAAACCGACGTGTTTGAAACTTAATAAAATAACTTAGCTGTCAATACAGCATACATGGACATGGACAGCCCTACAGTAGTAGATTTTCAATATTTTATGTTTATCAGCCAGGATCCATTTTAGACTTTAGAAAATCTGAAAATCTTTTTTAAGCGAGCGAAGCGAGCGTTTCCATTTGACTCTGCCGGAAAAATTTGTCACTCGTTTTGTTTTTGTTTTGTTTTTGTTTTTTTTTTGTATGTCTCGCCATAACGTTCGAACGGAGGCTCAGATCGAGTTGAAATTTTGACCATCCGCAAGCTTTGTTCTCGATTGAATGCCATTAGTTTTGTGGCAAAATCGTTCAAAAAGTTAAAAAGTTACATTAAAGTTAATCGAAAGTTTTTTTTTCAAACTAACCGGCGACAAAATCTGAGATAGCCAAATCATTTAGAATGTCCGTCCGGTCACGAATATGTTAATTTTAGTTTGATCCGATAAGTAGTGTAGATGGAAATTACATTATAACAAAAGTAACGTTGCCATGGCAACGAAAAGACGCGCGAAGTTTCTAATGCACTGCCACCTAGAAGCAATCAAAATACTTTCGAGGAAGCAGTCTATTATTTGTCACCAAAGAGTTTAAATATTTTTCCCAATGAGTCAAGGTCCTCTAGATGGCGGTGGATTTTATCTACAAAGGTTGCGTTCCGTAGAAGCAGAGTCGATAAAGAAGTTTCCCCGTTGGGGAGGTCCTCCAACTCCCTATACCGCCCTGGGTTAAATAAAAAGTCGGTTTTTGGCGTTGGGAATCTAACGTTCCGCGCGACTCTGTGTGACGATTGATGGAACTACTTCAATAAAAGTACGTCACTTTTCTACTAGTAGTTAACAGTCGATGACGACAAATGGCGGAAACGTCAAAATATTAAATACGATCGAATGTTGGCGAATGTTTTGGCATAAAGCAAACTCTCTTTATTAATGAGGATATTTCTGATGGAGTAGACCTAAGCTTAGGAGCTAGGCCGACAATATGTATTGTTCAAGATTTCGATTTGAGTGCCTAGGGCGTACTTACGTCTGAAAACTGTATTGTTGCCTTGGGCCTAGGCTACACTTACGTCCGTTAGGCTTGAACAAGGCATATCTCAAATTATTTCGCACGAAAATGTCACTGACGCCTGCGCAACACTTTATAGTACAATAATAAATCAAAAGTAAATCGTTTTAAAAGACTAGGGCCCAGGGCTAATATGATTGAAATAAAATTAACGTTTGACGTTTCGTCTGTTGTTTGTTGATTTCAGCGTCACTGCACATCGATAATCTACTGACCGTATTTAGCGTGCAGTGCTTTTATTAGTTTCACATTGGAGCCGCTCTCAGCGCGCAGGACGTTAGATTCCGTTTTGACTTGGGAGTAAGGGGACCTCCCCAAAGGGGAAACTTCTTTATCGACTCTGGTAGAAGCGACCGGTCGACCATTCTGGGCTCGACTGGGGATTGTTATTTTCATTGTTTCACTCAACGTCTGATTGTTGAGGACTGCCTTGGCTCCGAAATGGTGCGTGCATCTACAAGGCCGTGTTTTAATGAAAAGTTGTGGTATCTCGTTAAAATGTTACATAAATCATATCATTTACTAAATAAATGAATGATTTGAATAAAAGAATGAATGATTTATTGTCTACTCTTGTGTAGTTACAGGAACATTGCCGGTGGTTGACATCATTCCATGATTTTCAATGAAAGAATTTGAAATAACCGCGCTTTCTTCAAAGACCAGCCCACGACCGGAATAAAACAGTGGGCTTCTTGGTCTCGACCACAACAGTCAAAACAGCAACGCATCGCATACGTTTCTTGCAAATCTGATCTGTCATTGGTGAAAATTATGTTTACTTAAATTCCATTGGTCGCAGACTGGTCGTTCTGGTCGCCTTTGCGGAACACAACCAAAGTAAAGGGTTGGGTTTACCCAAATACCTTGGCAATAATAAATAATATCGGAAACATGGCCCTGTGGACAGCGAACGTCGCAAATTTTAAAATTAAAAAAAATGTGCATTGTGGGTCTAGCTATAGCACGTGCTCGCTTATCAACGCGTCCAACTGAGCGTTTCCTAGTTTTATAACTTCAAAGTGTTACTGTAGAGCCCTAATTGTTTCCGCTTTCTTGACAACTACCCAATATTGTAATCATCTTTGGTGTCAGTCGGCCGAGTGAACAGAATCAGAGTATCACCTTCTTGAGATGTGTACGTCTTTAGTTGTGGTCTTGGACAAGTTTGCCAAAATAAGCATCTTCAAAACTTTAAGTTATTTTGTCAAAAACAGGAACTAAGTCCCGGATTCATGATCGGCCCCCGTAGCCCAAGGGGCCCCGTGATTGTTTTGGTTTAAGGGGATATGGTACATGCGTTTTAGTCTCATTCCTGATCGATCGGCTGACCGACACCACAGGTGTTTGGAATTTTGAACAGTTGCACTTTTCTAAAATTGGTTTTAAAACAATTTTAAAAAATGATTTTCACGATTTTTGATATTGTTAAACAAGTACAAAATTGACTATATTCGTGAATTTTTTGTGGCTAATTGATTCAATTTTCTTAAAATCTGACATGACAACTTTGCAAAGTTGTATATACTTCGGATGCTTCTTTTCCCTTGGGCTAGGGGCAGACTATAAATTCGCCATTCGGGCCAAGTGCCGTGCTTATTACGTCCTTAAAAAAACTAATTGATTTGCTATTCATATAAAGAGTAGATCAATAGGTGAGTTTTAATGCTTGTCAAGATATTATCAAGAGTCCGCCTAATCTTGGATGAAAGCAAGTGTAGAAGTTAAACCAAATACCTTAGCAGTGTGCTAAGGTGCTACTATAGTATACAACCGCAGGTTGTATACTATAGTATTTGGTTGAACCTGGGTTCTGCTCTGAACTACGTCCTTGTGAGAATAAGAGCGGAAGTCGTCCCTAGGTTCACAACAACAGAGCAACGCCTCACTGGAAGCATTTCCTAAAATCCGTTAAAATGTGTCGTTATAGTGGGTGTGGGTGGGTGGAGTTTTACTTATTTTAGGAGGTGATTTGAACCGTTTGGTATTTCGCAGGTTTCACTCCAAAAGCCAGATGGTCTTAACAGCGTCGTAACATTTTTACTAATTTCTCTTTTTGAGGAAACTAGCGAAAAAGATAACAAAACTCGAATTCGCCACAACTGGATCTGAATAGCTTTCTTGCCCTGTTACCCTCGATGTGAGATAAATCATTGATTTGATGATCTCTCCCCTCTCTCTCTCTCCTCTCTCTCTCTCTCTCTCAAGGTTCTTCTACTCTTCTACACCCAATGGTTTCCCCCAACAGGGCAGGGCAGCGATACTCGATACTTGATTTGTTGGCCACGACTCGTGACGGAAACACACGACTAAACCCGACACAACATACGTACCACTTATAATCATAGCACATTATTTACACTCTTGATTAACGAGGCTTTCAAATTTATTACGCTTTATTGGTAGCAGTCAATCGCTTTCGATACCATAAAATGCATTTCCATAATGAGATACAATAAAAACAAATGATCGCTTGCTAGATCTATAATCAGATAGTTAACTACATCTTTGGCACCGTTGCTACAATGCATGACTGCACTCAACATACCTTCAACCATGTTCATGTTCGTAGCTTCCTTGAAAGAAATCATTGAGGAGTTGGTTTGATTTGATGTTCAGCGCGTTCCTAGCTTCGGACGACCGCAAAGTTTGACTGCTGCAAGTTATAACATTTGAACAGGAGAACAAGTTGACGTGTGTATATTAAAATAACGCGTGCCTTAATTACCATCTTGTGTACCTCACTCATTCACCACGTCAGAAACTAACAACAAATAATAAGTAAGCAACGTAAATAATATAGAACCATCATTATTCTACTCCATAGCTACCTCTCGGCGTTCCTCAGGGGCCTATTTTGTCACCACGCGTGTTCTTAATAACCAGCTTTCATCTCGTGTTCAGATAATTCGTGATACCGAGTGTATTACCATCTTGCCTACCTCTATCATTCACCACTACAGAAATAAACAACGTGAATAGTAGATATCCATCAATACTCTACAACTCGCTTCCTCTCGGCGTCCCCCAGGGGTCTATTTTGTCACCACGCGTGTTCTTAATAACCAGCTTTCATCTCGTGTTCAGATAATTCGTGATTCCGAGTGTATTACCATCTTGCCTACCTCTATTATTCACCACTACAGAAATAAACAACGTGAATAGTAGAGAACCATCAATACTCTACAACTCGCTTCCTCTCGCGTCCCCCAGGGGTCTATTTGTCACCACGCGGTTCTTAATAACAGCTTTCATCTCGCGTCCAATAATTCGTGATACCGAGTGTATTACCATCTTGCCACCTCTATCATTCACCACTACAGAAATAAACAACGTGAATAGTAGATATCCATCAATACTCTACAACTTGCTACCCTCTGGGCGTCCCCCAGGGTCTATTTTGTCACCACGCGTGTTCTTAATAACCAGCTTCATCTCGTGTTCAGATAATTCGTGATAACCGAGGTGTATTACCATCTTGCCTACCTCTATTATTCACCACTACAGAAATAAACAACGTGAATAGTAGATATCCATCAATACTCTACAACTTGCTACCTCTCGGCGTCCCCCAGGGGTCTATTTTGTCACCACGCGTGTTCTTAATAACCAGCTTTCATCTCGTGTTCAGATAATTCGTGATACGAGTGTATACATCTTGCCACCTATATTCACACACGTAAACAACAGGAATAAGATATCCATCAATACTCTACAACTTGCTACTCCTTGAAGACCCCTAGGGTTTTTTTGTCACCACGCGTGTTCTTAGAACCAGTTCATCTCGTGTTCAGTAATTGTGATACAGAGGGGAACCATCTTGTACTACTCAATTACCACTACAGAAATAAACAACGTGAATATCGATATCTCATCTACTCAAAACTACGCTACCTCTCGGCGTCCCCAGGTATTTTGTCACCACGCGTGTTCTTAATATACAGCTTGCATCTCGTGTTCCAAAATTTTACGCGTGTTCTTAGTACCACTTTCTCCCCTTATATATTCGACCACTACAGTAATAACACGTGAACTTTTTCCCATCAATACTCTAAACTGACTCTGGTCCCCCAGGGAGTCTATTTGTCCCACGGTGTTCCTCAATAACCAGCTTTCATCTCGTGTTCAATAATTCGTGATCACGTGTATTACCATCTTGCTACCTTATTATTCCCCTACAGAAATAAACAACTAAGTAAGATATCCATCAATACTTACAACTCGCTACCTACACCGGCGTCCCCCAGGGGCTATTTTGTCACCACGCTGTTCTTAATACCACTTTCATCTCGTGTCAGATAATCGTGATCCGAGTGTATTACCATCTTGCCTACCTCTATTATTCACCACTACAGAAATAAACAACTGAATAGTAGAATCCATAAATACTCTACAACTCGCTAATCCTGCTCCCCAGGGGTCTATTTGGGTCACCACGCGTGTTCTAATACAGTTTCCACTCGTGTTCAGATAATTCGTGATACCGAGTGTATTACCATCTTGCCTACCTATATCATTACCATACAGAAATAAACAACGTGAATAGTAGATATCCAATATACTCTCAACTCGTAACTTCCTGGCGTCCCCCAGGGGCTCTATTTGTCACCGCGTTTTGTAACATTCATCTCGTGTTTAATATACGTTATCCGATGTTATACCATCTTACCTTATTCATTCACCACTACAGAAATAAACACTGAATGTAGATACATCAATACTCGTACAACTCGTACTCTCGGCTCCCCCAGGTACTTTTGCACCCCAGTGTTTTTAATAACCACGCTTCTCTGTATCAGTAATTCGTGATTCCAGTGATTACCCTTGCCTATGTATACATTCACCCATACAGAAATAAACAACGGAATAGTAGATATCCATCATACTCTACAACTCGCTACCTCGGCGTCCCCCAGGGTCTATTTTGTCCCACGCTTTCTTAAGTTTACTCTGTCAGATAATCGTGATACCAGTGTATTACCACGTGTATCACCTATCATTCCCACTACAGAAATAAACAACGTGAAATAGATATCCTAATTAACCTCAATCCTACTCTCGTCCCCCAGGGGTCTATTTTGTCCCACCAGGGTTATTCTTGATAACCAGTTCCATTCGTGTATCAGTAATTCTCGCTCCGAGTTATACACTCGTGTACCTTCCATCATTCACACTACAGAATATTAACAACAGAATAAAGTAATATCCATAATACTCTACAACTCGCTACTCTCGGCGTCCCCCAGGGGTTTTTTCACCACGCGTGTTCTTAATAACCAGCTTTTCTCTGTTCAGATAATTCGTGATACCGAGGTATTACCATCTTGCCCACTCTATTATTCCCATACAGAAATAAACAACGTGAATAGTAAATATACCTCAATCTACCTCGCTCCCCAGGGCTTCCCCAGGGTTCTATTTTGTACCATTATCGTCTTAATACAGCTTATTCGTTGTCCAGATAATCTGATACCGTGTATATCACCATCTACATTAACATGAATATAATATCCATCAATAGTCTATCGCTCATCCTCCCCCGGTCATTCGTCACCCCAGTGTATCCATTTCTTCACTCGTAATTCGTGTTACCAGTTCCTCTCGCTCAGCATTATCGTCATCCGAGTTATTACCATTTGCTACCTCATTATTCACCCTACAAAATAAACACGTGAACTGTCCCAGATCCTAATTTTCACAACTGTCTAAAAACCATTTCCGTCCCCAGGTCTCAGATTCGATTGTACCACTGCGTACTTTCTTACATAACAGCTTTCATCTCGATAGTTAGATAATTCGTATTACTCTCGCGTCCAGGTTGTATTACCATCGTCCCTCTATTATTCACCATATCAAATACAATCGGTAATTGTGAGAGAACCATCCATACTACTTACATACTAATACACGGATCCCCAGGATCTATTTTGTCACCACGCGTCTAGGTTATCCGCTACCGTGTTCTTAACCATTGTGTACCGATGTTCATATCTCTTGATACCAATTTCACCACTTCAGCAATAACAACGTATCATAATACCACTTGAACTCTACATCATACTCTACACGTCGCACAGTATTTCTCAGGCCATTTGTCCGGTTTCTTAGTAACCAGCTTTCATCTCGTGTTCAAATTCGTGATACCGAGTGTACCATCTTGCTCCCTCTTTCATTCACCACTAAGAAATAAACAACGTGAAGTAGATATCCTCAATACTCTACACTGCTACTCTCGGCGTCCCCCAGGGGTCTATTTTGTCACCAACGTGTTTTTAACCAGTTTCCTCGGTCGCTCCATACGTTATTACCTCTGCTACCTCTATCATTCACCCTACGAAATAACACTAATTAATTACCAACAAAATACAATCTACCTCCGGTCCAGAGTTATTCTCAATACTACATGTTTACCATTTCCTCTCGCGTCCGATTCCCGGGTCCATGTTTCCATCCCACGCTTTTGTTCACTTAATTAACACTCAACTCGTCGTGTTCAGATAATTCGTATACCGAGTGTATTACCATCTTGCCTACCTCTAATTCACACTTACTACGAATATAACCATCGTCAGCTCATATTCCATCACATATCTAAACACGTACCATGGCTCCCCAGGGTCTATTTCACCACGCGTGTTCTTAATACCAGCTTTCATCTTTTGTCCAGTCATTCGTGATACCGATTTTTACCATCTTGCCTAGCTCTATTCTCACCTACAGAATACCCACTCTTAGATATCCACTCAATAACTCTGACACTCGCTACCTTACTCAGGCGTCCTCCCGGGCTATCTTTGTCACCACGCGTGTTCTTATAACCAGCTTTCATCTCGTTTCTAATTCGATACCAGTGTATTACCATCTTGCCTACCTCTATTATTCCCACTACAAAATAAACAACGTGAATAGTAGATATCCATCAATACTCTACAACTCGCTACCTCTCCGGCTTTGTCCCCCAGGGGGTCTATTTTATCACCAGCGTGTTCTTAAATCCACTTTACCTCGTTTCCTTATTCTGATACCGAGTGATTACATCTTGCTACCTCTATTATTCCACACTACAAAATAACAACCTGATGTCCCCAGGTCATATTCTCACCTACCCTCGTCTTACCCCGGGTCTATTTTGTCAACTCGTGTTCCGTGTATTAACCACTTTCTCCTCTTTCAGATACTACGAGATACCAGTAAAGTATTAACCTCTATGCCTACCTCTTTTCCCCCCAGGAACTATTTCACAGTGTTAGTAAATCCATCTCTTTCAATAACTCGTACTACCGAGGTTCCACTGCTCCTCTATTATTCCACTCAAACACGAACGTATGTATATCATCAATACTCTATTCCTCTGTCCAGTATTTTGCACCAGGTTTCCATCTGCCTACTTTCTTTTTCACATCTATAATAATAAATACAATTGCTACTCCATCAACTACAAACTCGCTACCTCTCGGGTCCACCAGTGCTATATTGTCACCTACCGGTTCTATATAACCTTTCACTCTGTTCCATACCATTTTCTGATCGGTGTATTACCTCGTTCCACCTTATTACCCCTACCAAATTACACACAAGATGAATAGTGAATATCCATAATACTCTCAACTCGCTACTCTCGGCGCCCCCAGGGTCTATTTTGTCACCACGCGTGTTTTTAAACCAGTTTCCATCTCGTCCAGAATTCTATTCGTGATTCCACGTATTATTACCCATCACACTAATAATATTCAATCTTCAGAATAACACTGTAGTCAGCATGCCCATTTATCTACACCGCTCTACTCGGTCCCCCAGGGGTCTATTTTGTCACATTCGTGTTCTGATATACCACTTCATCTCGTGTTCAGATAATTCGTGAATTCCGAGTGAAGTACCATCTTGACCTCATTATTACCACTACGCAGATCACCGTGGTAGATTATCCAACTTCTAAACCGCTATCCACTCGCGTCCCCAGGGTTATTTGTCACCACGACCTGTTCTACTTAATAACCACTTCACTCGTGTCAGTAATCTAGATATCACCAGATTACCACCTCTTGCCTACCCCGTTATTTTCACCACCGAAATTTAAACCAGTTGAATAGTATGTTCCATCAATACTCTAAATCCGCTTATTACCGGACGTCCCCGGGTCTATTTTGTCACCAACTAGTTTAATAACCAGCTTTCATCATCGTGTCCAGATAATTCGTGATACCCGAGTTTACCATTGCCCCTTGATTCTAATACACTTACATCGTAATATTAGGACTCCATATTACTGCTTACCCTCCGTCTATTCCACATCAGATAACAACGCAGTAGTTCTAATACTCTTCATCTCGCTTTCAATTTCGTGATCACCCAGCTATTTGTTAGTTTTTTCTTTCATCCGTGTTAATATTCTATTAATTCACCACTACAAATAAATCACCCCGTGAAGTAATATCCATCAATATCTACAACTCGCTACCTCACGCCCCACCGGGTCATTTTGTCACCACGCGGTTTTTTTCCAGTTTCTCTCGCGTTCAAAATTCGTGTTCCGTGTATTACACGATGTCTACCTATCATTCACCATAGAATAAACAACGATGAATAGTAATTCCATCAAACTTCAACTAGTTTACCCTCGGCGTCCCCCAGGGGTCCTATTTTGTCACCACGCGTGTTCTTAATAACCAGCTTTCATCTCGTGTTCAGATAATTCGTGATACCGAGTGTATTACCATCTTGCCTACCTCTATCATTCACCACTACAGAAATAAACAACGTGAATAGTAGATATCCATCAATACTCTACAACTCGCTACCTCTCGGCGTCCCCCAGGGGTCTATTTTGTCACCACGCGTGTTCTTAATAACCAGCTTTCATCTCGTGTCCAGATAATTCGTGATACCGAGTGTATTACCATCTTGCCTACCTCTATTATTCACCACTACAGAAATAAACAACGTGAATAGTAGATATCCATCAATACTCTACAACTCGCTACCTCTCGGCGTCCCCCAGGGGTCTATTTTGTCACCACGCGTGTTTTTTAAACCAGTTTCCATCTCGCGTCCAGATTATTCGTGATTCCGAGTGTATTACCATCTTGCCTACCTCTATTATTCACCACTACAGAAATAAACAACGTGAATAGTAGATATCCATCAATACTCTACAACTCGCTACCACTCGGCGTCCCCCAGGGGTCTATTTTGTCACCACGCGTGTTCTTAATAACCAGCTTTCATCTCGTGTTCAGATAATTCGTGATACCGAGTGTATTACCATCTTGCCTACCTCTATTCTTCACCACTACAGAAATAAACAACGTGAATAGTAGATATCCATCAATACTCTACAACTCGCTACCACTCGGCGTCCCCCAGGGGTCTATTTTGTCACCACGCGTGTTTTTTAAACCAGTTTCCATCTCGCGTCCAGATTATTCGTGATTCCGAGTGTATTACCATCTTGCCCACCTCTATTATTCACCACTACAGAAATAAACAACGTGAATAGTAGATATCCATCAATACTCTACAACTCGCTTCCTCCCGGCGTCCCCCAGGGGTCTATTTTGTCACCACGCGTGTTCTTAATAACCAGTTTCCATCTCGCGTCCAGATAATTCGTGATACCGAGTGTATTACCATCTTGCCTACCTCTATTATTCACCACTACAGAAATAAACAACGTGAATAGTAGATATCCATCAATACTCTACAACTCGCTACCTCTCGGCGTCCCCCAGGGGTCTATTTTGTCACCACGCGTGTTCTTAATAACCAGCTTTCATCTCGTGTTCAGATAATTCGTGATACCGAGTGTATTACCATCTTGCCTACCTCTATTATTCACCACTACAGAAATAAACAACGTGAATAGTAGATATCCATCATATTCTACTCCATCGCTACCACTCGGCGTCCCCCAGGGGTCTATTTTGTCACCACGCGTGTTTTTTAAACCAGTTTCCATCTCGCGTCCAGATTATTCGTGATTCCGAGACCCTCGACTACGAAGCGAGGTTCGATAGAACTAAAACAACAACAAACAGGCTCTGCTAGAAACCTGTTGCGGGAATTAATATAAAAACTGGAAGCAGATGCCTTAATAGCCGCTTATTAAATCAGAGATGATCGCCTATTAATAATAATGTTAACTCTACGCCTGAGCGTAGCACGCAACGTTGGTAGTTTGATGGCGACGCACAGTGCAGGAAGAGCTATCGCGACGATTGGCGTTACGTTGTGGGATGAGCAAGAAGGCATTATCCTCTTCTCTTGGATGCTACTGTAATTAATATATTTTCGGAAATTTTCTGTTTGTGTGGTTGAAAACTAAATTTTGCACAAATATACTGAAACTTTGAGCACTTTTGTAAACATTATCTATATTGACCAGAAAAATAATGATTATTAATGACGTGTATATTGGTGACTCTGAACTATAATTAAGAATGTATGTGTAATTTGTAAATGTAACCATGCTTGACAACTTGCAAAATATAATTCCAATGGAAGCTTTATGTATTATCAAATATGTATGTGCTAAATTTATATTTTTTAAATTGTAATTATTAACACACACATATATTATTATATTATTATTGCACATAATATTTTATTTTATGATATAAAAATAAATTTTGGAAATACATCACATACAAGAAATTTTCTTCTACTTATAATATAATGGAAACAAATTCATTAAAATAAAGTATATATTCGTTCGTGCTGCACTTGGTTCTACTACGACCGCAGCCTCCGGCCTTGGCCCTGACTGCTGCAAGGCCATCCTCGGTCTCTCTCTCTCTCTCTCTCTCTCTCTCTCTCTCTCTCTCTCTCTCTCTCTCTCTCGTGCGGTAGTGGCAGGCAGATCCTTGTGTGTTGTTGTAGGGCGTCCTGTAGGAGTCAGCATGCCTGTAGCGTCAAGACGTTGGAGTGAGCTCCTCCTAGATTAACTTATATTGAACTCTCAAATATTCAAAACTACTGGTGTGTTTCTAATGGATCATTGATGAAACAAAGATCGCCATGTGCAGTGTTTAAAACGGTTGTTCTAGCTCGGGCCAACTTTATTTACAATGTTAAATGTCCATTTAAAAATTCGCTTGATCGGAAAATCCAGCTTATTTCACATCCAGTCTAGAACACTTTTCGACCTCTAATTTTTACCCCGAAAAAAAAGAAAGTTATCAATCGGTAAAATTTCATCATCAATTTAAAAAATTCTTTTGGTTTAACAAATTTATATAACTTATTAATTATTAATAATTGATGATTCCAAAATATTAGGTTGAAATCAGCTGCAATACAATTATTGCTTGTCAATTTAAATTTGTACTTTTCTTTTTGTCAACATAGAAGATTTCTAGCGCATTATGTGCTAAGTCCAGACATCTGTGAAGTCAGTGGACACAATAAACAGGATTGTAAACCACTATTTACGTATCTTAATTAACGCAGCTTCATTAGCAAACTCAATTAATTCCCTAGACGATAGAGCTGTAAAAGTCGTCGTAAAGCTCAGAGACAGAGCCATGAAGACTGTACTTGTATCGTTGCTGCAAGGCATCGTAACAATGTCTCGGATCTACGCAAATACCCCGCGTAAAAGTTTTAGGGTCAATCAAACGAGTATTTTCAAGTCGAGGCCAGGAATGCGATGGACGGGTGAATATAAAGGACTCTTGTTTAAAAACCAATAAACAAGTGCGAGTTAGTTTCTACGTGGGGGATCGCACAGATGACCTATATTGTACCACACAAACAGGTGAGAAGTTAGAAGGAAAAATAACATTGCTGGAAAGTTGGGTAAATGAAAGAGAAACGTAGACTATAACTTAGATTTTTTTAATTTGAGCTGGTCATTTTGGGACAACACACTGAACTAGGGTCAAAATTTAATTTGGTAACGATTTATTGGATGAGCGTAGCGAGCGAAGCGAAGATTCCATTTCACTACACTGGAGAAAAAAATCCGGAATGTTTTTTTTTTCTTTCTTTCTGTATTTTTGGCTGTTTGTTAACACGATTCCGGCTAAACCAATACTCCAATTGCGATGAAATTTTATGGGGGCCTTCGAAATCTCTGAACTTAGAACTGCCACGTTTTTGAGCGCAATCGAAAAATTATTTCTAATGAAAATCGCAAATTTACGATTTTTTTCGATTTTTAAAAAATTTCTTCGACTTATAACATCTACATGCTTAATCCGATTTTAATGATTTTTTTACAGAACCTTAATTTTATGAATTAAGATATTCGTGTGAAATTTGAGAATAATCGACAAATTATTTCTCATGAAAATCAAAATTTTACGGGTTTTTTCTTTTTTTTAACGGTTTTTTGACTTAAAACACCTACATGCTTTAATGATTTTTTTTACAGAACCTCGCTACGAGCGTAGCGAGCGAAGCGAAGATTCCATTTCACTACACTGGAGAAAAAAATCCGGAATGTTTTTTTTTTTCTTTTTTTTTTTGTATTTTTGTCTGTTTGTTAGCACGATTCCAGCTAAACCGATACTCCGATTGCGATGAAATTTTATTGAGACCTTCAAAATCTCTGAACTTAGAACTGCCACGTTTTTTGAGCACAATCGAAAAAAAAATTCCCATAAAAATCGCAATTTTACGATTTTTTTCGATTTTTAAAAAATTTCTTCGATTTATAATACCTACACGCTTTGTCCGATTGTAATGATTTTTTCACAGAACCTTTATTTTATGAATTTATATATTCGTGGAAAATTTAAGCGCAATCAAATAATTATTTCTCATAAAAATCGCAATTTTACGGGGTTTTTCTTTTTTAAAACAATTCTTTGACAAATAACACCTACATTCTTTATCCGATTGTTTAGATTTTTTTTTTACAGAACCTTAATTTTATGAATTCATATATTCGTGTAAAATTTGAGCACAATCAAATAATTATTTCTTATGGAAATCGAAATTTTACAATTTTTTCTTTTTTAAAATTACGATTAATTAAAAAAATTAAAAATTAAAGTTTATTTTTTATTTATTTTAAATTATTTAAAAAAAAATCATCAACTTAGTAATGATTTTTTCACAGAACAGAAAATTCACATAACACATGGCAGCTCAATGCACCAATTACGCTCATCCAACAACGCGGCGGGACTTAAGCGTTTTCCTAGTTATATTCGTGTGAAATTTGAGCGTAATCGAATAATTATTTGTTATGAAAAATAGCACTAACGATTTTTTTCTATTTTTTAAAATTACGATTAAGAAAAAATAAAAGAATAAAGTTACTTTTTAATTTAATTTAATTTAATTTAAAAAAAAATCGACTTAGCAATACATTTTTCACAAAACAACAGAAAATCTGCATAACACATGGCAGGTCAATGCACCAATTACGCTCATCCAACAACGCGGCGGGACTTAAGCGTTTTCCTAGTTAAATATTGTTTCCGCGGCTGGTTTCATGTGTTTTCTTAGTGATGTTGTATGCTTAATTGGATGAGCGTAGCGAGCGTAGCGAGCGAAGCGAAGATTCCATTTCACTACACTGGAGAAAAAAATCCGGAATGTTTTTTTTTTTTTTTTTTTTTTTGGATTTTTGTCTGTTTGTTAGCACGATTCCGGCTAAACCGATACTCCGATTGCGATGAAATTTTATGGAGGTCTTCGAAATCTCTGAACTTAGAACTGGCACGTTTTTTAGCACAATCGAATTGACAAATTTCTCATGAAAATCGCCATTTTACGATTTTTTTCGATTTTTTAAAAATTTCTTCGACTTACAACACCTACATGCTTTGTCCGATTGTAATGATTTTTCACAGAACCTTAATTTTATGAATTGATATATTCGTGTAAAATTTGAGCGTTATCAAAAAAATATTTTTTACGAAAATCGCAATTTTACGACTTTTTTCAATTTTTAAAATTTCTCCAGCTTATAACACCTACATGCTTTATCCGATTGTAATGATTTTTTTACAGAACCTTAATATTATGAATTAATATATTCGTGTAAAATTTGTGTGCAATCGAATAATTATTTCTTATGAAAATTTCAATATTACGATTTTTTCCTTTTTTAAAATTACGAATCATTAAAAAAAATTAAAATTTAAGTTAATTTTTTATTAAATTAAATTAAATTTTTTATTAAATTAAATTTAATTTTAAAAATATCTTCAACTTAGTAATGATTTTTTCACAGAACTTAGTAATGATTTTTTCACAGAACAACAGTACATCCGCCTAACACATGGTAGCTCAATGCACCAATTACGCTCATCCAACAACGCGGCGGGTCTTAAGCGTTTTCCTAGTATAGGGAAAGACTTGGACTCTTGGGTAAGAATTCTCCTATGAATTATTGGATGAGCGTAGCGAAGATTCCATTCCACTTCACTGGAGTAAAAAATCCCGAATGTTTTTTTTTCTCTTTTTTTTGTATTTTTGTTGTCTGTTTGTTAGCACGATTCCGGCTAAACCGATACTCCGATTGCGATGAAATTTTATGGAGGCCTTCGAAATCTCTAAACTTAGAACTGCCACGTTTTTGAGCGCAATCGAAAAATTATTTCTCATTAAAATCGCAATTTTACGATTTTTTTTTCGATTTAAAAAAATTATCTTCAGCTTGTAACACCTACATGCTTTATCCGATTTTAATGATTTTTTCACAGAACCTTAATTTTATGAATTTAGGTATTCGTGTGAAATTTGAGCTCACTCGAAAAACTATTTCTCATGAAAATCGAAATTTTACGTTTTTTTTTTCTTTTTAAAACAATTTTTTTACTTATAACACCTACATGCTTTATCCGATTGAAATTATTTTTGCAGAACCTTAATTTTATGAATTAATATATTCGTGTAAAATTTGTGCGCAATCGAATAATTATTTCTTATGAAAATTTCAATATTACGATTTTTTCCTTTTTTAAAATTATTACGATTAATTAAAAAAAAAAATTAATTTAATTTTTTTAAATTAAATTTAATTTTTTTTTAAATCTTCAACTAAGTAATGATTTTTTCACAGAACAACAGAAAATCCGCATAACAACTGGCAGCTCAATGCACCAATTACGCTCATCCAACAACGCGGCGGGACTTAAGCGTTTTCCTAGTTAATGTCGAAAATGATTTTTTTTATAATAGAAGTCCGTTTCATATCAAGAAAACCCCCAAATTTCTCCCAGAGCGTTCTGGAATTGTAGCGCTAGGTTTTCTCGTATTTGGTTTTCTCTGGAATTTCTTGTGCTCTCTTGATGAAGTATTTGTGTTTTTAGTTAAAGCAATGCTCGTTTTAAGATTCTTATATTAAAATTTGTCATTCATTTAATTGGATGAGCGTAGCGAGCGAAGCGAAGATTCCATTTCACTACACTGGAGAAAAAAATCCGGAATGTTTTTTTTTTCTTTCTTTCTTTCTGTATTTTTGTCTGTTTGTTAGCACGATTCCGGCTAAACCGATACTCCAATTGTGATGAAATTTTATGGAGGCCTTCAAAATCTCTGAACTTAGAACTTCCACGTTTTTGAGCGCCATCGAAAAATTATTTCTCATAAAAATCGCAATTTTACGATTTTTTTTCGATTTTTTGAAAATTTATTTTACTTATAACATCTACATGCTTTATCCGATTTTAATGATTTTTTCACAGAATCTTAATTTTATGAATTAAGATATTCGTGTGAAATTTGAGCACAATCGAAAAATTATTTCTAATGAAAATAGAAACTTTGTGGGTTTTTTCTTTTTTAAAACAATTTTTTTACTTATTACACCTACATGCTTGATCCTATTGTAATTAGTTTTTCACAGAACCTTAATTTTATTAATTTATATATTCGTGTGAAATTTGAGCGCAATCGAATAATTATTTCTTATAAAAATCCCAATTTTTTTTATTTATTTTTTTTTTTTTAATTAAGATTAATTAAAAAAAATTAAATTTAAGTTTATTTTTTATTAAATTTAATTTAATTTAAAAAAATTTGAACTTAGTAATAATTTTTTCACAGAACAACAGAAAATCCGCATAACACATGGCAGCTCAATGCACCAATACGCTCATCCAACAACGCGGCGGGACTTACGCGTTTTCCTAGTAATAATTAATGAATTAAATGCTGGGGCCTTACAGAGTTACATTCACATCGTTCTGGGATTCTTTCACTTGTTTTTATCATAGACTTGTCTGGATTTTCTTACACTGCTAATACATTCGTGTTTTTATTTATTTATTTTGTTTATATAACGTCTATCTTATTCAGTTCAAAAACTGATTTTTGAAGGAGGACAATTTTAGTTTAGGAGCTATGCTCGTTGTAATATTCTTATGTTTAACTAATTAATAAACCACTGGAACCATATCTGCTCTGGAAACAGGAGCGCTGACCAAAGGTGTCACTCGCACTGCTTGCAAAGTGCCCTTCAGTCAAGTACCCCCCCCCCCCCCCACCTTGTCACACTACTCCACTTCTCACACATCACTTCACTTGACAATCCCGTCAACAATCAGCTGAAGTGAGCCTAAGGTCTCGCCTCATCGTATCGAGTCTAATCGAGATAATCAGCGGATGATTAATCAATCTTGATTGATGATGAGTAGAGGACGCACGTAGCCTTCAACCGGGGCGTCCGTCACATTCATGGTTACACTGCACTCGACGTGTGAAGTGCATTACTAGTTCACTGTTTAGCTTCTTAAATTGGAAACTTTTGATTTTTACAAGCGATTTGTCATAGTGTATTAACAGCATTAATTATTGTCTTTTTGCATTTGCAATTATTTTATTATTAATTATTATATTTTCAATTCTTGCATTGCATTAACAGAAGTCATCATCATCATAATTAACATAATTGAATCGCTAGATTCAGAAACCCCAGAAGTCACTAATTTTCGCATAACGACTTTTGCCCAAAGATGTGTTCTTTTAGGGTCCCTCTAGATTTTCACATAGAAACAACACAAGTCCGGGACTTGTGGGGTTTCTGTCAAGAAGACTGTGGATTGGCATTTAAATAATGTAGGCCTAATCGTTATACATGTGAGTATTGTGACTTTGATTTAACTTTTAACAGTTCATTATGCTAAAAACAATAAAATACTAAGTTTAAATACAATTTCCTTCTATTTTCCAAATAAATATACAATACAAATTGCTTAATTCAGAAACACCATAAGTCCGTGGTATACAATAATTAATTGCTAAACAATAAGCATGTTGAAAATTGTGTATATATCAAAAAGTTATTGAAAAAGAGGCTTGTTGAAAGTCATCAAAAATATAACTGTTTGTAATAGGATGTTTTTTGTGATTATCTCAGAACTTTGTATATTGAGGACGTGTGGAATTTCTGAATCTAGCAATTCAATTTCAGTAAACATCCTTCTTTCTTACAAGTTACAATTTAAAGACAGAACTTTGATCGGTTTATTATTTGAGTTGAGTTGATTATAGCTCAATAAGTAATAGGCCTATTAAGCTATAAATAACGGCATATATTTCCAACTGGAAAGACACGGTCATGTATACGTCTACCACTCATAATGTTATACAATTATAGTTGTGTTTCTGTTTTGTAATGGTTCAGTGACATCGTTATTGCAGCACAATGGAAAACTCGAATGATGAATTTTGTATAATATGATAGCGTCATATTTATTTAAGCACGCAAAGACTTAACTGTTGAATGTTATTCAAACTCTAGTGACATGATTGTCTATTACGCCCTAATTGAACCATTAAGATAATAACGGTATTTGGACTATGAAACTATAATAACATGTATTAGTTTAACAGTGCTGGACTAGCAACAAGTAGACTGGAACGATGTTGTATTCTGAGAAGTAAAGTAATGTTGGACCCACGAATGTTTAACTTTTGCAAATATAGTCATTAGTTGAATGTTGACGTTTCACTATGTGATTAAGTCAGTTTTGTTTATAAATTCATTTTCGGATTTATTGAACTTGAACCTTTTAAACTTTCCTGTGCGTGTTATTTCACTACAACGTGGATAAACTGTCACTTATTTGAAAGTCAGAACTGGAAAATATTAAGGAGATCTGTGAGTTCCCCTCTACTGAACTAGAGAAATGGGATTCGCTGGAAAATTGAAAATTAAACACGTTTGTCATAGAATTTGCAAAATATGTGTTTTTTTATTAATTTAATAATCCTAGCAATTAATTATTTAATTTCTGTCTTATTTATTTATTTTTCGTAATTCTTATTAATTTGTGGATAAACTGTCACTTATTTGAAAGTCAGAACTGGAAAATATTAAGGAGATCTGTGTGTTTCCCTCTACTGAACAAGAGAAGAGTAATCGCTGGAAAATTGGAAATTAAATACGTTTTTCATAGAATTTGCAAAATATGTGTTTTTTTATTAATTTAATAATTCTAGCAATTAATTATTTAATTTCTGACTTATTTATTTATTCTAATTAATGCGTGGATAAACTATCACTTAATTTCAAGTTAAAACTGAGAAATATTAAGTTGGTCTGTGTGTTTCCCCTCTACTGATCTAGAGAAATGGGATTCGCTGGAAAAGCATAAATTAAAGACGTACGTTCGTCAATGTTTGTTTTGTAATTACTTTAATTCTATTTATTAATTATTTCTTAATTCTTTATCTTTTACAATTCAAATTAATTAATACGTAATATTTATTTGAAATTAAATTTAAAGCTTAAAGTAGGATGAGCTGGTTTCAATGCAGAATGCAGAGGTTTGTTCTGGATCGTGAACTGTGAAGCTCTGGTTTGACATATGTGGTTGTGTCATGTCAGAGACAAACACATTCTAACCTGACATTAGTGCTAATCACAACACCATAGGGCTCAAAAGTCAACCAGAATAAACCTGTGCACTCTGTATTAAATCTGGTTTCTCTACC
The DNA here is from genome assembly GCA_024449915.1 of Sweltsa coloradensis. NCBI lineage: Eukaryota > Metazoa > Arthropoda > Insecta > Plecoptera > Chloroperlidae > Sweltsa > Sweltsa coloradensis. Next base: position 198,052 of record JAMZAV010001279.1, on the reverse strand, counting down.
TCATCCAACACTCTTAAACTCTATCAAATGTCCCCCAAAGAAACTCAGTTCTTGGAACTTGGTGCTCAAACTCTAAACACAAAATGTATTTATTTGCGCAATGTTTGTTTGCAAACGGCGAAACAGATTCATTTTCTTTAAAACTTCCGTTCCTAGGATTTCTGTGGGAATGTTTGGCGCTTTGCTTATAAACACGGGTGGGCCACAACTAGCGAGCGGCGGGAACAGAGTCCCGTGCATTGGGCCATTTACAAAATGCTCGAATATTTTAGATGATGGTGATTTCTCTTGCTCAACGTCTCATATTTATGCACTAAGGCTATTCGAGACGATGAGTGATGGTAGATGACGATAGAGGACTATCCCAAAAACATGTCTTAATATGCTGGATATGAACCTTCGTCATCGTAGAGCCAGACGCTTCAGACCAGCGCCCTAATCGTATGTGCCATCGCGGACGTAATTTAAACACGAAGTATAATACACATAACGTTATTTACCACTCTTTTCTTGACTTATTTGACATAGTACTTATGAAAGTCTCAACAGTATTTGAATGAACCTTTTTTGGGGCGGGGGTAATTTGAATAGAAAGAGACATGCCGTAGAAAAGATAGATAGACAGGAAAGAGCCAACGCAGGGGCTTTCTCTACAATATGTGATGGATGGTCAAGGAAAGAAGTTTGTACCGCGGTTGATATCTCTTTAAATACTCCTCGTTCAAATGGCACAGAATTCCGCGGTGGCTCGTACGATTGCCTCAATCGACCGAAGCGTATGGCTCTACGAGGACGTGGGTTCGAATCCCACATAAGGCATGTTTTTTGTAATCGTCCTTCGTCGTCATCTATCACCACTCATCGTCTCGAATAGCCTTAGTGCATTAATAGAGACGTTAAGCAACAAAAATCATAGTCATCTAAGCCAGCGGTTTAGCCGAGATCGTTTAGCCGGTTCCCACTCGTACACCGAAGTTAAGCAACCTCGGGCGTGGTCAGGGGTAGAGTGGGTGACCGCTCTGCCCTGAAACACACATACCGCTGGTTAGAGCAGATGGAGGGTTCGAGAGCTAGTGTAACGGCTTCGTTCTCCTCGACGTCTGCTCGGCAGTCCGGGTTAGTGAATCTAATGACTGTCAAGGTTACACCTTCCTTTCGAATGGGACGAAGCCGTTGGTCCCCTTGGTACTTTTTGAAAGGAGTAGGCTACATGCCGGTACCAGGTTTCCCCTCCTCCCTTCTGTTTATACTTCAACCTCATCTATCACCACTCATCGTCTCGAATAACCTTAGTGCATTAATATGAGACGTTAAGCAATATCCAATCAATGTAAAATATTCGAGCATTTTTTAAATGGCCTAATGCACTGAACTGGGTTCCCGGTGTACCCAGCTAGTAAGACACACAAACACAACAGTTTATGATACACAGAGTGAGACAGGTCGGTCTGTTTTCCTCGCCCTGGCCTAGGATGAATCTGTGTTTGTGTTCGTTTCTTACGACCTTCCTAGATTCGCGAGAAGTCTGTCACAACACTGAGAGAAACGAAGGACAGTGAAATAAACAAGACTGAGGCATACGAATCTGAAAATATGTACATTTTAAACATCTATATCCTATTCACTTACAAAAACTGATTAACACAGGACAAGTAAATAGAACTAATCACATAAATGCAGACAAAATACTTAACTGTATAGTTAAGAGGAAGGACTACCGCCAATATTACTACCACGCGGAATAATCTTGTTTTAGTAATAACTCACATAACGCTGCACGAAAATGAAAATGTGGATACTAGGTCCCATGTGGATTAGTTAAAACTATATCTGGCATAAAACCTTTTTCAAATTTTGTAACCAGTAATAATTTTAATCAAGGTTTGAATTAAATTAACGTATTTCGTAATTAAAAACGCTTAAAACTACGTGAGACCTAATAGCCTTTTTTCTTACGTTACGGTTTGAGAGATATTAAATAATGTCGCCTTTGAGTATGAAAGAGAAATATCTTTTACCAACACAGGCAAAAATTATCTGTGCTAGATCCACGCTGAGCCAGCGTGAATAGAGTTGACAGAGTTGTTATGCTGGGAAAACAATTTCGAGCTATCTGCATTCTTGTGTTGGAACAATTATACCAACGATTTATACTTTATACAATTTATTTCCGAAGGAATAACCAAAGTTCCGGGACATTAAAAACTATACTCGTTTTTATCACTTTTTACATTTTGCTATTTTGTATTGTCCATAAAATCTCTGTCAGGCGCTGCATAAGTTTGCCGAAAAAACTGTAGTATGAAGGAAAGTCTGTATTTTCCGTTGGAAGGTGGTTATTGTTGCTCGTTGGTGGTCAATATCGGTTACTACAGCGCCTAAAAGAGGAGTCCAATACACATTTATTTGCTTTGATGTATATATTTACTTATATCTTGTTTAATCTTGGATTTATATTAGGCGACTACGACGCTGTATGTTAGTACTTTAGACAGAAATTAAAAAAATTGACTATACCGGGGATCGAACCCGGGACCTTGGCTGTCCGGGCTATGCTCTTACCAACTGAGCTATGCGGCCACCAATTTAAAACTGTCTAATTCTTGGTCTGTTTTGTACGTGCTGGTGGTCGCATAGCTCAGTTGGTAAGAGCATGGCCCGGAAAGCCAAGGTCCCGAGTTCGATCCCCGGTGTAGTCACTTTTTAATTTCTGTCTTAAGTACTTACTTATATTTATTGTCCTCCATTGTGTATCAACTTTTATAACAGGATAGTATAGACGTTAAATAAATAAATAAAATAAATCATAATAGCCCACAAGACATCGCAGATAACCAGTTTAGCATGGTACAGGTCAGACTCGGCTGATCTTCCTTCCTAGTCCGTCTCCTTAGGACGAGATTTATAATACGTCTTCTTATGAATGGTTCATTGTGATGTCAGAGTTGTCAACAATAGTTTGATTCATTGAGGCTGGGCGGATGAGACGGCGATGAGGGGGCCAGCCACTAGATCATCTTATAGTCGGGACAAGCCTGTCACTAGATGGAACAAATGCGATCTCGCTTTTAATATTCAAACATTTAAATGTGGCGTTTAGCGAGTTTGAATTGAACACTACATGCACAGAATACAAACCATGTCGTGTCTCGTTGTTTGCTTTCAATGTAGATGCTATTGCAGGAGTGTTATAGTCGCGCCGTGGCGTATCCAAGGGGGGGGGGAGGGGGGGACAACCCCCCATTCTAAAGAAAAGTGTTAAGGAGAATATAGAATAACTACAAATTACCATCTGACCAAAAGAGGATTTTAGTAGACCATCAAAAGTTAATGATGCTTTAAAACGCACAGATTTTCATCAAAATGACCTTGAAGGAGAATTTTTGCGGGGCCCCCCGCCCCGCCCCCCATGTAACCATCGGCACATCCATGAAATAATTGGTTGAACCCCCCCACCCCCCTTTATGAATTCCTGGATAGACTGTAGTCGCGTTACCGTAAGTATATGTATTTACTGACGTAGAATTGAGGAATGCGCAGTCGGTTTATGCGTGCTTTGTCAACGGAGCTCCATCCCTTGGCTGTCTATCTCCCAATACCTCGGTGTTTGTGTACAACTTAATAGTATGTTCAAGCCTTGATTTGGTTGGTTTCCTAATTCACATTTCTAAGCAGCCTAAGTTCTGGAGTTATGCATTGGGACCTTGTCTGGGACCTACTTGAGATCCGTAGACAAAAGCGCGCATAAACCGACCGTACACCCCAGCGTCTCGGAGTAGTTTATCACAAGACTAGCCTGACGGCCGGAGTCAATATGCCATCACCTCCATACATCTTCCGGCTGACAATATGTCTTAGTCACCGAGTCCAGACACATTTCAATGTTACTTCTGCCTTTAGAACCCATACATGACTAGACTTTACGTATATTGGTTTGTCTAATGAAATATGTTTTTCACATATTTCTCTTTCTTCACTAAGTTCATAATTTATTTGAAATACTGTTGACTTTTACGCCCAAATGTAATCAAATCGTCCGTCTGTTTTGGGGAATGGTCGTGGGGTTCGAAGCCTCTCCCCTGGTATGCTTCAGTCCCTGGTGCGAAGCACCTATAACTAAAATTCAGATGTGTGCCAGAGTTGGGCGATGGACAGCGTCCTTGCGCTGTATGGTGGTTGGTGACAGGCACCGTTGATTTCGGTTAAATACCGCCGGAGCTCGAGAATGGCAACAAACCTCTAGGTTTTTACATTGTAATGACAGTCATCAGAAGCGAGTACTATTTAAAAATGTAATTTAGTTTACTGTCAAGGATAATTATCTTATTGCTATTTTGTTTTCTGATGATAGCCCACAAAGTGGTTTGAAACGTCAAATGATGCGGCAAAATGTCCCGATCACTTATTTTAATGTTCTGGTGGGTAGTTCGTGAGCACCGAATCTGTTTAGACGGCCAAGCTAATAATTATTGAATATTGTGTCTACTGTATGTTGTAAATATATACTAAATGTTGTTAGTGGAGGTGCCGGGTAGAAAGAGTTTCCCCTTAGGGTGGTTCTAGCCCCGCCCTGTCTCCGAAATATTCTGTATCATCCTTGTTGAAGGATGTAAATGTGAATGTGTCTCTTTGCATATTTATGTCTACATAATTTGCTGTTCAATCATATCTCTTTATATATAAATATAATCATGTCTTATAAGTTATACATTTTTTAACCCTGAAGGTTATTTTATACTTTTAAACTTAGCTTTATGAATTATTTGTGTCATTCCGACATATTTACTATTATATTCAAAGTTCTCTGGATTTTACTGCAAAGTAAGTCTGTTAAACAGACAGACAGACAGACAAACAGACGGACAGACAGACGGACGGACAGACATATATGTGATGCTTATTTGTGAAACTTCGCTCCATAAAAGCCCAACGTTTCGTTGTTATTCACCTGAACCTGCTGTTTAGTTTCGTTAAGAAAACTACGCGTAGGTACAAAGTTTGGGCAATTACACCAGAATTTGTAGTTTGTTAGTCTGGCTACTTTTCGTTAAAAATAAACGCAAACTTTTCCAATTTCCCCCCGATATTTCTTAAACTCTAAACGACATCTCTGAAAAGAGAACAGAGTGAAACCCAGCTCGAGCCGGTGACAGCTGAACTGATGTATTGTGTAGAACTCGTTCTAAGCTACGCGATACAAGGGGTCCGAGGTACATTGTCAGACGGCGCGGACAACAATGTTTACCGGATTTACGAGCCATTGACTGGCGCCTGTACTCGCTGCGCGCGCCGCTATAACTCAGTCGCAAGATGGCGGCCGCGCGCACGAGGTGACGTGTGGTCCAGTTCTTACACACTCACAGTCACGTACAGTGTAATACGAAGCAACAATTACCTCTGTACGTGTTTCAATTGAAATATGACTTAGTTGTATTGTCTAGAATGACCCGTCTAACCAGATCGACTCTTTACTTTATCACTTTCCTATTCCTCGCCTTGAAATCATACTACGGGCCATTTCTTTTTTTGTTGTATTTGTTAGTGCCTTTGCACATTTTCGTTTTTTATAAAAGTCGCCCTCAAAGTGCCATGTTTGCTCAATTCACAGCTTCCTACAACATCATCTTTTGCCACGTCCAACTCTGCGTTGGGTCAGTTTCTCCATTTGCCTTTTCCCTGATACCATTCTTCCCTTCCACCACATTCCAGTCTCCTCCTTGCTATTCCACTTCTTTCCGCACACTATCCTGCCATCGTTGTCGTGGTGTATTCTTTGGTCTCCTTCCTGAAATTTCTAATTCCATCATTCTTCTCTGCAATCTCGCGCTGTCCATCCTTTTGGCATATCCAAACGACTTTAATCTTTTCTCTCCAAGTCCCTCTATAAATACCTTACGCCTGTACATCTTCCTCTTAAAATCAAACTTTAAAATCTAATTGTTTGTGTTTGTTCTGTGATTCCAGCTGACGGCGTCTCGGTTCCCGGTCGTCTTCAAGATAGGCCACGCCCACAGCGGTCTTGGCAAGGTAAAGGTGGACAACATCGCCGACTATCAAGACCTGGCTTCCGTGGTCGCCGTGGCCGACAAGTACTGCACCACTGAGCCCTACGTGGACTCCAAGTACGACATTCACGTGCAGCGCATCGGGGTGAACTACAAGGCGTTCATGTGAGTTTGCGCTACCGTCGCTACACCGGTGTATAGGCCGGGAGCCGCGTCCTCGAGAACAGAAACTGTCTGACCCTGGTTACCACCTCCGATTTGACTTTACCAAATGGTAGTTCGCATCTTGTGGAACATCCCTTAGTAGAATGTCACTTCGAGTTATGGTATATTTTACTTTAAGAGGCCATTTTGTTTGTGGATGCGCGTGTTCATTGAAATGTTTTGTTCGCACTGTCTTAAAATGTACATAACTCGAGACACAGTTAACCGATTAAGTTATTTTAGATATTGATTTGTAGGTAATTGTATGTTCCAACTAATGTGAACAACCAATACTAATGATAAAATATTTACATTGATAAAAAACAGAGACAAGTCAAAAGTAGTGAAAATATTTTCACTATGATTTGATTCAAGCAGACATTCAGCATTTTTCTTTTACCAATAGGATGTAAATGTATTTCAGGCGCAAGTCCATCTCAGGCAACTGGAAGACCAACACGGGCTCTGCGATGCTGGAGCAGATACAGATGACGGACCGCTACAAGTTGTGGATCGACGAGGTGTCCGAGTTGTTTGGCGGACTGGAACTATGTTCTTTGGAGATCTTGGTCGGTAAAGACGGGAGGGAGTTCATCATAGAAGTGAACGACAGCGCGCTTACCTTGATGGGGGATACTCAGGAGGAGGACAGACGACAGATCGCGGAGATTGTCGCTCATCGTATGCAGGTAGACCACTTGTTGATTGATCGCTTACGGTGTATCGCATCATCTTTGTCATCCGTTTACCTCCATTATGTGAAAATTTATGTTCTGTTAAAGTCCATACATGCTTTTTGACATTTATTTTAAGATGATTGCTCAATGCACTTTGTAGGCAGGTAGAAAACCTGTTGATTGCTCGCTTACGGTGTATCAGGATCACATCTTCGTAATCCGTTTAGCGGTTATGTGTAATGCATGGGTACATTATTATATTAAGTTCTGTTAAACACCATATATGCTTTTTGACATCCATTTTGAGATCATTGCTCAATTGTCGCCCACTTGTTGATTGCTCGCTTACAGTGTATCAGATCATCTTCGTCATCTGTTTACCTCCATTAGGTGTCTGTGCATTATGTCCATGCTTTTTGACATCCATTTTAAGATTACTGCACTTTGTATGCAGGTAGAAAACCTGTTGACTGCTTGCTTTACAGTATGTGGTATATTTACCGTCATTAGAACCCATTTGCCAGCTCCACCTAGTTTATATTCATGTTTATCTATTGCAAAAAATTATTGAGGTAGTCTATTTTAGATACAGTTCCTGTCCAAGCAACTGTAGTATTATTTAATATTAAAGTTGCTTAATATTACTTAAAGACCTTAATATTAACTGATAGATTTAACTCACATTGACAATATGCCTTTCTTTAGTTTATAGTTTTAGCTTACATCAAAGAACCTAAGATAGAGATGCCCAAAAGTAGTTTGTTAAAACACTTTCGAAATCTTTGGCTGTTGTTGTCAGTATGTTTAAGCTTTGTACAAAATGTATTTATTCAATATTTCATATTTATTCCATTAATCTAGCTCGTACATTGATACTTTTTGCTTGCTCATATCCAAATAGCTTAAGTTTGTTACTCACATCTATTTTTCTCAATCCTCTTAATATGCACAAGTATGTTTTACAAATAACCTTATTATTTGATTACTCTTCTTTCTTCTAGCAATCCCACACAGCCATCCGTAACAAATCGATACAGGTACACTCTAAACTACTTGTGCCCACTTTTATGACCATGATTGAAGGTTTTATGTCAACTCGTAGAGGATTGTCAATGCGGTCTGCATGTATCATCAACGACTGTTGCTGTGTGTTGCTCTACGATGAGCCGCCATGGAAGATAGGCCTCTCCATCTTCTTCTATCCTGCCACCACTCTTCCAGGACATTCTACTCTCATATGTCCCACCCCTTACCTCACCTTGTTCTATCGTCATTGTCTTCTCCTATTTCAGACTTCAAATTTTGTCTTTACATTTTTCCTGTTAATTCTGTTATTCACATCATACCTCACCAATTCACTACATATATTTCACCACTAACCTTTATTCTAGGAATTAAAATTGAAAGCACTGTTAAAAGTGTGTAAGTCAGTAAGCTGAAATATGCAAAGAATTTAAGAATCTGTATATTTAAAATTAGATTGGAAATCAAAATCCTTAAACGATTGTATGGAAGTTGCTTAAGAAAGTCAAAACCCTTAAGTAAACTTAGTTTCGTTCATAACAACGCATGTAGTTTAAAGTTTTTCCTGTTCACATTTAATTAATTGCATTTTGTAACAAAAACTTTAAACTTTTACACCCTGTACAATAAAATAACAGCTTCGAGTGAATCTTCCTACATTGTTAACGTGTATCTGCATGGTTCGAGTGTGCTAACACACAATGGTCTTTGACTCTTTGTTAATGACTTGGAACTCGTGGTCATAAAATCTGGGCTCTTACTGTTCGTATCGATGTTAGTTGGTGTTGTGCACAAGAAACACAAATAATTTATGTGAATTTGTAGATATTTTGTAATTTGACAAGTTCACAACATTAAGATTATTATATTTCAAGATTGTCATTACTATCCACTTACACAACACAATGCAAACATTTACTATTGCACACGGGATACATTTTTGTTATTGCATTTCTGTTTCTGTGAATTTGATGTTTTTATGTTGTTGAATGTTTGTATACACTTCCCAGTACTTTAGTCTATCCAGAAAAGTGATCATCTATAGACTTTCATTTTCTGGCTTTTTGATGTTGGGCTCTTTGAAAAGATATAAAGGACCTATTTTCACAATTCTTTAAATGTACATTTTCTATTTGGGAACATTATGTTGGTATTCATCTGTTTATTCCAACATAAATGTTAACTCAGTTCACATTGATCAATGACATAAGATAAGCTAAGCGCAAGATTCTCAGTATGGCCGTGGGGAGCGTGCAAATTGGAAGCCATCATGAAAGGGGAAAACCAATGGGAAAACCATAGAGATACCATATGTATGGTATTGGTACGGAATGTAAGGTACGGTATGGTAGAGACACCATATCTATGGTATGGTATGGTATGGTATGTATGGTACCATGCTAATGGTATCTCTGTGATTTTCCCCTTTCATTACGGCTGCAAATCGGCACGCTAGAGCTCGGAGTGAAGAATACGAGACTGAGCGTCTAGTGCAATGCATGCAAAGCTTATGTATGTTTATGACATTGATGGCCACCCTTCCAACATAGTGTCTCATCGTTCCAGGCTTCGGTTCGACCAGGTCTTGGCAAGGCTCCATCTCGTTCCTCGGTGTCTAGCCAGGGGGGGCTGACGTCTCCTAGTGCCGACGACCAGCGCCCCATCTCTGCGCTGAGCGGGGAACCTCCAGGGACAGGCGTCGGTGGCTCACCCAGTCACGTACAAGGGGCGCAGCGGCGAGACTCACAAGGTCAGTCGATACATTCTTTCGTAGACTCAACTATAAACCCTTAACCTTACTTTTTGTAATTTAGCATGCTATAACCAAATTTTATAAAGTATCTTATTGAATTTTTGATTTCCTACCCTAATAGTAACATATTCTCTATATTTTTTGCTAGATACCATATATTATCTTTATTGCTTTCTCAAGTGTAGCACAATAATATAAATTGATAGTCATATTATAAGCCTGGTATTTAATCAGCTACATTTGAAAGTAAATAACCATATATTCGTAAGAAGTGCTTCAGTGTCTTACAGCAATTACCTGCCGGATTTCCTCCCAAGCCCAGATTCCGAACCGGTCATTCGCATGAAGTACACGAAGGTTCCAACGCACCGGAGAGAAAACACACCTTTACCACATTTTTACTCTTAGGATGCAATAAAGTTTAATCCCGCTATGAACGTTGTTTTCTTTGGCATGCTTTTTCACCACTGTTTAGTTCTTACGCCAAGGTTCGTATGTGTCGGTACCGTATTTGCAATACTCCCATGCAATCACGTTTTGCTCCCATTTTATCTTTGTTGTTTATGTTTTCCTCATTGTAATAGAATTTATGCTTTTAAGAATCTGCAACAATGTTATTTATTTCTGCATTATTTTATTATGTTATAAGAGATTATTCATTACCATTTCTCTTCTTAAAAAAAGAAAATGTTATTATATTATGTTGATGTAAATCTACCTTTATTTTCCATAATCCGGTATTTTCCTACCTTACTTCCATGCTTATTTTATGTAGGCCTATTGAGATTTGATTTGTGTCGACAGTTTTGCTTATTATTTTGTTAATAAAGAAAACAGAAGCTATTATTTGAAAATATATATTTATTTGTTAATCCTCATTACCTCAAAATTTTCCATTTTTTATGCAGGTATTGCTTGATTGCATCTTACGGTGTATCGCATCATCTTTGTCATCCGTTTACCTCCATTATGTGAAAATTTATGTTCTGTTTAAGTCCATACATGCTTTTTGACATTTATTTTAAGATGATTGCTCAATGCACTTTGTACGCAGGTAGAAAACCTGTTGATTGCTCGCTTACGGTGTATTAGGATCACATCTTCTAATCCGTTTAGCGGTTATGTGTAATGCATGGGTACATTATTATATTATGTTCTGTTAAACTCCATACATGCTTTTTGACATCCATTCTGAGATGATTGCTCAATGCACCTCGTTGCAGTAGCCACTTGTTGATTGCTCGCTTACGGTGTATCAGATCATCTTCGTCATCTGTTTACCTCCATTATGTGTCTGTGCATTATGTCCATGCTTTTTGACATCCATTTTGAGATTAATTCACTTTGTATGCAGATAGAAAACCTGTTGACTGCTTGCTTTACAGTATGTGGTATTTTACCGTCAGTAGAACCCTTTTGCTAGCTCCATATATTATATTCATGTTTATCTATTGCAAAAAATTATTGAGGTAGTCTATTTTAGATACAGTTCCTGTCCAAGCAACTATTGTATTATTTAATATTAAAGTTGCTAATATTATTAAAGCCTTAATATTAACTGATAGATTTAACTCTCATGGGCAATATGCCTTTCTTTAGTTTATATTTTTAGCTTACATCAAAGAACCTAAGATAGAGATACCCAAAGTAGTTTGTTAAAACACTTTCGAAATCTTTGGCTGTTTTATCAGTATGTTTAAGCTTTGTACAAATGTATTTTATTCAATATTTCATATTGATTCCATTATTTAGCTCGTACATTGATACTTATTGCTTGCTCATATCCAAATATCTTAAGTTTGTTACTCACATCTATTTTTCTCAATCCTCTCAATATGCACAAGTACCTATGTTTTACAAATAACCTTATTATTTGATTACTCTTCTTTCTTCTAGCAATCCCACACAGCCATCCGTAACAAATCGATACAGGTACACACTAAACTATATGTGCCCACTTTTATGACCATGATTGGAGGTTTTATGTCAACTCGTATAGGATTGTCAATGCGGCCTGCATGTATCATCAACGACTGTTGCTGTGTGTAGCTCTACGTTGAGTCGGCATGGAAGATAGATCTCTCAATCTTCTTCTATCCTGTCACCACCCTTCCAGGATACTCTACTCTCATGTCCCACCCCTTACCTCACCTTGTTTGTCATCGTCATTGTCGTAGGCCTATTTCAGACTTCAAATTTTGTCTTTACATTTTTCCCAGTTAATTCTGTTATTCACATCATACCTCACCAATTCACTACATATATTTCACCACTAACCTTTATTCTAGGAATTAAAATTGAAAGCACTGTTAAAAGTGTGTAAGTCAGTAAGCTGAAATATGCAAAGAATTTAAGAATCTGTATATTTAAAATTAGATTGGAAATCAAAATCCTTAAAACGATTGTATGAAAGTTGCGTAAGAAAGTCAAAACCCTTCATAACAACGCATGCAGTTTAAAGTTTTTCTGTTCACATTTAATTCTAATTGCATTTTGTAACAAAAACTTTAAACTTTTACACCCTGTACAATAAATAACAGCTTCGAGTGAATCTTCCTATATTGTTAACGTGTATCTGCATGGTTCGAGTGTGCTAACACACAATGGTCTTTGACTCTTTGTTAATGACTTGGAACTCGTGGTCATAAAATCTGGGCTCTTACTGTTCGTATCGATGTTAGTTGGTGTTGTGCACAAGAAACACAAATAATTTATGTGAATTTGTAGATATTTTGTAATTTGACAAGTTCACAACATTAAGATAATAGTTTTACATTTCAAGATTTCATTACTATCCACTTACACATCTACAACACAATGCAAACATTTACTATTGCACACGGGATACATTTTTGTTATTGCATTTCTGTTTCTGTGAATTTGATGTTGTGCTCTTTGTAAAGATGTAAACGACCTAATTTCACATTTCTTTAAATGTACATTTTCTATTTGGGAACATTATGTTGGTATTAATCTCTGTATTCCGACGTTAATGTTAACTCTAGTTCACATTGATCAATGACATAACGTAAGCTAAATGCTAGACTCTTAGTATGGCCGTTGGGAGCGTGCCAAATTAAAAGCCATCATGAAAGGGGAAAACCAATGGGAAAACCATAGAGATACCATATGTATGGTACTGTGTGTATGGTAGAGATATCATATGTATGGAATGGTATGTATTGGTACCATACTAATGGTATCTCTGTGATTATCCTCTTTCATGATGGCTTCTTAACCGCACGTTAGCGCTCGGTGGGAAGGATAGGAGACTGAGTGTCTAGTGCTTTGCTACGCAAAGCTTATGAATGTCTATGACATTGATGGCCACCCTTCCAACATTGTGTCCCGCTCGTTCCAGGCTTCGGTTCGACCAGGTCTTGGCAAGGCTCCATCTCGTTCCTCGGTGTCTAGCCAGGGGGGGCTGACGTCTCCTAGTGCCGACGACCAGCGCCCCATCTCTGCGCTGAGCGGGGAACCTCCAGGGACAGGCGTCGGTGGCTCACCCAGTCACGTACAAGGGGCGCAGCGGCGAGACTCACAAGGTCAGTCGATACATTCTTTCGTAGACTCAACTATAAACCCTTAACCTTACTTTTTGTAATTTAGCATGCTATAACCAAATTTTATAAAGTATCTTATTGAATTTTTGATTTCCTACCCTAATAGTAACATATTCTCTATATTTTTTGCTAGATACCATACCTTTATTGCTTTTCTCAAGTGTAGCACAATAATATAAATTTACACTCATATTTTAAGCCTGGAATTTAATCAGTTACATTTGAAAGTGAATAACTATATATTCGTTAGATGTGCTTTATAGTGTCTCACAGCTGTTAAAGGTATAAGACTGCCGGATTTCCTCCCAAGCCCAGATTCCGAACCGGTCATTCGCATGAAGTACACGAAGGTTCCAACGCACCGGAGAGAAAACACACCTTTACCACATTTTTACTCTTAGGATGCAATAAAGTTTAATCCCGCTATGAACGTTGTTTTCTTTGGCATGCTTTTTCACCACTGTTTAGTTCTTACGCCAAGGTTCGTATGTGTCGGTACCGTATCTGCAATATTCCATGCAATCACATTACTCTCCTATATTTTTAATCTTTGTTGTCACACATTGTAATAAAATTTATGCTTTTTAAGAATCTGCAACAAAGTTATTTATTTCTGCATTATTATATTATGTTATTAGGAATTATTCATTACCATTTCTCTTCTTAAAAAAAGAAAATGTTATAATATTATGTTGATGTAAATCTACCTTTATTTTCCATAATCCGGTATTTTCCTACCTTACTTCCACGCTTATTTTATGTATTGAGATTTGATTTGTGTCGACAGTTTTGCTTATTATTTTGTTAATAAAGAAAACAGAAGCTATTATTTATTACGCTTATTTTTATTTTGTGTCTCCTTTCCTCATTGTTAGTGTGATAGTAGTCGCAAGTTGTACTCAACGGACCATTGCAAATATATTTATTTTGTTAATCCTCATACCTCATCCTACTTTTATTGGTATTTAAGTTTCATTTGACAGTAAATATAAAGCTTATTTTTATATTATTTCATGCGATTTCTTGTTGACATTGAAACTATATAGTAAGCGAAAGAAGTTTATACTTTTACTTAGGCCATTTATTTATCAAGTGCTCGTAAGATGAAAAAACAAAGAAGATGGATGACTTCAAAACATCTTTCAGTTAGATAAATAAATGATCTTGGTAAAAGTTGAACAATATTATCACTAGCTACAGGAAGCTGCTTGTAAACAAAATGATTTTGTTTTGTGCATATGTTTTGCTTCTTTCTGTTGGTCTTTGTTTGATTGTTTTTCCTTCGCCAGGTCACTCGGTCAGCCTCCTCGCTCAAGGAATGACAGCCGCTGCTAAAAGACGCTTCAGTCTACAGCCGCAGCACCGCGCCACTGCCATGACTCATTAGACACGCCCACCGAGGTCCTAGACCACGCCCCTTTGCTGTTTTAGACACGCCCACTCTCTATGATGGGAGGGGCTTACCTTTCGATTACACGCCCCTTTATAGGGCGCCAATTTTGAAACCTGCTTTAAACACCACCTTTTTAAAATCAGCTATTCTTAAGCACACCCACTTGTGGGAGGGGCTGGTCTATACCTACTGTAGACACGTCCCGGTTTTTGGCGGATATGGATTTTTTAATATTTATCGCAAAACGCGCCCCTTTTTAGGGTCCACAGTTTCTTCAAACTCTTTTGCCGGATCTCTTTTAATGCTGCAAAGAATATTCTACCAAGTTATTTTCGGAGAATTAGAGACATTGTACAAAATATTAATTAAATATTTATTTGTAGTGTAGCTATGCTATAACTCAGTTTGCTTAGACATTGTCAACTATTTAATTAGTTTGTGACTGCGTACAAGTAGGCCATCAATGTATTTCTTTGATATGGTCATTTTAAGTTTTAAATATAAATGCATAAGTTTTACAAATACTATTACAATTAGTGCTTATCATATTATTCTAAATATTTCCCCATGGGATCTCTAGGTTAACTTTATTTTCCCATTTTAAAACTTGGAAGTAGTATCAGCCTATGTTATTAATTTAGATAGTTGTGCATGATGGGATAAGCATGTGCATTATTCTAGCCTAGTCTCTAAAGATTATTTATTTATTCCGTACGGACAAGATCTTAATATTTACTTATTTATCACAGCAATTAAGTGATGTTAGAGAGTTTGTACCCGATGTGACAAAGCTTACTTTACGTACCTTATTCAAGTTATTTGTACCTCTTAATATAAGTAAATATTCTATGTACAAGCTGATAGTTAGTTACAACATAGAAGTATATATCATTATCATAGTGTCGAAGTACATGTCCCAAATCTAAAAACGTAGACAATGAATAGATTCAACTTTACAAACGCGATCAATCCTTTGATCAGTAATTGCACGTATAATACTCATCGTATGTTCCTTCTTATGCATATCTGAAAACTTTATTCATTTTTAGGTCCACTTGTGGTGTTACCTTTTTAGAAACATATCAATTAACTGATCATAAAGAAACTAAAACTAGAATTGCCTCTAATTTTTTAAATGAAACCCACAAAATACATTACAATTAACTCCGTTCGAAGTTTTGATCATTGTTTAAGTAGTTTAATGTAACGTTTATCCAATATTAATTATAAACTGTTGATTTGTGAGTTGGCAAAATCTCACAAAATTATAAACATATAGAATAATTCCTAAAATATATTTTGATTGGTCTCTATACAATGGTTTCCTGAATTAAAACTTGTAATGCGCACAGTACACTATACGTATACGAACAATATCATTCACTAGATAAAAGCTTAAACAATATTACAAATAGTAATAATATACAACACACATTTTAAAATTTCACAGTTTTACTAAATATTTGTCGTGTACCAACACAAACTTAATTCAATCGGATATTGAAGATGGGTTCGTTCCCAGAAATCGACCACCTAGGTATTGACCTTTTGGGACCATTCTTGTGATATTCTGTCTAATTCTATCCACACTTTTTATTTCAAACTCTTACATTCTATTAACCCTTGATATAGTGTTGGCATCCTCGCCGTCCTTTTAGATAGGGCAGATGTCAGTAATTCTTATTGCAATATTTAGTATTTAACCTGAATCAACCACGTTGTTCAAAGCAATACTCGGGTAATTGTTTGCGTGCTGTCTAGATGTGTGTTACGTGTTCATACTTCGAGAATGTATGTTAGCAGGTTAATCGCAATTTAAATAAGTGACAATGTAGTTTTTTAAGTTTACATTAAAAATTATCCCTAACTTTCAAATAATTGGTTCTATCCACGTAGATCTCGCCACTTTTCCACTTTTTCACTTAGAATTAATCAAATTATTCAAAATCATTTTAACAAATACACAAAAATTATAAACAGTTGAATTAGGAATGTGTTAGCACAACCTACATAATAGAAATATATTCACCAAATTATGTACAACGAAAAAAAAGTGGTGTTCAAACACCGCAATGCTATTTACACAATTTGAACGATTCTAAAATATAAAAAATATACGTTTCTAGTCATTTATCTGCGTTGCATTTTAGAAATATCGTGACTTATCACACCGTAATAAAACAATCTCAGTGTTGGGTGTTCAAAGTTCCTTGTCTAGTCGCTATAGATAGTTTCCAATGTCACGTTCGTAAATCTCGTCCCGTCGCTGACAATGGCAATATAGAAATCTATGTGTTGGTGTGTTTGCTGTTCAAATATGTTGTTTGTACCAGACTTTTACGTAGTTTGTAGTCGTATTAACTGTAAGTAGACACTAGTTCCTGAGAGTAGACTTTCAATGATCAAAGCGGGTAAAAGCATTTGGACGTATTTACGGAATCATCTTACTTGATGTTAATGTTTTTAGATTGTCTAGGCGTGTTATGTTGGTTGAAAGATGTTTAGTAGTATTTAGGGGAATTTATTAATTTTTAGTGGGATATCAGCCGAACGTTAACTTTAATCAACCCGTTCATTAGGCACCAGGCTTACCGATAAATATCATTGCGTTTAATGATTAATAATAATGTAAAATCTATAAGTAGAAACGAAATCTGAAAGATTGTTTTATTTTTCATATATATTCAACTGAGATCTCCAATAGTGTCACTGATTTAATTAATAGCAAATTAAACGATTTGAAACCTCCAACAAGTCATAGGAAATCTATTTAAAAAAGTAAAAAAAATCTACCATATAACTTTATCCCAAATTAGCCCTTATAAAAACTAATTGATTTGTAAATTTCTCTTACTAAAGTGAAATTATTTACATAAATGTCCAAAATTCTAGTGTTCCATTATCATGTACAAGAATGTGGCTGTATAAGTGTACAAATAAACTCGTTTGACGTTGACGAAGCAACCATTGCGTGGTGATTTCTCTGCCCCTCCCCTTCTCTCTCTTCCTCGACACATCTTTTGTTTTCTTGTGTTGGCAGTATCGCAGACGAGCACGACGAGCAGCGCTCCGGGCGTGGCGCGGCGGCCGGACGAACCACAGCGAGGTTCCGTGTTCAGCCGCCAGGGGTCGACAGTGCAGGCGACAGCGCCAGGGACGGGGACGGGGCCGACAGGCGAAGACGCGGAAGATACCATGAAGAACCTGAGGAAAACGTTCGCGGGCATTTTCGGAGATATGTAGAGGGTTTATGTTTTGCTGAGATGTTTTTTTTAAGTATTGTAAAGCACCGCTTTCTTGATGTTACAATAATTATCCCTTGTTGTAACTGCCTGTACATTTCTATGTCATTTGTCACAATCTGCCACGCTGAAGTGCTGAGTGGTGTGTACACCCTGAACTACCACCACATTGTGTACATAAACACTCAGTAAATTATCATTTCATTTAATCATCATCATCATCATCATCATCTGTCGCCACTTAAACTCAGCGTTGTGTCTGCATTGAACTTGAAGATATACCTCTCCATCTTCTTCTCTCCCTCCACCACATTCCAGTCTCCTCCTCGCTGTTCCACATCTTTCCTCACACTATCCTGTCATCGTTGTTGTGGAATGCAATCAGAAAGTCACTTTCTTCTAAGAAAGAATGCTTTGGAATTATGGGTGTGCGAGTACCCGAAATTACGAGTCGAGTCGAGTATTTGACACTCGAAATCGAGTATTAAAAAATAATGATTTTGGTGGAGGTGCCGGGTAGCCTATAGCAAATTCATCCCGATTCGCACAAATGGTGGAGGTGCCGGGTAGCCTATAGCACATTCATCCAGATTCGTACAAATGGTGGAGGTGCCGGGTCGCCTATAGCAAATTCGTCCGATTCGTACAAATGGTGGAGGTGCCGGGTGCCTATAGCAAATTGTCGATTCATACAAATGGTGGAGGTGCCGGGTAGCCTATAGCACATTCATCCCGATTCACACAAATGGTGGAGGTGCCGGGTAGCCTATAGCAAATTCATCCCGATTCATACAAATGGTGGAGGTGCCGGGTAGCCTATAGCAAATTCATCCCGATTCATACAAATGGTGGAGGTGCCGGGTCCCGTGCGAGTGTTAAACGTGAACAACGTAATGCATTTTTTTACACATGTTGTCACATTATTGTTGTGATACAAATTGTTATTCTTTACGGAAGTTCTGAACTTCTATTGGCCCAAATAAAAAAATTAAAGTAATATTACTAACTGAATTATATAACATTACCTAGCCCTAATAATAATTTATGCTTAATCATTAAAATTATAAAAACAGATAGATAACATTTTAAAATCATTTAGGTGTTACTCTGTTTTCACTCTTGGAGCCTACATACAGGCTAAAATAAATTAATAAAATTAATATTGTACATATTGTATTAATTATAGTCAAAGAGTTATTGTGAAATAGGTAAAGTATTCGGACTCGAATTTTGGACTCGATACTCGATTTATTTTTGGTGCTCAGACTCGACTCGAACAAAAAAAAAAAAATTTTAAAATCCCAAAAGAAGTTTAAAAGTAAACAATGAAGATAAACAGTCCCTTTGGTGGCGTACACGTGATTTAAGTGACAACACTTGTAGCGTGTACAGGTAGTGAGAGAAGGGGGCTGGTTGTAACATCTAGAAGGCAGTGGGAAGATTTATCTTAAGGCCTTGGTTAACGACAATAGTTAGGGGTAGGATATGTTTCCTCATCGCTCCCGTGCATCTCATCTTCAACCATTAGCTCACACTCGCGGCTGTAGCTAGATCAGGTATGTTTGGGGGAGGCCACTTACAAGTACAACCAGCATTTAATGCTCAATCTACACCGACCACGGTGTTAAACATTTGTACAGCTTTATTTAGAAATTAATGTATATTATTATCATAAAATTAAGGCCTTTGAACTAAAACCAAAATTGAAACAAACTATCATTACAGTTCTATAATGTTGCAAAATAATAAATAAGTTGTATTTTAAAAAATACAGTGCTTAAAATATTCAATCTCGCAATACTATTGTATCACATCTAAAATTTTACAAATCTATTGTTTAGTTTTGGAGATATTTTGATCGCACATAATAAATTACTACTATTTATTTGCAAAAATGTCTTTAAAATTTGGTAAATGTTTGTAATAAAGTAAGTCTTGCAGTTTGTTTTTATAACGTTAATTTGAAAAGTGGCTTCCCTTAACGTACCCGTGCCATGAGTATTAGAAAGCTACCTCTTAATGGTTTGGTTCAAATACTCGTTACTTTAGTAGTAATTTTGCTCACGACACGTTTTATATAATGTTGAACTGTTAAAATAAAAGTTGCTGTTGATGTTTTAACTTTTCCACGACCAACAAGTTAAACGGCGAGCGAGCAAAGTGAACAATCTTTGCGTAAACTCAAATCAATTATTTAGAGATCTCCGTCTAGAATTTTTGCAGTTGTAATATTGTGCAAAAAATCAACGTATCCTTTTGGGTTTGAATGAAATCTAATACGGTTTTAAAGTACAATAATTTATACAGAGAAGACCAGACAAAATGTTAAAATATACCCGTTTCAGATATGACACCAAAGTCAATTCCGGAGTTCACGAGACAAATATTCACCAATTAAGAGGATATAGGACATTCGTTTTAAGCAAACTCCTGTTCGCTCGGACGACTGACACCACAGGTGTTTATACAATTTTCGGTATTTGTCAAAGAAGGGCTCTTCAGTTACACTTTTCAAGAATTATTTGTAAATTTGGAATTTAAAAAAGATTTTCATGTTTTTTGATTTAGGATTTTCTTAAAAAGTCTAAAATTTACTACATTTTTGTGAATTTGATCCTGGCTGATAAATATAAAATATTGTACGTCTACAACTGTACGGCTGTCCATTTATGCTTTATTGACAACTATGTGAAGTTTTAGATACGGGTCCGAGCGAATAGTACCGTGTCAACTGTGAAATGTGTCCTATTCCCAGAGTTTAGAAATCTGCTTACTTCTTTCAAGACTCGTTACAAACAAATTCTCTCGTTATGTTATTTCATCGTCCTAATACAAACCGCGATAAAAGAATTGTAATTTATTTGCTCATCAGTCTGGAATTAATCTCATTGATTGAACACTTCGCTCACTTACCAAGTTACGTTTGACTATATAACTGATTTGTTACAAAACGCTCAACAGTGCTTTCAAAGCATTTGTTTTAGGCTGAATTGTTTTGAACTTCTTTCGGCTAATCTAGGCCTGGCACTAGGCTGGGCCACGCATGCTTACACATGCTCCGCTAGGGACTCATACTCACGATGTTCGATTGCGTGCCCTACGATGCAGTTTCTTAGTCTGGTATAGGAATAACCAACCAAGGTACAAAACTGCATTCTCAAGGTCAACTACGTGGGCACCTTCGAAACAAGTAGTAAAGTTAGGCTTAGGGGTAGTGTACAGTATTTGCAACTATGTTGATGTTATAGAAAACAAAATTATTACAAAATGTGTACGCCTTTTCAAAATTTTGATAATAAAACAATGTTTTTTATAATTACAATGTTATCAGTTGAACAAAAATGTGTAATTCAGCTGCATTGTTGTATAAAACAGAAAAATTCATGTTTTTATTATCCAATATAATGGTTGGTGTAGAGGAATATAATAATAGTATGTGTGCTAGGTTGATGTCGATGTCACTGGTAAATGTAGATAAAATAGCTCTCAATGCTTAGACGCGTTTTCGTAGATTTAGACGTTGGGTGAAGATGGTGAGGTTATGGAGCCTGTGTCGATCTGAATGACGTGACTCCATTATGTAACTGGGCCTGTGTCGATGTTGAGTTTTATTAGGCGTGACGTCAGAACAAAATGGCCGCCCTCAGCAACTGAGAATTTGATTTTAAACAAACATGGTAAATTATAGCGTTAACGTAAGAGCATACAATATAAAGCCTTTGTATAAGAATGTGTAAATATGCCTATTATTTTATTGTAACTTACTAGAAGAGTAAAAGTTAATTCTGACTGTAGGGAAACAAACCTTTAAACCAGGTCTACATTTTAATGGAAATATAGCATTAATTATTTATAACTTAAGAAAACAGTTAAAATCGGGTAATTGTGAACAGTTTCTCAGATAGTTTCCCGAGAATACTATCAAATTGGCTAACAAAAGATTGTAATCGACCTTTGTTTAGAGTCAGAACCCCCGTTGCTATGAGGCGGTTATCTTGTGTGACGTCACACTAATATAGTACGTTGTCTCCCTTATGTAATGGAGCCCTTGTCGATCGAAAGCAAACACTCCTTAATATGTAACGGAGCCTATGTCAGTGTAAAGAACATATCTCTCTGGTTAACCGTGTGTTCTGTTAAATATACAATGTTTATTCATGTTTATTTCTTGTGATAAAATATATTTTATTTCATTGTTACTTAATTAAATTAAATTGATAGAGCAATGCAATAATTGCGATTAACAATAATTAGAATATCATTGTAGTTTGTATAGAGTTATCCAATGGCGACGGAGGAATTTATTCAACTGTGGCTTATAGCAAGGTTGCCAGATCTCACTCGTCGTACGCGTGGCAACACTGCACTATAAGGTGGATGTGAGGTTAACGTTCGAAATGAATAATACTTAAATGTGTGTAATGCAAATATATGTGTGTAATATATAAGGTTGTAACTGTGTACTTTGAAATGTATCTATGGAAATATGGCAACAGTGGGGCACAATTTCGAAATGTAAGGTATTAATAATTAATCTTGACGAATGGTAAATGGTTACAATAAATTAATTTAAAATTTTCTAATTTTGGTTTTGCTGAGGAACTTTTTTCACTGTCGAAACTAATGATTAAACAAATCCACACGAATTATCACAGTGTGTTAGACTTTTAAGTTATTTTATAAATACACACTAATGACTAAAATCAATGACTGAAAACTAAACTAGAAGAGATAGTTTTAAGTATCGACAGTGAAGAAGGTCCCTCCAACAAAGAGAATAGTTATGAATGGATTTACAGTCTCTTCAGAAACAAATAATACGATTCTCAGGACGAAAATCACAATTTTGACTATGGATCTTCTTTTTATTAACATGAATTCTTATTAAAGATGCTAATAAATTCAAATTAATTTAAATGTTGGCTTCTAAAATGTGATTGTTTGCAATATTTTGTTTCTCGCCACAATAAAATAATACAAATTATTGTCAGGTTTACATACAAAATTTATGTGATAGGATTTCAAAGAGTACAATGCAAATAATTAGTCTCTTACGGGTAAATTTTCTAGATACAAATAAAATATTAATTCTTCTGGTTGAAAAGTAGTTTAAACATCAAACAGTAAGAATTTATGGTCTTAAATCCGTGTCATTCATTAGCATAATTCATATATAAGTTAAAATATTAATTAAAAAAAAAAGATAGTTAATACTCCAAGAAAAATACAAATGTTGCTTACAATCATCATTTTAAAAGTGAACGTTCTTCTACCACCACAAACCTGATTTGTAAATACGGAATTGAATGAAGAGGAACCGCATGTCACTGCCTGTGAAGTAGATAGAATAGGTACGGTGTTTACTTGATGTTTTCTCAATCTTCTTCTCTCTTCTTGTGCTATGTGTGTCGCCAAGTATATGAACAGAAATGAAACTAAGATAATAATAATAAATAATAATTAATAATCGACAGAAAGAAAAACAATTTTGGTGTTGTGAGCAATGTATGAATAGTCATAATGTTCAGTCTGATAAATCCAAGGGGAAATTGGGTGTAAGGTTCGCTTTACTTTGAAGAAGCTGTAGGCTCGAATTAGTCAGCTGATCACACATGCATAAGTCTGCACTATGAATAAAGAAATCTAAGTGGTAGTGTCAGATCAGCTGACGGAATAAACTTTAAACCATTACATAGGTACTACACACAATTGGTCTTTAGACTGAATGTTATGAATATTCCAAATAATCTTGACAGACGATATCAGGCTTCGAAAATGTTATCAAAAACAGAAGAACTTAAGTTGAATGAAATTTCATTATTGGTGCTGTTCTAAAAATCAGTTCACTTGTTACTAGTTCAGCCGTATTCGTTTGAATCAAACGTATAAAGATATAAGCACATGTTTTATTTATGTATTCCTTTAAAAAATCGGAGATAACTGTCAAATAGTAATTTGTTATGTACATATTATTATCATTGGGTTTAAAATATAGTTGATTAGAAAACAGAGGCAATGGAGGTGATTTTAAATTACAAATTTATCAAAATTAAATAAGTTTTGTGAAAAGTGGTTTTAACGTAGAGCGACAACAATAGAACCAGGAAAGAAAGCTATTTACGAGATGAGATCATGTTAATTTATTACTTTAGCTATTCTCAACATCCTTCATAGATTGTTTAAATTGAATGCTGCTTTAGTTTTTAGTAAGAAGAGTTCATTTTACAATATTTAAAACAGATCAGTGAGTTGCAACTCTTTATTATAGAGTAAAAATAAAAATAAAGTTTTTCTAGCTACTAAAACGTTTTAAATATTAGATTCTGTCCTAAGACAGTTGACGAAGGACAAGTTACATACAAGATGGCGCCAGCTTCTCAATTTAAATCATGCTGAACCAACCAGATCTAAATGAGGTTGTTTAACTCAAGTTCACTTAATTCATGTTGTATGTATATTTATTTTATGGAAAAGTCATATTTACCCCACATGATGTTTCAAAGCACTTTGGAAAGTTACGTTTGAAAGCGATAACTATCTATCGAGGCGTTAGCAGCATTCAGGGATTGGAAAATACAAGTAGAATACTATCTGCTTATTTTATGTGTCTATGTTTGTGTAGTTCAAAACTTCTTCTTTCAACTAAACATTAAAATCCCAAGGTTGTCAAAACTTAAACTTTCTGGCAATCTCGTCATCTGAGCATTTTCCACCAAAACGCCCAAATTTAAAAAAAGAAACATCAAATTAGTATGTTTGCAACAGAAGATATCATTATCATGTTAAATAAATAAAAACAGCAATGATCTTGTTTTATACAAGCTTAATATTTTCATTTTATTATTTTTGGAATTTGATAAAAACACTCACTTTAAATGACAGTAAAAAGCATCAATTTAAAGGTAGTATGCGTGATTTGATGTTCGGCGCGTTCCTTGTCCTGCAGCCATAAATCATTACATCTGAATACAACTTGGCATACTTGATAATGAAGGACATCTGTACTCTCCTATCATATCAGATTTTCAATATTTATCATAGATCAATCAGAAAATGCGTAGTTATTTGGAAATTTGACCATTTTGACAGATTCTAAATTCTAGAAAATTGGATTTAATTTTTGTTCATTTTCTTTGATCAATTAATTGAAATTTACATAATTATTATTCACACAATAATATGTAAAACTACAAATAGATGCGACGTAATTGTCTGATAAATTTAAATGCTCGTAAAATGAGCGCATTGCCTCCTCTTAATGGAACCCGCAGAATTATAAAGATCCGTTAAATAAATAATAACATGACCTCTTTGTCTTTCCCAGACAACATCCATGAACCATCATTCTCTTCTAGTTTCTCTCTTAGATTTCTATTATTCCGAACGCAATACTTAATCTACTGGTTTCTGTCATGGTTAGCGGTAGTGTACCCACTCTGTAGGGTTAAACTATGATAACGAGCTACTCTAGATGTTTCAAAAATAAAAATAATGACAATATTCAATAAAATATAAAACTTTTTCTTCTTATAAATATTATCTATAACGGTGTTGTCTGTAAAAAATGTCTGCAGCGGTGTCGAATATAACAACGAAATTTAACATACTTTTCTAATCGTGGAAAGAATGAAATATTTAACATATGATCTCGAATTGAGAAACTGCTAAGTCTGGCTTGAACCAATGAACATGTTATGAATTTTATATTGAATGTGAGTAAATGTGAGATTGAGTACGGTGTCTGTACTTGCAAGAATAAGTGTTTGAATATTAACGTAGAAATATGTATACTTTGTTCCACCAAGGTATGAATGTCGGTGGTTCTACACAACAAACTATACAATACTCAGCACCAAAATACTTTGCACTGAATGAACTTACTGTTCGTCTAGGAACTATTTAAGTTCGTATTGGTAATCATGTGTATTATTGATCCCAATTGTATGGTTGTTTTAAATTCGAACATTTATTTACAAATTTATAGTTTGATTATTTAAAAACATAAACTTCAATAAGTCGTGGTTGATTTGCATCAATGTTTAAGACTAGTTCTGAGTTGACTAGTAAGAATGGTTTTGTCAAGATTCAATTGAAGGATTCATGGAATTGTGTCAAGTATAAGCAATAATCACGGTAGTTTTTGCTCTCATGACAGCCCGAGTAATAGCGAAGAAAGATACTAAACGAAAAAGGCTTCACGGAAGATTTGTATTGATGAAACTGATGACAAAGTTACTATATTCGATCAAAATATAGTCTTTAATAAAACAATTACAACTTGAGCATGGTAGAACACTGACACTTTTTTGTTGTTTAATTATTATACTCGGCAATCATCCTTAAAAGCAACAAATGTGTCTTAAGGTTTCAACCAATCAAGTCACAATTCCACCATCATGTTGCAAACATTACAGCCAACAAGAGCAATAACTACTGATGTAAACATCATAACACAATACTCAGGGCATGTTGACTCAATGTACACTGCTAAGAATAGGCCTTACAAAGCGTCACCTTTCATGGCAGAGTGACATTCCATGATATCCAAGATATTAAATACACAACCAATGAATTTTTATTGTTATGATCGAATGTTATTAGTTTTAACTGGAACCTTTATATCCACAATAAAATTGATACACACAGTCTATGTTTAAATGAATTCTGCAAACTGTTTCTGTATAATTTTAAATGACCTAACTAGTTACGTAGTATTGTTGAATGTAATGATGAACATGATCACAATGATGCACAAATGTAGTGCGAATAGCAAGCAAGAGGGTGAGTAATATTAGTGTACGCATGTGATATTGCCTTATTCGTAGCTAATGTGTGTACAAGTAATCCTTATTAATTGTAACCACCTCCCAACAAGTACAGGGAGAATTATAATCAATTGGCCAAAAGTGTTCCCTAGTTGTTTTATTTCGAAATATCTCCTTCGTTGTCATCCTATCCTAAATCAATAAATCCTGACGAAATTTAGTCCAAATGAGAAGAACATTCATGATCTTTTTGCGTAGGGTGAAACCATTGAGTTTAAACTCAATGGTGAACACCACAATCTTCAGTATTCGTAATCTTTTCCAGTTTCGAACAGCTTCCTAATTTCCTCAAATTTATACACCAATTGACGACTTGAATTGTACCCGCCTCCTGACGTCACGAGGCAACATGGCGGAATTAGTTGGTATAAATCCTCATTTCGCAAGTTGACGCCTGCTTCACGGCGCAACACTTATCACGCTCTAACTTTTATTCTATTCATTATTTGGACAATAGTTAAATGAATAATATTTAGCAAATATATCATTCTTTGTAATAGCGATTATTTCGATTTTTTGACACAGTCGTTAGCTTGTTATAACAATGTACGCATCATACATGTGAAAATTATCAATGACTAAAGTTTTCTTAATAATTTATTTGACAAAAAACTACTGATCGGATTTCGACAAGACCTCTTTAAAAATATGCATCAGACTGTTTAGACAAGAAATAAACTAACTTTCTAGATAGAAAGTGCACTGAACGAAACTTTGCAGCATAGAGTAATATGCAGGGTATGTGTTTTTATCTAAAATACGCACTCTTGACGTGCGGATGAGCCGTGAAAAAGTTCACGCTGCATATTACTCTATGCTGTAAATTTTCGTTCAGTGCACTTTCTATCTAGAAAGTTAGTATATTTCTTGTCTAAACAGTCTGATGCATTCTTACAAAGAATCTTTGTCGAAATCCGATCAGTAGTTTTTTGTCAAATTAATTAATGAGAAAACTTAAGTCATTGATAATTTTCACTTGTGTGATGCGTACATTGTTATAACAAGCGAACGACTTGCTCAAAACAATCGGAATAATCGCTATTACAAGGAATGATATGTTTGCTAAATATTATTCATTTAAGTTTTGTCCAAATAATGAATAGAATGAATGTTAGAGCGTGATAAGTGATGCGCCGTTCAGCAGGCGCCAGCTTGCGAAATGAGGATTTATACCCAATACTAGTCACGTGACCTATCGATCGTTTTAAGCTCCGCCCATTTCGAGTCGTCAATTATGTAATGTGTGTTTTCATTTTGTTCAATAATGGTTTGTGTTTACAGTGAATGTTGTCACATGTATCGTTATAATATGTTGTGTGAAAATAGTAAATGTTCTAGTAATAAATAATTTGAATGATTGATCTTGAGGATTTAGAATAATTGATATCAAATGTCATACATTTGATTTTTTGATTCTCGTAGGCTAGAGTGGCGCATTATGACTTGACGGTTGACGAGCCCTTAACTCAAATAAACCGAAGGGGTTGTCAGGTTAAACAAGTCACGCCTTTAAGAAATAACAACTTATATTTATTTACATTGATGAGACATGACATAATCACAGGGATATTTAAATTAAAGCCATTTAGATTTCTCAAAAGCTTCTAGGCCCAGACTTCTTAGTCGGTTCAGCATCGGCCGGTAGATGTCGGGGGTGAAGGGTAAGACCAGACCCTTCTGCTGGATCTCACCTGTTGGCAAACAAGAAGAACGTAGTAAAGCACCTAGCTCCGTTCTTAAGAGTATTCATGAGACATTTAACGGAACTCGAGCTCTTGGCGCAGGTTATTTAGATTTCCTCACTTCAGATAACAATTATTAAAAATATGTTAATGTTGTATCATAGTTCAATACACGTTGAAGGTTGTTGATAATTTTCAATGTTCTAACGTGTAAATGAAAACCAAAAAAACATCTTTCGGAAAAGAAAAACACTGAAAATTCATTTTTGAGGTTCCGGAAGACGTTTCTTTGTTTTTAGTTCGATGTTGGACCGTTTAAAAATGGGCAAACACCTTCAACGAAGATGGAACTATGTTGCAACATTAACATATTTTTAATAACTTTTATGTGAACTGAGGAAATCTAAATAGCCCGTTCTAAGAGCTCAAATTTCGTTGAATGTCTCGTGAATACTCTTAAAGGGGCTAAAAACCCCAAAAATTATTTTTTACCACGTGATCTATAGCACAATACTACACTTAAATGACAGTTTAAAAAATTATATCTTGTAACTGTGATTTAACACGAATTTTTTAATTTTTTTGATCCAGAAATTGGCAAAAATTGGTATTTTGGAAAATTTTCTAAATCGGCTTTAACCTGCTTCTTTTTTGGTCCACATAAATACAAGAGCATAGTACCAATCTAAAATGCCTCTTTGAAACATCGTGTCTTGAAACTGTGCCCAAATATACCCTCAAACATGCAAAAATATGCATTCCAAAATCACACCCCATCTTGGTAATCAGCATATTTTGACCGAACTACTTGCCCAAATTACAAAACAAAATATAAAGAATTTACAGAAAAGGCTGTCGAGTACGTCAATAATAGCCAATATTTTTTTGGATCAAAATCCTCCAAGGTCACGGGGCATAAAGATCGTCCCTATGTTATTTCTTATGGGAGATTTTTGCCGATGGGACCTAGCTTTAAAAATGTCATGTTTGACAGTTTTTTGGGAGGTCATGGTGGCGCCAATAATTTTTCTGTTAGTTGCTAAATTCATTACTAGTTAGCCTGAATGAAATATTTTTTTAAGAGTTTAGCGGTTAAATACCCCTTTAAAATAAATTAGAATTTAGAGTCTACCCACTCAGTCATATAACTGGTTTTCAGTGGGGTACAGGAAACGAAAGCGACCAAGCCAACCCTGTAGGCACCGACGCAATCGACGAGTGAGCGCAAACCAACCAAAGATGGATATTTTTAATAGGAAATATAGCAATCAGTGGTACGGACAGTGCAAACATCCGCGGATCAACGCCAGAATCAACAAAGCTGATTCAGAACAACTTTAAATTTATTATGTGCTTTGTTGCTAGGACGGCTCCAAACTCACCATTTACAAATTCCTAAGACAAGAACTGATGGACTTTAAGTCCAAATCAGAATCGAACCCGGAACCTTCTGCATTGGAAGCAGAGACTAACGAGCCACACAATCCATACCAAATGTAATGGTATTATGATTTTCAGGTATAGAGATAGTGGTCACTATTGAGGAGCTGCTACCAATATTTTTCCCTGCATTTGGCATTTATATAGGCTAGCAAAGCTATGTGGGTAGCACGCTTGTTTTTAAACAATCGGTTGACGTCAATAGCTGTTTTCTCACCTATATGTGTGTAGGTTATTATTTGCAAGTAACGATCACTAAGCATCAGGGAAGAGGCTTCGAGCCATGGGCGCCCGCAGGAATTTTTTGTAAGGGGGGGAACAATTAATTGTAGGGTCCAGCCGCCAAAGATGAAAATTTTGTGAGTTATTTTATCCTCAAGACGTCTTTTACAGCGATCTGAGGTATTATTTTTAAGATTGAACGATTAATTTTCATAAGCGCATTTAAAAAATGGGTTTCGGAAGATTGTAAGGGGGGGCAACTATCACCCCCTCCCTCCTTCTCTGTTGACGCCAATGCTTCGAGAACCGCTACTATTCTCCGAAACAGATAGAATGTGAATAAATCACCAGTCATTACCTTTACAGTATGCAAGTGTAAAGGAAATGCAAATGACAGTTGAATACTCTTTGATTTCCAATGATTGTGTTGGTGGGATATAAGCGTTGTTATTGGTCGGTTTACTTTTTAAAACCACATGGATAGAATCTTTTAAATCTGACTGGTCCAACAGTTGATTGCAAGTTTGTTCCATGCGCATGCGCAGTATTAACCGTCATCACTTACCGTCCAGCACCATCTTGGCAGCGATGGCCGTGGGGTAGCCGACAGCCCGTGACATGGCGGAGTGACCGTGAATGTCGCCGTAGAGAACCATGCTGATGCCGCGCTGCTCTCGCCGGCCGTCTGGCCACAGGATCCCCACCTCGTGACGGAGTACCACAAGGTCGCGGTCTTGTTTGTCTGGAAGATAAACAAGTATTAGGAGTTCCACAAGGTGCCATTGTCGGTCCGGTGATGTTTTGTGGTGTTTCGGTCACACTCTTGTATTCTACACATACCATTGTGTATTATTTTTATTCCGATAGGCGTACATAGGCCATACTCAAGGTGTTGTGCCTATTTATTAGGAGGGTACATGCTCTTCTTTGGTGTTCCACAGGTGGTTATTTTGAAACCCATACTATTAAGCGATTTCTCTTTACCTACCGCCAGCTCAAGTGGCTAAGCGTGTCGAGGGGAGTATCCTACTAGGTATTCTACAAGGTGTTATTGTGGGACCCATAGTCTTTTTTGGTGTTCCACAGGGGGTTATTTCGAAACCTTTTCTATTTTTTTCTTTTATTTACCTAGAGCCAGCTTCTTGGACATTAAGAGGCTGAGTGAATAAAGGGTGTGTTCTGCTTAAGGACAGGATCTTCCTCCAGAAGACCAAGGTATTCCACAGGGTTTTACTGTGGGACCCATGCCGTTTAGTCTTACCTAGCGCCAGCTTCTTAGACAGGAAGTGGCTGAGTGTATCGAGAGGCGTGTCCAACTTGAGGACAGGATCTTCCTCCAGCAGACCGAGCGTCTCGATGGCGTCGACCCGGGAGCTTCCGGTGCCTCCGATCTTCAAGGCCAACTTGTTTTTCAGGTTCTCGTAGAAGATGGTAGAGTCTGTTTCACCCAACAGGGTGCATAACAACTGACGCTGGAACACGACATCAACCGTTAAACACAAGATTTATTGAAGTCATGCGTATTCCATATCTTTAAGGTTTTCTTTTGCAGCACTATGTACAAATTGCTTGAGTTCTATAGACCGATCTATGACATGTACTCTACGTAATAAATAATCAGTTATTTGTTCACTGCTTTACGTACACCTTGCATTCCGGACACCCCAATAAGTTCTTACCCAGGTTATGTCAGGGCCTCTTGGATGCAGGGCTGGATGAGGGTTGGGATCCAGAAGGCCGAGCTTCTGCATTCCCTGGATCGTGTCCGAGAATCCTGGAGGACAAAATATAGTGATACACACATATTAATTTAATCTAAAACATTAGTTTTACTATCATGGAAGCAATAAATTAATAAATAAATAAATTTGTATTTAGAGTCTTATCACTCTGTCATATAACTAATTTTCAGTGGGGGATATTAAACCGAAGCGACCAAGCCAACCCTATGAACCGACGCAATCGACGAGTGAACGATAACCAACCACGATCGATATTATAAAGTAATATAGCAAACAGTGGCATGGACTCGATAAAATCTTCACACGCCTCATATCCATTTTCATTATTTGACCATTTGTAAGTGAGAAAAGACGAAACTAATAGCACATTTTTACTACATAGTTTATGACATTCACACACAACTTCCCATTCTGAAATAATTCACTCTAACCTTGGAATCTGAGCGTGCCTCTGAACACGGTGTGGGCATCGTTGGCTATCCCGTAGAGCTGTGCGTACCGGCTGGAGTCTCGGTTAGGGAAGCCCTCGAGAGCGAAGCCGGGCAGGAAGTCCAAGTTCTTAGCCTCGGCCATCAGGTGACCTCCACCGGGGATCTCCACAATCTGGGCACCACAAGAACAATATCATATCTTTTAATAATGTACTAACAATTCTCTTTGTTACAGGAATTGAAGGACAGAGCACATATAAATATACAAGATAACTTTATTTGTGCAAAATATTGACATATATTAAAGCTTAAAAATTTCCGTAAGTTCTGGGACATTCAAAAGAAGATATAACAAGGTAGTGTACCCTCTCCAATGTGTGAACTTGGATCAATGACGTAATATAAGCTAAGCGCTAGACACACAGTTAGGCCGTGGGGAGCATGACAATTTGAACCTGTCTCTAGTAGGGAAAAACCCACCGCCGTCTAAATGTATCGTACCCTTAAATTTAACAGCCTTTGAGTTAACAAGCGGTGTAAAATCAAAACCGCAAGATGGCGAATTCTCGTTATTATTGAAGAAAAACAGTCTTTCTTCCGCAAATCTCTCAGTTACTCCGATTTCCGAACAAAGCAATTCAAGTTGGTGGACTATCATACTATTGTGTATCTGCATTAGGCTTTTAGTAATCAAAACTAGTTATTTGTGCGGAATATGTGTCTGAACAAGGTCTTGCAGGTCTAGGGTTGCCTAGGAGAGGCCTAGGGCTTGTCAAACGTGTAATGTTAGCATTAATTGAATGTAGTTCTATAGCCTAATGGAACTAAAGGCTTACACTGTTGTATTATAAATAATTTTCTTTATCTGGGCCTAGGCCCGGGACGGTTTCTGGTTTGTTTTATGAAAGTAATGACAATTTTTCTCGTTTCACACATAGAAGCAAAATTTAAAATGTCCGCCATTTGTTTACGTATTTGTTTATCCCCGCGACGTTCAAATAATCCACTGCATCTTAGTTCATTCAACTAGATGAAGTATCTATGTTGCAGTGAAGTGGTTTTTCCCTACTAGAGAGGCTTCAAATTGTTACGCTAGCGCTCGGTTGGAAGGATAGGAGACTGAGCGTCTAGCGCTTTGCTACGCAAAGCTTATGTACGTCATTGACTTGGATAAGTTACTCACGCGGTTGTTTTGGATGTACTTGGCTGTTCCAAGTGTGTTAAGCAGAACTCCTCGCGGACTCCAGCTGAACTTGTACCGGAGTGGGTTGTCAGAGCACTCTGGTGCCGGCAGACCTGAAGTACAATGTGTGAGCATCAGGAGTTTGTTCGGTGTGCTTCACCTAACAGTCACTAGGTATTTACCGACTCACCTCCGCAGTAGGACACGTAGGACTCTACTTTGCCGCCCGCCTGACGGACCTCGTCGAAACACTCTATGGCCAACAGGTGGTCGATGCCGGGGTCCAGTCCAACCTCGTTCACTATCGTCACTCCAGCATTCACCGCCCTGGTCAGAAACAAAGCAATCCAGATGGTCATTGGCTACTAGAACCTACCTCAGGGACTGAGACCTTAGCGTGGTTGGTTGGTTTGTGTGCTTCGTTGATCCTGAGAGCTACGCCGGCGGAAGCGTATGCTTCTGGTAGGGCCACCCTAGCCGGACAGGTCAAAGGGGAGAAGATAGACGAACGTCAGTCCACCCCGCTGCCCTGCGGGAGGGAGGGATCCTCAAGGACTAAGGGACCCACCCTAACAGAAATGGGCAGCTATCCTGCAAGCTGTAAGGGGCAGCCCTCCATCTGGTTGGACGTGGGGTTAACCACTCCACGGGACAGATCAAAGGAAACGACTCAAACGAGAAAATGGACACGAGATTCGGATGGGGACGTGGAACGTGCTGAGCCTGTATAGGGCAGGAGCCCTTGCAAGCCTGGACAAATACAAGATGAAAATTGCAGCTCTTCAGGAGATATAATGGAAAGGGACGGACGTGGTTAGGCAGAAACTGTACACCATCTTCTACAGTGGTCAACCTTATAGTTTGAAAGTAATCGATGTTAAACATCCCATTGACATAAAATTATGGTGGTACTGGAATCGTGTCTCTTTGCACGCACCTCAAAGATAATGCAATTAGGTGTACGATGTTTCTTATGCAGAAGACCAAACTACTGGTACAGTTGAAAGCTGTCATGGCCCGCCCACGTCCAACTCTCAACCAATCATCGTCTCGCTTATCTGTCATGTAACGCCCTCATTTCTGGGGGCGTGTAAACCAGTGACCATGTTCACGCCCACTTTGATACAGGCCACACCTACTCCCACCCTCAACCAAT
Organism: Sweltsa coloradensis; assembly: GCA_024449915.1. Classification (NCBI taxonomy): domain Eukaryota; kingdom Metazoa; phylum Arthropoda; class Insecta; order Plecoptera; family Chloroperlidae; genus Sweltsa; species Sweltsa coloradensis. The sequence continues at coordinate 163,511 of JAMZAV010001279.1, read as the reverse complement.
CAGCGTGTCTCACCTCTCGTGTAGAGCCTCCATCTCAGGTGTACAGTAGGAGGCCGTGACCATGTTCACGCCCACCTCGATACAGGCCTCGGCCACATGATGGTGCAGACTGTAGGGCAGGAGGGAGATGACGCAATCGGCCCCTCTGATCAACCCCTTGAGCATGTCCGCTCTGTCGACCACGTCCAGCAGGACCGGGTTCACCTTGGGGTACTTAGTTGCGATCGCGTCCGCTTCGTCCTTGAGCGCCGAGGCTGGAACAAGGGCAACAGGTGTTAGAGAATCTACCTTGCTCTTTTAGCACATTGTGTTATGGGGCCTTGCTCTACTCTTGCCACCAGCAATATGTACGTATTTTGTAATCCAGACATATTAAAAATAAATAACCAGTCTTCTTAAAATTGCCATCAAAATTAATAGGGTACCTTATTTATACAGATAAGGGTGGAGATTTCTGCACTAAACCTCCGACTAGTCTGCAATGTTATCCACAATAAAAAAAGTATTTAGAGTCAACCCACTCAGATATATTATAACGATTTTAAGTCGGGGACAGTAATTACCAAAGCGACCAAGCCAACCCTGAAAGCCCTGACGCAATCGACGAGTACGATCATTCAAAATTCGAAAATCTTTGAATTAATCCAATATTATTAATAAAAACTATTTTCAGCCAGCAAGCTCACGCCTAGACGCTAGCATCTCCTCTGCCGTTTCCACGTGAGTTCAACTTGGTTATTCACCTATACACACTCATTTGTTTACATAAAAAAAAGGTTTCTTTACGGTTTGAATGGACCGACAGTATTCATCAACAGACAGAGTAAAGTATCAAGTGGGCTTACCGATGGTGACCTGTATGTTCTTCTTGTGAAGGTACTCGATGACGGGGGCGGACACGTACCCTGCCCCCAGCACCACCACGTTCTTGCACCCCTCGTCGTCACCCATGGACACGGCTGACTTGTGACGGCTACGACTGTGAAACAACGAGGCTTGTATCTCTGGACTTGACCTTCGTGGGTTGGTAATTGAACAAGTGGGGGATAATGAATTGACCCATACAAAGAGATTGTGTCGATTGAATGAACCAACAATGGGATTGAGTCCTAGTTCAAACATCTCTCGGACATCCTTTCACGCAATTGTCCTATCCTCAACACACCTATCTAGACACCTGAAGAGAGGCATAAGTTGCACCCTGGGCAGGTTTCCCATGACAAATTATTACAAATTATTACTCATTGAGAAGTAGACGAAACAAAAGTAACACCCGGTCAATTTCTCTCAAGAGAGTAAAATTAAAGCCCTGATCAAAAAGGGCCCTCCATGTAATCAAGTCTTGGAACAGCCCTTTCCAACAGCCATACTCGCACTAATACTTATTTTGTCTCTATAAAAAGAGTAAGTTGTTTTTAAAGCAGATTGACTATGTGTACGGATTTTATTTGTATGTACACCAAAGGTATTTCAATATTATAGATCGTAAGACTTGTGTTGCAAATAACTTGTCCAGGACGTACCTGCTGTTGACGTTCCTTAGCTCCTGGATGTACTCGTAGTTGGGGGTGAGTTTTCCGTTGCTGGCGATGATGGCCTGAGGGAAGACGAAGGAGTTGATGATTTAACACAAACCTCATTGGAGGTTGAATTGATTAAAGGTTTCTGGATATTGTCTTTATCCCACTATCTCCCCATCCTTCTTAGTGATAATTTTATTGGAGCTTTGATGTTTGGTTGTGTTTCTTTACTGAATATTAGGATGAAGTATTTGAACTTTGTTAACTTACAATGCAAATCGAGAACTCACAATCCCAAAATATTGAAGTTTTTCTGTAGAAAGAATGTGCGAATGCTCACGCTTTACCCAACAAACTAATAATTTATGCTCTAGTTTGAATAATTGCAATACTGGCCTTGGCTCCAGGGAAGTGCTGAGAAAACATGATTTTAACCCGACGTGAATATGACTGTAGCTGATGCCAGATCTCTACAAAGAGACTACCCTTGCTCAAAGAGAAAGGTTTAGGTGGTGTTACTCACCCCTTCCACAGTAGGGTTGAACTTGTGAGCCTCCAAGGGTAGGGTCGCGTCTGATTGGATGATGTCGTAGGCATAAGGGTAGAGTAGCTCTCCGAAGAAGTCAGTTGACTCTCTAGGCAGCTGCGTGGGCATGTTGTCTATGGAACACACCAGCACTCCAGGGCCCTTGAAGCTGAGCAAACAAACAAACAGGTGAACACCAGGGTCTTACGATCTACAAACATTGTGACACAACTCATATTACACTGGGATCGTCGCCAGCTGGCTACAGTTTGTGGTTATACAATCAGATAGTGAGCAGAACGATTGTGCGCATGCTCAGTACCATACAAAATACAACCCAAGATTACAGTCAGCAGTTTAGAAGATTCTATATCTATGCAATTGTAGCCAACTGCGACCCAAAGTTGCAGTTGGCTCCGATCATTGATATACATTGACTGACTGAAGTCCCAGTGTAATGCCTATTTTAAATTCATCTTACACTATTTGCCTATGGATTATAAATCCTTTCATGTTAAGAGTCTATCCACTCAGTTACGTAACTGATTTTTAGTGGTAGACTTATCAAGCTAACGACGCACCCTTGATCCCAGTAAACCACAACCCGTTATCTTATATAGATGCAGCAGGTACCTACCTCTTGGTGTCCTTGTTCCTGTCTGCGTCGTAGAGACAGAAGGGGGTGTCAATGGTCGTACACTCGTTCATGAACTCTATCGAGCCACCGGGGTCGGCGGAGATGTCGCAGATTGCCAACATTCTAAGAATTAAAGCGTGTTATTGAAAGAGTTACATACATCCCAACGGGGAAACTTCTTTATCGACTCTGGAGAAACTTCCAGGACAAAATTGTGCAAACGAACAAAGCTAGAAGATATAAATTTATTTCTGAATTGTAGGTGCTCATGAAGAGTGCATTATTTTCCTCATTCTTTGCGTCCAATACCGAGTTTGTTAACTCTTTAAGAGGAGAATGATTAGGACATAATTGTGGAGTGAAATTACGAATGCATTTTTGACCAAATTTTGCTCAAGATCGGAGTGTTATATTACATGCTGGTGATGTAAAGCAGTGGTGCCAATGTGGTGCATAGTAAACTCACCGGTGAGGTAAAGCAGGGGTGCCAATGGAGGTCGGCAACCAAGGGGTATAGGCTGGACGCAACAGGTACTTAGCGTCTGGAATCGTCAGGAGTTTGGGCGACTCCACCGCCCAGTAGATACCGTTGATGATGACGGAGGCGTAGGGTGCGATCTGTTACAATCCAGCAAGGTTAGAACTGCTAGTGATTTGTTGGAAAAGGGGAGCTCTATACGAACATTAACACTAAATAAAGGAAAATAATGTAGATTTGTACGAAATATAGTAGCTTTTATTATTGCTAACTTGTTGTACTTTCCCCCAGGTTCTGATGCGCAAGTGCCGGTACCCTTTACCAGGACCAAATCATATAATATTATTAAATTAGGTAAATAATGCATAGATCCTTACAATAATAACACATACAGAATCACACGATTATAATATAAGGACAATAAACGACTGATACAGTGTGAAAGAAAATGTTCGAGCAGGCCTACAATTAGATGCATGAAATATTTGCAGATGGCTATTCTGATTTTTGAAGGAGATTTGGTTCATTACAATAATAAGTACGGGATGCAGGTCATACAACACTCGAGACTTCATACAGGAAGTTGTCGGAACAAAAACCGTCACCAGCAATCCTGACGAAAAGTTTTGTTTTGTCAATATGATGAATGCTAGGTAATGAGTTCACTTAAATTAATTGCTCTAGTCTTTGGACATTCCTTTCTCAAGGATGACGTTAAATTGGGGTAGGACAAGTTGCCGCCCCCCCTCCCCCTACCGAATTTCGAAAAATAATGTACAATACAATACATTGCTTGTACAGTACATTGTGCAAGTTTGTGCACAAAAGAGTTAACTTATTTCAAGAGATATACTCAAATTAATTCGGGGGGGGGGGGGTGCTATCTTGAAGGAGTCAACCCCTATAGTTAATTTGATACCGTTTCAATAGGGGACATTAATGCATCGTTTGTTTGTAAACACAAACATTCATTAATGCAAACGTATTTTCAAAGATGCACTCAAATTACTTGACGAAACCTTCACAAATCGGTTGTAATACATTTCAATTGTGAACATATTTAGTGCATTGTCAGTGAATGTTTTGCATATAGGCTAATAGTATCTACTATCTTTATAATGCACTAAATTTTGTGATTTTACTATCAAATTCAAGGGTGAACATTAGTGCATAATTAACCTAAGTTAGGCCTAATGGAATGCTGAAAAATGTCTTTTGTGCACACTTCATAAACATAAATTACTGAGCACGGCTATGTTATTGATGTCACTCAAAAAGGCTAATTTTCTTAACCCATAAAAAACGTAAGTTTAACTTATAACTATTGCTTATGTCAGTAAAATGGGGGGGGGGGGATAAGAGTCGCCCCACCCATGTGTAGGTATGTGTAATGTATGTAGGCCTATCTGGGCATTATGTGTCCACTGTCCAGTCTAAATTATGTAATGTCAATAAGGCTTTGCATGTCATGATCTCTAATAATTATTGTCGATGAAGGTTTTAATGTATTGTTCATGAATCATGACTTGCGATTTTAGACCTACATTTGTAGGCCTAGCTGAAATCCTAGGTTTCACTAAATAATGTAGCCTAATTATAGTATGATTAATCTCAGGACTGTCTGTACTTGAATCAAACGCCTAGTAGAATATTATACCTCTATATTAATATAGTAGGCCCTTTATAAAAATTTAAGTTTACTCCATCCAGTCTTCTAAACCCGTCTACTTCATCTGTTTAATTCGAAGACCAGTTGATAATGCAGAATTTTGCTTGCTCTCGTATCAGTCACCACATCTAACAACACAACAATACATCTACTTGCTACTGTACACCTTGTCAAAGCTAGCGATTAATTTGTTGCCTCGCGCGTTTTAAATCCGCATCTTTACCAGCCATTTCCCGTAGCACGAGTCACCTTCCCAGTTTGACACACTTCTGCCGCTAGGGCTGCGCCACAGTCTACTTCGGAGGCCTATACTGGCCTTTGCTCTAGGGAAGTGCCGAGAAAACATGATTTATACCCGACGTGATATCGACTGTAGTTGATGCCATATCTCTACAAAGAAACTACCCTTGCTCAAAGAGAAAGGTTTAGTTGGTGTTACTCACCCCTTCCACAGTAGGGTTGAACTTGTGAGCCTCCAAGGGTAGGGTCGCGTCTGATTGGATGATGTCGTAGGCATAAGGGTAGAGTAGCTCTCCGAAGAAGTCAGTTGACTCTCTAGGCAGCTGCGTGGGCATGTTGTCTATAGAACACACCAGCACTCCAGGGCCCTTGAAGCTGAGCAAACAAACAAACAGGTGTACACCAGGGTCTTACGATCTGCCTTATCACTAACCTCTTGCATTCATGCATCACTGTTTGGATATGGATTAATACATACATTCGTGCTTAGAATCTACCCACTCAGTTACGTAACTGATTTTTAGTGGTAGACTTACATTTAAAGCAGATCGAGCCAACGACGCGCCCCTAATGCCATGTATACCACAACCCGCCCCATAATAAAAATCAATCAATCAATTTTTGAAGGACAACCATTTTAAGGGTGCACACCAGTTTAACCTGATGTGCCCCTCTTCAGGTGACTAACTAGGTATATTGGAGTAGGAAATTATGAAGGGATGTCTGAGGGCTGTTTAAAGGGCCCTTGCATTCGCATTAACGACTGGGGAAAACCTCAGAAAAACCTTCAGTCAAGATTGCCGATCACGACGGGATTTGAATCCGGGACCTCCTGAATCAGAGTCTAGCACTTAGCGCTCGAGCTTACACTGTCGGTACATAATAAAGATGCAACAGGTACCTACCTCTTGGTGTCCTTGTTCCTGTCTGCGTCGTAGAGACAGAAGGGGGTGTCTATGGTCGTACACTCGTTCATGAACTCTATCGAGCCACCGGGGTCGGCGGAGATGTCGCAGATTGCCAACATTCTAAGAATTAAAGCGTGTTATTGAAAGAGTTACATACATCCCAATGGGTAAACTTCTTTATCGACTCTGGAGGAACTTCCAGGACAAAATTGTGCAAACAAACAAAGCTAGAAGATATAAATTCATTCTGAATTGTAGATGCTTATGAAGAGTGCATTATTTTCCTCATTCTTTGCGTCCAATACCGAGTTTATTAACTCTTTAAGGGGAGAATGATTAGGACATAATTGTGGAGTGAAATTTAGAATGCATTTTTGACCAAATTTTGCTCAAGATCGGAGTGTTATGTAACATGCTGGTGATGTAAAGCAGTGGTGCCAATATAGTGCATAGTTAACTTACCGGTGGGGTAAAGCAGGGGTGCCAATGGAGGTCGGCAACCAAGGGGTATAGGCTGGACGCAACAGGTACTTTGCGTCTGGAATCGTCAGGAGTTTGGGCGACTCCACCGCCCAGTAGATACCGTTGATGATGACGGAGGCGTAGGGTGCGATCTGTAACAATCCAGCAAGGTTAGAACTGCTAAGTGTGAGACAACAGTACTATTTACCATGAGCATGGAGTTATAAATAGTACTGTCGTACTCCATCGTCTGAGGATAACTCACCTTCTTGCTGAACGTGGATATGTATTTAGACGGGAACTGATCGTATTCCTCAGCATCGAACCCACCACCTTCTTTACGTTCGAGATGTTGCGTCCTTCGTATTTCACAGCCGTAGATTTTGTTGGTCGCTGAAAACATAGGTATCACTGGTATCAGGAGCCCATAAAACACAAGTATTACTGGTATCAGGAGCCTAGAAACATAAGTATCACTGGTATCAGGGGCCCAGAAACCAATAAGAGATGAAACGAATACTAATTGCTTCTTGTCTTACTGCAAATAGAAGTCCATGTCCTGTTGTCATTACCTGCCACCTCAGAATGTATTTTAAATAAATACTACTTTTATTTAATGGTTTCTGGATCCTAGACGAGCTTTGACATTCGTCGTCGGGCACACCTCCCCCTCCCCTCGAAGACGACGACCGTGACTTAAGAACTCCTCCTTTCCTCCTCCTGCCCGTGGCTGGTTCTTACCATTGCATGGAATTTTCCTCCCCATATCCCCTAGGCTAGAGTGGTTAATTATGACCTAACGGTTGCCGCGCCCTTAATTCAATTAAACTAAAAACTTGAGTTAAGAATTGTGTTTCTTTCAAAATAACCAACTATGTTGTAAATTGATTACTGATGCGAATCATGGGTCTATCGTGATGGGGTGATGTATAATATTCACTCAAATATGTTATTCACCAGATTATTCACCCTTTGACTTGATTATCAAGTATTAAGTATTATTTTGCAAAGTAACTAGTCTCTTCGGCTCCACTTATCGTGAGTAATCTTCACCAATGAAGCTGTATTACTAATAATTGAGTTGTGATTGGCTGAAGTGTTTGCACCACTGCCTCCTTGATGCTACTCGTTGCTCAACGAGGAGCCACCAAGGTCCCCTAGATCTACTCTTAGCGGAGGTTTTGCGAACTCGCAGCCTGTCAGCGGCAGCGAGGCCTAGCGGAGATATAGGGGACCTTGGGAGCCACGAGTAGCGTCTAAGAGGCCAGTGGTTTGCACTAACCTCCGTGTTGCGCCACCTTGGGCAGCATCTCCGGCGGGACGTACTCGTGGGGTAGTTCCTGGAACACTTCCTGTCCTCCCTGGGAGACGTTCCCGGACCCGGTGAACACGAAAGTTAGGGGTCCCACGGACTGCGGCATCATTCCTGTCGGGAGGAATATTCATTTTAGTCTTTAGTCCTTCTGTATTCTGTAGCCACGTATATTACTCCAGCAAACTAGAGGCGAGCCCTGGCAGACGACGATACGAACGATAACAAAGACAGACGTGCTCTTCTTGCCTGTGGCACGAATCTCCCCTCCCAACATCCCCAAGACTAGAGTGGCACATATGAATCTATTGGCTGACACGCCTTAATCCAAATAATCTAAACAACTATTTCTCTATTTTGAAAATGACAATACATGCCAATGATTCCATAATGAGTTGTAACACTGGTGATTCTGTAGTGGCAAAGTGTGAAGAACTCCTAATTTGGAAGCACTTCTGACTCGTCTTCAAAGAAGTGATAGCTAGTGTGAAAGTGCCCTTAGATAATATGTTATTTAATTGAAAATACAGGGTACATTTCATTCATCATCATAACATTATATCCGATGACGACCTTTATCGTGTAATTCGTAATGTAACTCCACGCCCTGTAAAGCTTTAACTCACCCAACGCAATCTCGTAGCCCGCGTCTCTGATGGCCTGCCGAGCCATGGAACTGTTGCGGTAGTTGTGAGCAGGCCCGATGTGCTAGACAAGAAACATTAGTTAGTGTTGACAATGTGTAACGACCTTTTCTCTTTTTCAGTTTGCATGACAATCTTACTGTAAAAGGACTGAAGAATTTACATTGGTAATCATTTAGTGACGGATCAGTAATCAGATATGTCAGATTATTAGACAAGGTGAGTAGTTGTATAAGATGATTGGTAGGCCTTTACCTAGAGTAGATGTGATTTAGAACCTAGTCATAGATATATTAGTATCCAAGGTGACACTGAGCCTAGCTAACATATTGTTGCATTTCTTTTCATGTGACCATCTGATAAAATTCTTCAAGACTGAAAGAAACCTATGTTTCCGAGTTTGCATATTCTTTAGCTCAATGCAGTTTGAATGTAAGGGCCTAGCACTTGATATATTGATGAATATACTGAATTGAGTGGTCTTGGATGCCAGGAAATCTCCAATGAATTGGTTTATTGCTCAACAAACGTTTCTGAATCTGCAGTTTGGTTTCCGTATACATTTGATCGAGATATCATGGAGGATTTGGAATTTCCAGATTATACTTGCAACAAGTTAATGGCGAGTGACCCTACGTCACAGGAGTAAGTAGTGTGTACCCTAGAGAGTCACCTACCATGAAGGGCGTGTGATGCCCCAGAGCCAGGAGTCTCAGTCCTAGACCATGGAGGATGTTCACCATACCGGCCACCCCAGCGTACTTGCCGAAGGCGACCACCCTCTGACCCGACGCGTCCATCAACTTCTCATAGTCGATCAGTCTGATGTTCTGTGTACATGAGAACCACCGCAGGATCACATTACCGAACATGGTTAGAAACTTACAACAATGTAAGAGATATAAGTACCAAACTACAGGGAATCGTTGCGGAACATTACTCCGACTTACACAACTTCATTAATCTACGTCAAAAAGGAATAGTTTTATTTATAAAATGTAATCATACTTGATAAGTTTGCTGCTGTTAGGATTAAATTAATACCATAGATAAAATGGGTATGGTGGTAAATGGTATGGTGAGGACCATGAAAAAGCAGCCAAAATAGAGAATTTTAACGTTCATAAACAAAATCTGTCCTCAAAGGTACATTTAAACACTGATTAAAGCTGACATACATCGACTAACCTTCTCCAATATGGCGTCTAGTATCGGCATGTTGGCCTCCTGCGCCTTGATGGTGTGAGAGAAGAAGCAGTACGTCTTGTGCGGCAAAAGGCTGTCTACCGGTACCTGCTTCACACCGAAGATGACACTGGCCTCGGAGATGTCCTCTTGTATGACCGCCCCGGCCGAGGCGTACGACTAAAACATTGATCATTGATCTGAATAGGATAGATGTTGAATGAATAAATAAATAAATAAATGAATTCATTGATTTAGAATGTTAAATAAGCTCGGGCATACTTTGTTACTATTTTAAATTCTCCAAATCCAGGGAATTTACTTGTACATTGTGAACCATTTTGTGACCTTTTAAAAGGATTGATTAGTCTTATTGTAATTAACCTGTCCCATAACAGGGCAGGTCATAGAACATGTAGACATTTAAAATAATTGTCTCCTACATATACACAATAGCTCCAACGAAAGAATTCAGATGCTTTGTGGTGGTGGGGGGAGCATGAATGCGCGGTAAAAGGAATGTCGCCATTGTGTATGAAAGAGAAAAAATATCTTTCACCAACACAAACAAAAATTATCTGTGCTAGATCACAGAGTTCCTCCGTGTGCTAGATCCACGCTGAGCTAGCGTGAATAGAGTTGAGACAGTCGTTATGTTGGGAACACAATTTCGAGCTATCTGCATTCTTTTGTTGGAACCACTATATCTTTGGAAATAACTATAAATAAATACCTCTTTGTTGACCAATTTACGGTCAGTCACTAAAGACTTACCTGCATGGGGTAGGCTCGTCTGTTGGAGGGTTGCACAATGACCTTGACGCCGGCCCGCGTCAGCCTCCTCACGTTAGAGGGGGCGAGGGGGGCTCGTCTCTCCCATACTGACTGGTCCTCCCTGCGTACAGCGATCACCTTCCCACTAACATTGGTCTACAGGACAAACCACACATGTATCATCATCATCATCATCATCATCATCATTCATGTATCATCCAGTAGATACATTGCACAGTCACACAGCTACAGGCAACAATAGGGATTGTCCATTCATGATTTAACCAATGATATTTAACATCTATAGTAGGCTACATCGCGAGTCACCAATACGTCCGTGCAGGCACTAGTGTAGCAAATTGAAGCGTCAATCTGATCTATTCAAGATGGCGATTTGGTGTTTCAATTTATGCTTGACATTATGTTTTATATGCGATTATAAGTATTGTTTTGATATGGTTTTAGATTGTGCAGCATGGGAATGCGCAAACAGAAACAATAGAAAGTTATTGCATAAGGGAATTATTCAGTAATCATTTGGTGTTAATGGCTATATGCTCGCCCATCTAAATGATTAAAATAAACCATATTTTTCACGCATTTATTCCACGTGAAATAAGCTTTTGTTTGATTACAAAGTCGAATGTGTAATTTTTTTAAATTAATTTGATTAAGATTTTATTAAATTAATTAATTAATTTAATTCATCTAATTAACTCGAAAGTATCGGTAATTCCGCCTGGAACCAATTATTTTTAAATTCCTCGTACCTTAATAAGAAAGAGTGCCAATTTGCACGTTCGTGTCACTCTTTGCACTAATCTGCCACCATGTTGGACATGTTGACTCGACTAATACTATACAGTGTGTGACGTCACACTTCTACTTACGTGTTTGTATCTGACTGAGGCGAAGCCTCGCCCGCTCAGGGGGGCCACCACAGCGCGCTGCATAGCGACCTGGAACACGGGTACCAACATCAGTTGGGGACAAAACTACACTATTGTCGGTATGAATAAATATGAACTGCATTTTATCCTACTAGTTAAGAGTTGATCATTGTTATCGTGATTATGAACCTTGTTTTTAATTGCGTTATTTTTGTAATATGTTTAAGATCTTTCACTCCCCCCCCCCCCCCTACCAATAAGCACATTAAAAAAAATTGCTCCTTACAATTATTGATTACCGACAGTGCCCGTCGAGACCGTCAATCCTGACTAAAGGTTTTTCCGAGGTTTTCTTCAGTCGTTAATCTAAACAGCTCTCGGACATCCCTTCACAAATTGTCCTATCCGCTACATACCTAGCTAGACACATAGAGGAGCATGCGTTGCAACCTGGGCAGGTTTCCCAAAGAAAAAATATTATTAGAATATACAATTAAGGCATGTCGAGGGCTGTATAAAAATCCAAAATATGCATAAGACTGATCTCACAGAATTTTGAAAATATTAAATTATATTTTGATTTTTTTGTCTTATGCATTTATCCACTATTGCTACTTTTATGAACGATTTTTGGTTCTACGTTTTGCAAAAAGTACACTATTTAGATGGCTGATATGTTTATTATAGCTTACAGTCAGTCACCTTTGACTGTGTGGTAAGATATTTGGAAATTTATACCTTTCATATTTTAAAGATCTACTATTTTTTTTCTTTTGGCGATACAAACCCCATAAAAATACCGACAAATATAAAACACTGTAAAATGCAAGGTTACTTTTTTTTACAATTTCAAATTACCTCATAGTATTGTCAATGGTGTTTGTAAGCTATATTAAAAATATAAGCCATCCAAATTTTTTATACTTTTTTCAAAACTTTGCACCCAAAATCGTTAAAAAATGAGCAATAGCAGAAGTAAGCTACAACAAAAAAAATTGTTTTATCATTTTAAACTATTTTAGTGTAGAAAATTGAAATTGTTGTATTTTGAAAATAATTTCACTATATAAATATGAAAAATTTAATAACTTTGCGATTTTGTATCCGTCTAAAAAAAATTATAGAAATAAGGATGCTTGTTCTTGAACCAAAATCTTAAATAAAATAAAAGTGGTTAATTAGAATACATATTCAAAATCCAAAATTTTTCCCCAAAAAAACTAAAATACTCGAAAAAAAGAAAAAGTGTCAAATTTCTTAGAGGGTATAATATGTTTGTTTGGTGAATAAGTAAAGAATCCAGATTTCCCCGAACGTTTAGGGATGAAGGGGTTAACGATCTTAGTCTCTGCATATCTTGTCGCCTCCTCTCAACGCACGCACGTGGCGCCTACAGACGCCACTGCGCATGACGCGCGTCTTATTAGCGCCGAATGTTTGTGTGAGTGTGAAGTGAAGTGAAGGCTGTTCTGATTCCTACAAGGTCACGACAATCAACAGGCCGAAAATACACCAGGGTTCGCGACCTCTCTGTTCGAGTTTCGAGACGATCCGTTCTTGATCTGATGTGATGGTCATCAATACCAACTCTTGATCAACTCTTTTAACAACTACTGTGCTGTGTCATGGTGTGCGCAGTTGATTCACCCAATGGCGTAGAAATCGGGGAAAGGGGGGATGCCCCCCAAGTGTGACCCAGGGGGGCAGGAGGGGGCAAAACTAACGTGAGTTAAATATTAACCCCAGAATTTAGGTACTAAATATGCACATACACTTATACAATTCGACAGTCACCTTGGTAAAATGAATATGTTTGCCTGTATGCTTCGTTATTAAATACAAAATTAGGTTGAATTTAACTAAAATGGGCCGCTTCACGTTAATTTTTTTAGTTTTAAGATCGCAGATAGTTGCTGTAAAACATCATTTTCAGAGTCCGAGTGGAGCTAAAACGATGAAATAACTGTGGTATGTTGAATATTTTTTTCGACTTCGGCGAAAGCGCCCTCTCACAGAATCTGCTAATAAATCCCCCCACCCCCCCACAAACTTTCAAAACGTTCCACCCTACGCGCCTGGATTCAGCAATCAAACACAAATAAACATATGTCTTTATTTCTAGGCTGGAATAACGGCAATGCTTAGCCAATCATTTTTGATGAATTTGATGCCTAATGTCTCAAGGATGAGAGCTGATAGAGGACGATTACAAAAAATGCCTTATGTGGTATTCGAACCCACGTCCATACCCTTTCGGACCAGCGCCCTAATCGTATGGGCCACCGCGGACGGCACCGAGCATTTCAAAATTTGTTTTCATAAATATGACTACAATAACACTGTAGGAAGTCACAAAATACTTTAATTGTTTACAACGAAATGTTTATTAGTCAACTAAGCTTAAATCTTAAAATTGTAACAAGTTTTTAGTTTCATAAATCTATTGTTTAATATATATTGATTTCTTTAAAATTTCGACTGTTATTCAAATAATTTTCATTACTCGTGGGAAGCCTGCCCAGGGTGCAATGCGTACCCCTATCTAACTAGGTATATTGCGGGTAGGACAATTTTGTGAAGGGATGTCCGAGGGCTGTTTGAAGAGGACTCAATCCCTTGCAGTCGCATTAACGACTGAGGAAAACCTCGGTTAAAACCTTCAGTCAGGATTGCCGGTCTCGGGATTAGCACGAACCGTACTGAAACGATTTCGCGTAAAAAAATTGATATGTTATTTTGCTTCCCTTCCCTAAAACACAGATTTGTTCTGCATCTTATTTTAAATGCATTTATTTCTTTATTTAGTTGCAGAGTTATGAACTAGGAAAACGCGTCCCGACGCGTTGATGATGAGTTTTTTTGTAAGTTTTTAGTTTGCGTGGGATCTATTTACTTATCAAGTGCCTTCGAACGCATTGTTGGTGATTGTTGTCAAGTTTCTATTGCTATACTTGTAAATTGTTATTATAAACCTAAAAAAACTCATATTAAAACCTTTATTCTATGAATTCTGGGTAACTTTTTCAACTTTTTCTTTCAAAAAGCAAAACTTCACCATTACCTTAATGTCCATGTGAAATATGAACGTTGTAGCCCCACCCGTTTGGTCAGAATCGGCCCAAATGTCACGAAAATATCGCGCTAGGAATCGAAAAAAATCGTAAAAGTAGGATATTCTAGAGAAATATTTCTTCGATTAAACCCAAAAACGTGACAGGAGTTCAAATATTTCGAAGGTCCCCTCCAATTTTCATCAAGATCGCATAATATGCCGTTTGCCCGGAATCGTGCGAACACGACAGAAAAAAAAAACAGAAAAACATTGGAGCTAAATTTTTTGAGGGGTCAGTGAAATTGAAGTCTTCGCTTCGCTCATCCAAACAAAAATTGATGTGTTATTTTGCATCCCTATCCTAAAAACAGATTTGTTCTGCATCCTATTTATTAACATCTAGTTGCATAGTTATGAACTTAATAGACTTTAGGTTGGAATTAAAAGCAAACGGCTCTTTCATAATTTAAAGTTAGTATACATTTATATATTTATTTATACCCCAACTGGTGGTCAAACCCAGAACCTCCGGGCAGACGAACCCCATGCTCTTGTCGGGGTCACAAATTAGACAAACTTTCACTAAGTATCTATTAATGCATTGGTTGTTGTATTGTAGGCTATTATGTACCTCGTAATTATATTATCTCAAATTGTTAATATTTACTACTATTCAGAAATCAAAATAGTCCGCCCCAACCGAGAATCGGACCACGGATCTCCCGCATTCAAGACAGGCGTCTTAATCACTAGACCATCAGGACGGGTACATTTTAAGCTCTGAATTGTAGGAGATCCGTGGTTTGTTTTCCGGTTGGGGCGGACTTTTTTAATTTTTTAATTTCTGAATTGTAGAAAATATTAACAATTAACCTACGGGAGTGTTTCCCGACTAACCAAATCGAGAAATACCTCAAATATATGTTTTTTATTAAAATATTTTCACATATTTCGTTATTCTCGTTATTCTTGCCATTAGCACATATTTCAAACAAAAAATGAACTATTCTTTACTGAAATAAAATTAAAAACCGTCAAGTTTCTACCCAAACCGTTTTCTAAATGTTGTTTCTTGAAATTCTAGGAGAAAAAAATCATAAATGCCGACACCAGATCACAAGTTTCGCAACGAATAGCCACGTCAAAGCATTTGAGATGTGCCTCTCTCAACAAGTTACCTACATACTAAACTAACTAACTTCTAAACCTATAGAGAACGTGACGAACAGACAAGGGCCAGCCTTTTCACCATATTTTACCATATAGAAAATCACCATAGCGAAAAAATTATCTGCCTAAAGTGTACAAAGAAACCATGTCTTTATCAAATCAATCAACATTTTGATTTTTAATTAAACAATTTTGTACTTTTAAACAAAAAAAAAAAAAAAAAATTTGATAATTTTAAGCAAACAAATTATTATCCGAGCCCTTAAGTATACATTTAAATTTCTCGATTTAAATAAAGTACTATATTATAATTCTCTCTCACCTGTAACTTAAGGGAAACTTCGAGAAGTCTAAACCACCGACATTTCTCTCGAATCAGCGCCGAGCGCGGTCAACATCCGTACTAACCACGTGGTCAAAAATACAAAAAACACTTTCCTCGGACACTCTCGTTTCAATGTAGATCCACTAGACGCGAGCTAACTATCACTAGTGAGAGATGGACCGAGGCAAAGTTATCTCCCGATGTTGACCTGTTGCTCTTGTAGATCTAGACCCCCCCCTCCCCTCTCCCCCCCCCCGTCGCAAGAATTAACACCATCTCGTCTGGGTTATTAGACCAGCGTCTGGGAGGTTTACATCGATATGGCCTCGATAGTGGGAAATACGTTAAATGGCTAGAGACTTTCTGGAGGCCTAAGCTTATTGACTTATTAAGTCCAACTACCGTTAGAACCGTAGGATACAATATGCGCTAGGCCTATACTTGTAGAGTCTAGCTACCTAAAGAAAAACAGGTGATTATATGGGGGCCTAGGCTTGTAGAGTCTGCTTTACGTAAGAATAGCCAGAGATTATATGAGGGAGCTACCGTAAGAATGGGAAGAAATTGTCTGTGCCCAGGTCTAGATTTGTAGAGTCTAGCTACCAAAAGAATAGCAATATATAGTCTGTGCCTCGGGCTAGTCTAGCTACTGTAAGAATAGCATGATATATGCCTAGGCCTAGATTTGTAGTGTCTGCTTTGCGTAAGAATAGCAAGAGGTGATTTAGGGCATGTAGATGCATGCATGCATGCATGCATGTAGTAGCTTGAATAATGATCGACATTTGTATTCATTCACTAATCAATAGCAGATTCATAATTTATCCACAAGTGTGATACAATATATGGGAAGAGTTATAATGTTATGCAGAATTCAATCAATACCTAACCCTATTTTCAACTTTGATGTCGGGTAGGGGGAGGGAAGGTCCCACCACATTCTTGGACCCTTATCTTCTTCTTCACTTTCTTTCCATTTTTCCTGTTTAATCATTTCCCAAGCCGTATTTCTTCCTTCTCATCCATTGCTATAACCTCTTCCCTCCTCAGTCTGGGCCTCCCTCTGTTTCTCTGTTTGTTTCCTGCGTCTTGATGCATCAACTCATAGGATGGTTGGTATCAATGTATGTACGCAGGTACTATTAGTGGCTGAGCTTACTTGGGGCAGACCCTAGTATTAATAATGATTTAAAACTCATTAGTCCAGCGTTGAAACTGATAAGAGTCAAAAACTTTCCACCTGATCCCACATGTTAATAAATATTATATCCCTGACCGTTTTAGTCGTTGTTGATTTTGTCTATCTAATAACAACAGTTTTCTTTTATTAATACTAGATAAAAGATAATTAAATCAACATCAATGTGTACTTAAGGTAGCTCAAGCGAATGTAATCTCTAGTTTTTGAGAGATTTATGAGATTCCATATATAGCTCAAAATAAACAAATAACGGACAATTAAATAAAACACACTTTGTTTACGTATTTTAAATGAATGAAGCCGAAATGAAGCTCACTTTTAAAACAAAATAGACACATAACAAGATTTTTTTATTGTTATTATTCACAGGCTGTGATTTGACTAGTGTATTTGTGTTTTTCTAATAAATAATAAAAACACGGTTTGTGCATCAAATAAAGACAAAATTGTGTTTCTGAAACGCTTTTTAAAATAAAATAAATATTATTGGTGTTTAGTTTTTATTTAATTAGATGCATATTAAAGGTATTAACTACCAACAAAAGATTTGGCATCATTGTAATCACAGTGTTCTCGCGGGCCCCCAAGGATCTGCAGGCCTAGGCCAACGATATTCGTGAGAACTGCCAATTCGTATTTGTATCATACCAAAATAAATAGTAATGAAATATATATGATATATGTAGCATTTTATTAAATTAAAGAAACATTGGCAGAATACTTTAAAAGAGTAAAACGTGCATTTATTGCCAATTACAAAGCTTTTATAATTACTTGAATCCAGCGCGCACACAATAGTCTGCGGCAGACTGCATCAGTATCTCTCTAAGCGCCCGGCAGCCACAGTACACTTTGGCTCAGGCATAGCGCGTCCGCGTAGCACGCGAGAGGTAGCCGGTTCAAACCCCGGCTCCGACTACTTTTTTACTTTTTTTTTTATCCACAAATTATTGTTTACGTATTATCTGAAATACATTTTATTACTGTAATCTTTTAGTGCAATTTACTCTAAAATAGAAAACTTTTATCCAGTCTGTATTTGCCTGTAGGAGCTTTCACTTATCATATGACGAAGCCCGACTTTTATACGACCCCGTTACCCGACCCGTCCACATTACCCGCAGGTTACCAGGGTAGTAACACAAAAAATCGTGTGGGTGGGGTGTCTAATGAACTGCTAAAAATCGCGCTCATCAATAATTATCGTAATAGCCGAGATGTAATGCTGTCCAGTAAATAATGACATAGGCCTACTGATGAAGTGGTAATTCACAATCACGTAAGAGGAAGACTGTTTTACTTTTTTGTGAAAAAGGCCAACTGGCTAGTTGCTATTTATAAAATGAAGAAAACTCATTGTTCCCTGTTCTTTGATCTGCTGTATATCTAGTCACAACAGTCTAGTCAAGGTCACGATGCGTTGTCGTGTTTGGTTCGGCGGGGGGGAAGATCGGTAGTGCACTGGCTGTCGAGCAGATAAATCTGGCTTTCAAGCAAGATAAGGAAAAATTATATTGTACAATTTTGGTATCGTGCATCTCATTCTCCACACTACTCCGCCCCCTCCACAACTGCAATTACATAATATCAATACATTCATTGTGTATTGGGTCGGGAATCTGTCATTTTCTAACATCCTTCTCCTATCAAATGCAATTTATTGTTGGAATATATAGCACACAATATAATTAATAATTAATTGCAACTTCATTGACTGCCTGTATAAAACAAGTATCATCATTCTATTTCTTATACAGGTTCAGTAGCAAAATTACATTTTGAAATCTCCCTGCAAATGTGCTAAAGGCTCTAAGCCAATAAGATCTGAGTTAAGTTTACAGGGTTGCCAAGTCAAATCGTCAGGTTGCACTTCAGGATGCTATAACTTCTAAATTAGTTCAGGAACGTACTATTTTCTTGTTCTTATATCATTCGGAATTTAATATTCTTTAAGAAAAACAGTTTTTAAACAAAATTTATTCACAAGAAGTTATTTGAAATCATAAGTAAAGGTCAAAAAGTGTATGTATTTCCATGTTCCCCATGCTATGGGATAGGGCGACCTTCAAACTTTAGACCTGAATATATCGTAAAGTAGTTCAGGAAGCCTACTTTTTCTTTTTGCATTATTGTGTATCAGGTAATTATCTGTTAATATGCCAAATTTGAAATTTTTTTATTCACGTCGAGATACGCTTGTGCTACCTTAAGAAGAGATAATTAAAACTACATTATTAAAAAACACATGGTGATAGAAAAGTTAAATGTTAAAATGAGGTTTGGGAGACCCGGGTTCGAACCCTGGTCGGGATGGATTTGGTAATTTATGAATATATTAAATATTTGTAACTTTTCCGACGGTTGCTATCATTCGCAAATATTGTCCTCAAAGCGGGCTTACGCTTAAAAACATTTAATTCATAGTGAAACAAGTTATAAAGTTTAGTAATATGACTACTTATTTATTACTAGATTATTATTTAGTTTGTTTCTTCTTTCTCATCCCGTATCTCAACTCAATGCTATTTATTATTTTCTACCGGTACGTTAAGTTTTGAATGCTGACTTTACTACTGACGATGTATTTTGGTTTGTCCCGGAAGAATAATAAATCTCCATATACTGGCGTTTTTTGAGATACACAAATCTTAAATGGGCAAATATTTCAGGAAACAAATCTAGTTTTAGAAATGCACTTCAAATTTTAATTTTAATCCAAAATGAAGATTTTATCCAAAATCCAAAAATTTCCAAAAATTGCTTAATAATCATGATATATTCTTTTAATAGCAAAATTCGAAGAACAAAATTATAATTTTTATTGAATTATTACAACTATACCTAATTAAGAGAAAATTAATTCGGTAATTAAAGGGTTAAAGGGGTATATAACCCCACACTGGCAACTTCTATACAACTAGCTACAAAACATTTGCACAAACTATAACCTTGGTGTTCTATGCGACGTCTTTCTGGCTATGATTGTTTTTGGCTTATTTTGTTTTTATTAAACATTTCAATTTGCAATGACAATAACAAAACATATTAAATAAGGCGACTTTTAACGGAGCGAAGTACCCATAAAACCATCACTTTTCTGTCCGTCCGTCTGTGCGTGAGTCACGTCTCTCGATAGAAACCGAACATGACGTACGAGTGACATGCTGGTGTTTATGTTGGCATTGTCCTTCAACAAGGATGCCACAGAATGTTTCTGGTGACCCTGGGGGCAAAGGGGGGGGGGGGCTAGCCCCACAGAAAGTTTTAAGTTTTTGACCCGGCACCTCCACCAAACAAATCTACGCACTGAGGATTATGCTTAATATGTTTGTATTCTTCTTCGACCACCTGTTGAGAAAGTAGCTACGCTCTCTCTTTTGAGCATCCTCGGACCCTTACTCTTGTGACTATGATTATCATTAGGGACCCATGAAGTTGGCATTAATTTTTTTCTGTAGCATGAATTTCCCCAAATATAAGCATTAATTCACTAAAAACTTTTTTTTAAATCATAAATAAACACCTTATTTTTCTCCAAAGTATTTGCTAAAATGCCTCAAATTGGCCCAAAATGCCATATTTTTAGCATTAAATAGCAAAAATGATTATATTTTAGCATTAATTAGCAAAAATAAAATTGGTCAATCACACTCAAAACCTATCAAAAGTTCCAAAAAAAATAAACTCAAACCCCAATTTGGCCGCATTTTCATTTTTAAAACTAATTTCACGGTGGCTCTTTAGTTATCATCATATTCTGTATAATCATTATACTCTTACAGACACGCAGAAATCAGAGTGGTCATCCGTCTGGTTTGATTGAATCTTGTTGCTATTTATTGAATGAGGAGAGTCCCAACTCAACTGTCAATACATTGAGCAGAAGTCAAGGCCGGCTAATCTATTTGCTCTAGTTGTTGTCTTCGCTCCCGACGCATTAGCCTACTTTATCATGACGTCACTAGGAAGGAGAGGGGGGGGGGGGGAGAGAAAAATTAATACTTCTTCTATAATTAGAAGTTATTTTTGATTACCATGAAACATTACTATTCCATTACGTTCCCAGATCAGACATTGTTTTATGTTTTGTAAATATACTTTTTGTTTTGTTGATAGTTCTTTTAGCGGTAGCGGTGATTACCATCCTCTGTTTGTCTCAATTTGTCTGTTGTCTGTAAAGAAAGTTTCTATAATGTTTCCCTATCGGTTTTTGCGACTAATAATGATATTTCTTCGATGAAGTTGTGATATAGAAAAGGAATGGATCCGCCTCCAAATACAAAAAATTTGTAAAAAAAAAAAAAAAACGGCAGCCAAGCTCTCCTTCCAAAGTCTTCGGCTGTGAATGCTGTGAGATATAGAAGTTGAGCCAAGCTTTTCATTCTTTCTCCCTATTCGCATTGAAAAGAAGTAAGATCATTTCGCCTGTTGACGAGCGACAAGCCAACAATTTTCTTGGAAAAAAAGGAACAATTTTAAACTCAAAATCATTAAAAAAATTACTTGGCCATTGAATTTGGTTCATTACGAGAACTTTAAAAAGTCAATGGGCAAGTAATTTTTTTATGATTTTGATACAATTTTTTGTATTTGGGGGGATATCACATACTTTTGTTGTTTGTGTCAAATAAAGGCGTGAAATACTTTAAACGATAATTCAAAGAAAAGCATGAAATTTCAAATTAAATTTTTCATCTAAATTGCTCGGATGTACGACTAGACGGAGTGTGATTCACCTAAATACTAATAGATATCAATATTTCGGATGAAGCAAATAACGAAATTTGTCATGATACATTAAGCAAGCCGTGGATACGGTGCCTTTAAAAACGGATTGTCTAGAAACAAAAGCTATACCTTCTTTTGATTTTGTTTACAATCTGTTGGCATTATACAATGATTATTATTAAATTTGCTATGGTAAATGTCGTCTTGTTACGAAAATTGCATGAATATTTAGGTGCATAAAAATTTATAATGGTAAAGAGCATGTTTAATTCAAGTTTTACAAATTACCACGCCTTAGTAATTACGTATTTTGATTATTATCCAAAAATTTTTATTTTCTCCGGTCCCTGTTTTCCGATTTTGGTTTTGAAAGCAAAAGGCACTCGGTTCCCCCAAATTTAGCCCCTTGTGTTTTGGACGCTAGATATGTATAATCACAGATAACAGAGTACACTACGCCTTAGTTATTACGTGTTTTGATTGTTATCCAAAATTTTGAATTTCTCCGGTCCCTGTTACCCGATTTTGGTTTTGAAAGCATAAGTATCTGCGTCTGAGGTACATCTAAGTGTGGTCCAAGTTTCATAGTTCTAAGATGTACCGTTTTCTCTGTAGGCTCTTATTCCTCTCCGTCAGAACCCCCCACCCACCCAGCTAGCCAGCCAGCCGGAAGGTTTTCACCTATGTTGAGGCACTTTTTTTTAACACAGAACGGGTTATTTCATCAAGCTGATTTTTTTTGGTAGGTCATGGACCACATAATATCAGGTAATATACTGAGTTTCAAGATTGTAAATCTTACGGGGCGGTGTGTGCAGATAGCTGAAAACCCCCCAACTCGGGTAGGAGTAAACAGGGTCGAGTTAGTCTCGCCTACTAGCAGTCGCGTGCGCTTGGCTGCGGGCGAACGACCGTCGCCCTAGATTCTTGCCTGGAAAGAAAGTTTATTATTCCCAATTGGTTTATTTTGATATTTCTTTGATAAAGTTGTGATATAGAAAGGAGTGGATGTAGATATGGTCCGAGGTTCACTGGTTCACTCGTGGTACCAGTGGTGGTATCTGTTGCCAGCAGCAAACTACGGTGCACTATAAACAGAACGTAATGTTTACTTCTTTACCGGCAACGACGCGGAGGTTCTCTAGATTCCCGACAGATCGGGCTGGGCTGCTCTCTTGCTCGGCTGCATGCATTCATGAGAACTACCTGAAAAAATAAAGTGGTTTGACTGAATCTTAGTTCAGATCTGAGCAGTGATCCCCACAACCACCACAACCTACAACAGGGACTTGTTACTTGTAGATGGTCGTGGGTTCGAATCCCACCGTCTCCGTCTATGACCTCTTCCTCATCAGTGATGTCAAGGAACATCCCTCCTAACATCATCAATCGTACACAGAACGTTTCCACCTGTCTTGACAGAAGTTAATTATGCCTCGGCGATTTCTTGGCATTACAATTTGTATCAGGTATAGGAAAGTCTAAGGCGTTTCCACCTGTCTTGACAGAAGTTATGCGGATGCCTCGGCGATTTCTGGGCATTACAATTTGTATCAGGTATAGGAAAGTCTAAGGAGTTTCCACCTGTCTTGACAGAAGTTATGCGGATGCCTCGGCGATTTCTGGGCATTACAATTTGTATCAGGTGTAGGAAAGTTTAAGAAGTACGCCCATCTCCCAATAAACATTAACTCCTGCAATCAACAAGAATGCTCTGATGTAAGTCTCTTGATCTTCGTACGGTTCTCTAAGAGGTTAAAGAGAGCCTGAAGGAGATTATAGAGGGTCAGCCCTCCCTATCATCCCCTAACTGTTGGTGTAGGACCATGTTATAAGTTGTCTCAGTTTGTTTTTTACTTTCTTGTGGAGGTCCCGACAAAATAAGGGATGAAGTCAGAATTAAAGTAAGGGAAGCTATGATGTATGTTTCTGTATCACTGACAACTCATAAACATGGTCACCAATGAAGCGCAATAGGCCTAATGGAAACCAAACTAAGTGATTTGTCGATGGGTTTTCGATTCATTATAATAGATATGTCAATCACTGGGGATCTCTGAGACTATTTCCCGGTGAACCAGTACCAGAGGAAGATGATCTTGTCAAGAGGTGTGAACAAATCAGGTCTTTAGTCCCTTTGAGAAAAACGAAATTCGTCAACTAACGAACGATTACCATGTATGTGATTGTAACGACTCCAACACACACGACTGTTCATTGCTCATTACACTTATTGCTGTGCTATTTATTATTTATTTATTTATTTAATTTATTAAACGTCTATACTATTCAGTTAAAAACTGATTTACAAAGAAGGATAACTAAATAAATCTAATTACCTAGATGCAGACATAACAAAACAATGAACTACAGTTAAGTAAATATTTAAAATAGTAATATTACAACAACAATGCATTTCATTTTCAACACAACAATTTTGGTAAAAAATTCAAAAAGGATATTAAATGCAATTAATTAATGAATCAAGAAATATAAAAAGGGGTGTGGAAAAAAAGAAAAGAAAAAAGAAAAGGGAAAAATCGTCAAAAAAGAAAAACGGAAAGAAAAACAATGATTTATTAGACGATCCCACTAAAGAAATATTTGCAAAACAAAACAGAAATCAGTTAATAATATTGAACTCTAAATAAAATATTTATTTTATTTATAGGGGTAACAAATTCCGAAGAAACATCAATTTATTCTGTCATTTATGTGGGTGTTAAAAAAACGAAAGTAGGTACAGGGGAGTAATCGTCAAAAGCGGGGTAAGATAGCAATGATTGTATGTAGGTTCACAGTCTAGCGATATGTAGGTTTGGAAAAGTAGAAAAGGATAGGTTTATAGGGT
Source organism: Sweltsa coloradensis (assembly GCA_024449915.1). Taxonomy (NCBI): domain Eukaryota; kingdom Metazoa; phylum Arthropoda; class Insecta; order Plecoptera; family Chloroperlidae; genus Sweltsa; species Sweltsa coloradensis. Next base: position 138,939 of record JAMZAV010001279.1, on the reverse strand, counting down.
GGGGGTTGTTAGGTGCTGGTAAACGGTGTAGTTGTAGGTTAGAGTTTAGGTGTAGGTGGGGGTAGGTGTAGGGTAGTGGTAGGTGTAGGGTGGGGGTAGTTAGATGCTGGTACGGGGGTGGGGGGTAGTTAGGTGCTGGTACGGGGTGTAGGTTGCAGGGTGGGGGGTTGTTAGGGGTGCCTACCGGCCCAGAGAATGCCACATTCAGTCACGCTATATTCGATCCGCTACGTCACGGATTGATCTCGCTAGGATTAGCACTAGGAGGCCCCTCTACTTTCTAGGCGTCCGTCCGTCAGTCTGTCTGTCAGCGCCAGAGAGCCAAGGTGTCCGCCAGCCGCACTGCAGCATGGTATTGCAGAACAGCTACCCTCTCATGGTGGTGGTCTAGAGTCTAGGGTGCAGGATGTCACTGGTCTCGCCTGAGCCAGGGGTGGGGGTAAGACTATCACTCTGCTTCGCACCCTTATACTTTAACCTAGGTCATATATTAAATACTATCACGTAAGCCCGCTTTGAGAGCTTAGCAATTCTCGTAAAAGCTGGGGTTCGAACCCAGAACCTCCGGGTTCCTACGAAAATTTACTATCAATCAATATAAATATGACTAAGGTTAAAGTTATAATAAAAACACTACTTGGATCAGGACATAGAGAAATAACCGGGATCAGGACTAGCTCTTGTGGTGGAGGCCTAGGGTAGGAGATTAAATGGTCCCACCTGAGCTTGAGTGGGGGGAAGATTGTATCTTTTCTTTGCACCCTATATCTTGAATCTGATGCACAAATACAAATACAACTATAACACTAATTGTATATCAAACTTTAGCCTGTGTCATAAAGTCGAACAATTTACTACATTCGTATGCCATCGATCTTCTTCTTCCTTCTTCTTCTTCTTCTTCTTCTTCTTCTTCTTCTTCTTCTTCTTCTTCTTCTCATTTCAAAAGAAAAAGTAGAAAAAGAAAATTGATGGCTTCGAAATATTGTTCTTCTTTGTAAATATATTATGACCTAGGTAGGTTACAGTTTTAAAATATTTAACACTGGTTTTGCATGGTATACTAGCTCCAACGAAATAATGCAAATGCTTGGTAGTGGTGGGGGTAGAATGAATGCGCGGTAAGAAGAATGACGTGTTTGTGTATGAAAGAGAAATATCTTTTCTTTTAATATTTATGTTTTAAGCTGAGCTAGCGTGAATAGAGTTGAGACATTTGTTATGTTGGGAAAACAATTCGGGATTGATGATAACAATGGTTGGTTCGCCAGAGAAGTGTGTGGTGCTAAGCCTCTGCTCTGCACCTCAACGTGTCTAGTCTTCAACACTGCCTCTGCTTTATAGAACTGCGACAATTATAATTAATTAAATTATTTAAAACTTGTGCACAAAATTATTACACAATTATTAGTGGTACCAGTTGTAACCACTTTCATTTTTGCTTGAACTTGAATGTTGTTTTTAGACATTAATTTACTGTTTCCATTATACACAACTGAATAAATTATAAACTCATTATAATAACTTGCCTGTAACTACTAAACCTTAACCCTATTAAACTTGAACTGAAGTAACTACAGTTTGGCTACCGATCCTTTTATTGTAAACGAAGATCAGTAACTCTAGATCCATATGGAGTGTAGGTCCTACACAATGTGTGTCAGTAGGTTTAAGACTAATTGCCTATAACATATAAGTTATTTATGAGAGTCACACATGTGTAGGGCTACTTAAACCAGCTAGTCACTGTACTCTAAATGATTAATAGCAAAGTAACCAATTTAGTGTAATGATTATGATTTCTAGAACTATACACTACTCAAAATAAAACAGTGATTACAATAATTTAATGGTTAATCAACCATCTTCATCAGTTTTTTTTAAACAGATTGTTGATTTACCATTAAAATATTGTAGTGAATAGTTTATAGTCCTTGCATTAACCTGACCCACTCTGAAACTGTTTCATCTTTTCAACACATTGTGGTCATACCCTAGAGATGAACCATATGGTATATTGCAATTATTTTAATTCCACAATGTTCACTGTACACCCTTGATAATATCTTCCCACCTACCCGTGGGTTTTACTACAGAAACACATGAATGTTTTCTGGCGGCTAAATCTCGTGGCCTAATCGACTTTTAAAACGACTTCATTCACATTGGAAGAACCTCAGTGCTAACGACATACGAGTTTCTAGTTTGAGAGGACTTGGATCGGTTATCACCTCTGGCAATCCTGACTGAAGTTCTTTCCAATTAGCATGTGTGAGTTTAGAGATTCAAAATGTTCCCTGAGAATTTTATCAAGATCGGAGTAGTCGTTTGCCCTATAGTGGAGACTATGGGTCTCTCTCTAATGAAATTACAATTGTGCGAATCGTGACTAGCATGAAACTTACATATTTTACTAATATGACCCCAAGGATTTAAAAAATGTATGACCCCAGCTTCATCTCTGTAACTTTTCACGGGGATTTTATTTATTTATTTTCTTTTATTAAATTAATGTAATAATATAAAATGGTGAAGAATAATTCAAGGAGACGTTCGAAAACGAGATGAAGTGTGAAGTGGCAAGAGTAAAGCTGTGGGAGGACAGATTAGGGTGGAGTTAATTGGAGAGAAAAATGTAAAAGTACGATATTCATAAGAAATATTTCTTCGGTAGTACCCAAAAACTTGGCAGGTCTAAGTTCACAGATTTCGAAAGTCCCCTCCAATTTTCATCAAGATCGCATATTTTGACGTTTGCCCTGTAGAAATCGAACAAACAGACCAAAAATTAGCTATTTCTCTCATGATAGTGAAATTGAAGTCTCCTCTAGTCTCATCCTGTAACAGGCGACCAAGCTATAGCCACCCACGCTCGTGGTGTCAACGTCCACCTAATGACAACAACCTGACTATTGTTTGTAAACAAGACTTACTGGTTCTAATTAACACGTGCTCGTTGGCCGAACTAATTGTATCATGGAGCCTAGGAAGTGGAATGTAGAAAACAGTTCCCACTCGGCGTATTAGGATGCTCATGTAATCATTACGTCATGTGTGGGGGAGGGGGGCAGGTAGCTGCACGCTCATCATAACATCGCCCATCATTGCTCGTCCATACCATAACTATATAGTGAGGTCTAAATGTGTAATAAAACATAATGTAATCTTTCACGTGGGCGTTGGATATTTTCGGATCCCTTCAAGTTTGTCCTCCAGGGGTGACCAAAGTGTTTTTCGGAAATATTTATGTGACAATGTTGTTTGTGATGTAGCAGAGTACTTGTTTGTGTACTTTACTTAATATTTCATGCTACACTGAATGTTTAGAATAACGTTTTGTCTCATTTTGTAACGTAAATAATAGATCATTTTAAATTTGGATCACTCAATTATAAATTGCTCAACACATTTGGGCCAGGACTGATTTTACGGTATAATTTCCCTAAGCATAAAAAAATTCTGGCGGGAAATTTTCCCAGGGTGCAATGCACGCCACTTTTCACCAACTATATTTTTTAGTTAGGAAAATTGTTAAGAGAATCTCCATGGTTTGTTTAAGTTGACGAAATCCCTAGTATTCGCATTAAAGTTTGAAAAAATCTCAAAAAACTTTTATTCAGGATTGTATGTGGCGGGATTCGAACCCGGCACCTCCTGAATCAGAGTCTGCGCTCTACGCTTCAACATTATAATGCTATCGACGTCTTCACCATCATTCTCCGTGTATATTATGAAATTATGTTATGTTTATGATTGATAGTCTTGGAAGGAAATCAATATTAAGTGATCAACTCAACTATCAACCGTATAGTGAACTCCCGTATTCACATGTCCAGGCTGACCAACCACGCGTTGCGTACTAACATTAGGGTCACTTTAACAATAAAAACTAACCATGTCGTTAGTGGTGACTAGTAAACTATTTGTTAGTATTTCACAGGTATCGATTGGTCGTGGTAACCATGACGACCACAAGTTGGCGATGAGTACACAAAACTGTCATTGTTAAGAAGCATTCTACTTATCTTGGTGATTATATAAATAAACTGTCCTGATAACAGTTACTAGTTCTCCCATTGTCTCTTATGAGCACCACTGCATTACGGAATTAATGTAACTATAAGTTTTTTCTGAATGCGTCGGGGCCTACAGAGTTGGCTTGGTCGCTTTGGTTTACTGTCCCACACTGAAAATCAGTTAATGACTGAGTGGGTAGACTGATGACTGATGAAGTGTAATTATTTTATTTCTTAGACTTATTTTCAAGTTTGGTTACTTTTGCTAAGAATCGTTTAATAATGGTGTTGATATGTCTTGTTGTTATCTCTTTTAATATATTTATTGTTGTAAGGTTGGCAGTCACCAAGTGTGAATCCTCGTGACACCTTTAATAAATCAATGTGTTGCAGAACAAATATTAAAAAAAATAAGAAATATCTATATTTATATAGATTTTGTATAAACTTGTACCTTTTAAGGGTGAAAATAATTATTTTGACAAATCAAGCCAATCAATATTTTCAAAATAAAGAAAACTTTTATTTTTTCCCAGAGAAACTTTACTATGACATACACTTTTTTATTTATTTATTTAATGTCTACCCTATTCAGTTAAAGAAACTTATTTTTAAAGGACAACGAAATAAATCTCATTACACAGATGGAGACACAACAATGAACTCCAGTAAAGAAAATATTTGAAATACTAATATTACAACAACAATACCCAATACCCAATACCCAAGTAAATATTTGAAATACTAATATTACAACATCAATATTAAAACACACTAATTTTGACTTCCAATGAGACATTTATTTCGTTAAAAGTTTTGAACAATCCGCTACTCGGCTGTAACTATATAGTAGGCTACTCAAGCAGATTAACTTATTTATTTATAAAGTTTATCACAAGAGAGCAAACACTTCACATTAGTTTTAAAAACTAAATACGGTAGATAGGCGATAGGCGTATTAAATTAACAAGAAATTGAAATCATAATAATAACTTTTGTCGAGTTGCTGATGTTGCAACAAAGTTCTCATTGTTGATAATATGAATTGATTATACAAACAAAGTTCCCAAGACAAAGTCAGAGAATGACCTTGGTGTAGCCTTTGAAAGTCACCGGGCTAATTATACTTCCGTTGTAGAGCTTAGAGAGAGAGAGAGAGAGAGAGAGAGAGAGAGAGAGAGAGAGAGAGAGAGAGAGACGAGAAAACTACACCATTCATCCGTCTCGCTCTCGTATCATCTCTTCTTCCGTTTCACTTGAGGACATCTCGTGACAACACCCACATTTACCATCTCATAATAATCATTTCACTTGCTACGATTACATAAGACATTCCTCTAACTTATATACCACGGCGCAGCTAGGAATTTTAATTACTTTTAAGTTACGTATCATTTTATTGTTTCGAATGCATGGGATTGAATCCTCTTTTACAGACCGTGGACACTTCCTTTTTCAATCATTACCAAACACCCCTGAAGGATCATCTCTGATAGAACTGATGGGTCTTTACGAAAAAGATTTTAGGTAAACGGTAGAAAAAATGGTTTTTCAACATTTTGGATTTGGGTTAAACGTCCAAAATCGCATAATCCTGGCCGAGAGAATTCTGAAAATGCCAAATATGTACCATACCCTCAAAAGTTCTCGACTCTGTGCGGAGATTCGAGCTTACGGTCGTCGTCGGGGACCTAACCCTCCCCCTTCCCTTGACGACCACCCCGACGACGAAGACCATGACAACACGAACGAAGACAAAGACGATGATGACGACCGCGACGTGAGATCTCCCCATTTCTCCCCTACCCGTGGCTGGTTCTGACCAGCATGAGCCCCTCCTCCCCCATAGCCTATAGTGGCGCATAATGACCTGACGGTTGACGCACCCTTGATGAAAATAAACAAAAACCTTCCTTCATAAGATATATTCTCAACTCCTCGAACAACTTTCTGTTGCGCTCCGCTGCCCAGCCGTTGTCGACACTGCCTAGCTTGTTTTCTAATGCTAACCATGCTGAGGTAACTGGGCCATCATCCTCCGACATCGCGATACGCTTCGCTGCAACTCACAGGCGAATCTAATAATTCGGTTTTACTACACCACGTAACCCCTCATTTGCATAAAACACACCAAGTTACACCAACTTACTGGTCAAAAGTATTTGCCATATTCAAAATATTAAAAACGAATTTCGCTATAAAAATAATTGTTATTTATTTATTATTTATTTAACGTCTTTCATAATTAGTTATAAAAACTTATTTACAAGGAAGGACAACTAAATAAAACTAATTGGATGAGCGAGGCGAAGGCTTCAATTTCACTTACCCTGAGAAAAATAGATCGGGTGTTTTTTGTATCTCTATTGTTCGCTCTCTATTGGGTAAACGGGATAATATCCGATCTTGATGAAAATTGTAGGGAACCTTTGAAATCTCTAAATTTAGATCTGCCAAAATCTTTGGTACAACCGAGGAAATATTTCTCATGAATATCGTACTTTTACGTTTTTTTTTTTTACTTTTTATGCAATATTTTCTTGAAATTTGGCCCACGACCGGGCAAACGGCTACTTCGATCTTGATGAAACATTATGGGAACGTTTGAAATCCAAACTACTGCTCCGATTTTGACGAAATTTCACACCAACGTCTAAGTCCAATAGATAGAGAGCTGTTAACATGGACACAAAATCTGCAGGAACCCAACCGACAAAAATTAAATTGTGAAAAATGAAATTAATTTTTTAAACTTAAAGTTCGATTTAAAAAAATCCTCCCAATGTTACAATTATGAATGTTGGCAACTGACAAATACATACCCGATTATTTTAAAAGACGGTTCATTTCCAGCGAAACGTCGATTATTCGTCTCTACTTTTTATCTTTTTTTTGTAAGTCTTGCAGAGTTTAATCCAGAACCCTAAACATGATACAGAAACGATGATGCGGGTACCATTTTTGACGTTCAGGTCTGCCCCAAAATACCCGACCCGATCCTAAATTTCGGGTACCCGCACACCAGTAGCATATTTTAGTACAACACTAACTAACTAACTAACTAACTAACTACAAAGTATACTCACAGTGTAAAACATATAGTTGGGGGACATAAACACAGAAATTCGTATTTTCATTACAAGCGTAACTTGATTTGTTTTTTATATGCCCTAAATTCTGTTGACAGCCCATACTTTCTCTGTATATACACAGGCTACAGCCTGTAAGGATTGGCTATAATATTTAATTCTTTCTTTCTTTCTTTCTTTCACGTCTATCCTATTCCTTGCTTATGCCAAAAAAGCCTACATCTAAATTATTTACATTACTATTGATATTAATAGCTTTTTTAAATGAATGAGCAATATGAGAGTGTTTTTTACCACTTGAATATCACATACAGCATTTTCTTTCTGCGTTTAGTCGATTTATTAATTAGTTAGTTATTATATCGGCCTTCATTAATTTAAATATGCTTTTTAATTTTTGAAACTTATAAGGGTCATAAGCATTTATTATAAGGGTGATTGTAGATTATTCGGCCAATCTACCCCCACCCTTTTAATTAGTAAGTATGACCATTACAAGTTGCAAAAAGTGAAATGCATATTTAAATTAATGAAGGCCGATATAGTAGTTAACTAATAAATAAAAAGACTAAACGCAGAAAGAAACTGCTGCATGTGATATTCAAGTGGTAAAAAACACTCTCATATGGCTCATTCATGTCCGATGTCTTAAGTCTATATAATTTATTCTTATGGTAACAACTACACGTTTTGTTTGGTTTTCAACTGATCTTAAACCTTCATCGTAATTAATCATACAAACATAATAACTAGGAAAACGCCAAAGTCGTTGTAAGACGAGTGAGCGAGCCATGTGTTGAGTACCCGGTAATATATATTCCCTTTCCTCCCCCTACCTAAGGCTGGTTCCAGCATGGTCTTTTCTTCCCTAATCCCTTGCATATCATAGGCTAGGGTAGCCTTACAGTTGACTAAACTGAAAATCCCTATTATTTATACCTTATATATCAATCAACTTAAATGCTTATGTTCTCGGGTACTCAACACATGACTCGCTCACTCGTCTCACAACAACGACTTTGGCGTTTCCCTAGTACCTAGTCAGACACAAGATTTCCTAGGAGGAAACAAAACTCTTAGGCCAGTGGCGTCGGAACCGGGGTAGGGGCCATGGTATAGCTTGGAACTTTTTGAGCATACGTAAGGGGGACAAAAGTATATTCTCGCCCCCCCCCCCTCCCCCCCCACGACCACGAAAATGACGTAATTTCTCTTCCGTTTGTAAATTACGAATATTGCTAAGTGAAGCAAGATACATAATTCGCCGTAGACGATGGATGTCTCATGGGACAAACAGCTCACCCCCCCCCCCCCCCACGTAACCAGGGAAGCTCGCCATCACTAGAAAAATATACTTCCAACATTTATTTTTGTCTAATGCATAACATTCTAGGTAAACTACAATGCAACCTCCCGCCTTGCGTGCCACAGCACCGCCACTCCTATATACCCTCCATGTAATATTTAAGTGTCCTAATGGTCCGTGCCGCTCTACTGTTGAGGGGGGGGGAAGTTCATGGGTCAGGGTCGGGGGGGGGGGACTGGCAATGAAACGTTACATGATGGTATATAATTCAACACAGGTTTAGGGGGCGTAGTTTCACTGTCCATATAACGGTCATACATTGTTTAGTGGCCCTTGTCGGCCATGGTCCCTGGTTCGAGCCCCGCCTTGGGTGTATGTCACTCATAGTCCTCAAAGTTACGATAAGACAAACCTCGATCCTAGCCGATGATCTAGAATCTAGATTGTAGATGATTTACTACTACGCACTGTTGGCTAGAGCGTTATGCGCGCGACTCTGATTCGGGAGGTCCCGGGTTCAAATCCCGTCAAGACCGGCATCCTGACTGAAGGTTTTCCCGAGGTTTTCCTCAGTCGTTAAAACGAATGCAAGGGATTGAGTCCTCTTAAACAGCCCTCGGACATCCCTTCACAATTGTCCTATCCGCAACATACTTAGTTAATACACCTGAAGAGGGGCATGAATTGCACCCTGGGCACGCTTCCCACTTACATTATTTTTAGTAAACATTTGTTTATATTGGACACAAATATACAGTACATGTGTTATAGATCAATTACTTTTTTAAATTTCTACTGAAAAACTTCACAGGGTGTAAAACATACCCCTCGGGTGCACCCACTCCAACCCTCTTCAACCCTCATCAACCCTCGTCAGGTGTCTAGGTACTTTTAGTCACCTAAAAAGGGTACCACGTGGTACAAATGATGTGTACCCTATATAGAAATAATACTAAAAGATTGTTAACGTCCCAGTTATTAACCTTAACTGGGGCAGTAAAAACATACACAAAACAACGATAATCTAGATACAATGGCTAATCAGGTTCATAAACGGTCCACGCGCGTATTGTTTTATTTGTTTACCTAGCTTGTACACGCGCGTGCGTGAGTGAGTCCATAGTAGGTTCACACGTGCGAGTTGACAACACAGGAAGTGAGAGACAAACTAGGCAACTGTGTCATTTCATTTCATTGCTTTGTGGGCCTACACTGGATTCAATGCGTTGCGTAGTTGGGATGTTTCGACATATTTCTAGAATATTCTGCATATTTTAACCCTCAAACGGAAGTTTTACTTACACAGACTAAAAACAACTTACAAAACATTCTATTTTTACTGTCATAGCTACAAAGCATACACCTGCCTACACATGACTCATTCATTATTCAAGAGTAGGAAAGAAACAGCTTTACCATAAGCACTCTACATTTGTTTATATAACTTTAGTTATTTTCTTATACATAACAATCTATGAATAGGTTATAGAAAGTCAAAATACGTTGTTTATCCATTACAGCAGCAGCCATTTTGTATAACAATAAGTACAGAACGGTTTATGTTTGTTTGGTAAATACAGTTTTAAGGCTATTCCAGAGCACTCTTACTGATATTTTGAAAGTCAAAGGAAAATGCATGAAAGTTACTTGAATGAAATAAGAACTTGAATAAAAAAGAAGAAAAAAAGGTATTTTTTTTTGGATGGGACAAAAACTCCATTTTGGCAATTATATGCAAATTTTGAGTCAATTAGAAAATGAAAGTTCTAGTTGGAATACTTAATTTTGAGTTATGATTTTTTTCCAACACACCTTTGTCTCCGTACTGAGTATAATGGAAAATATTTTTTTGAAATAATGTTCGATGTGCGATTTTTTTGTCACATTGTACAAGAAAGAGTTTTGAACCGGTGGACGAAAGAAATCGTACATCAAACGTTATTTCAGAAAATTATTTCCCTTGTACTCAGTACGGAGACAAAGGTGTGTTGACACAAAAAACAATCATTGCTTAAAATCAAGTATTGCACCAAGAACTTTCATTTTCTCATTGACCCAAAATGTGCATATGATGGCTAAAATGGAGATTTTGTCTCATCCAAAAAATGTTCTTTTCTTCAAGTTCCTCTTTCATTGAACCAACTTCCATTTCCCCATTTTCCCATTTTCCTTTGTCCTTCAAAATATCGGTAAGAGTGCTCTGGATCTGGAATAGCCTTAATGTCCTCCCTGTTTCGAGTGATGTATGTGGACTGTGTCTTCATTTGGTTTTAAATGCACATTTTCCAGTAGCCATGCTTTCATCCGTGTCACATTCTTCACAACACCAAGAATGTCTCATGTAGTGTTATAAAATGCATTTCAAATGTCTCAACAATGTGTTCATAGTTAAACTATATCTCGTGTAGTAAGGTTGTGTCTTGAAAGCGTCAAGGAACTAATTGGAGTTAGTTCCGCTCTCTCGTCACGTGCAACAGCTCGTTCCGCTGCAACTGTTGTTGTCTGAAAGAGGGTTAGTTATTGTCAAGAACATTCGCAGATAGATTTACCTTCCAGTCATGGCGTACGTGATCATGGACATAAAATTCTTAATTTAAATCCGGGTAAATGATAGGTTTTTCAGTTTGACCACATTTGGGGGGGAGGGGGGGGGGTGAATTTGAAAGAAGAAAAAATGCCCACTTCAATGGGATAAATTGTATCTTTATTAGAGAAGATTGAAAATACACATCCGCAAAAATTTATAAAAATTGTGAACATTTTTGGATTGACCCGGAAATGTGATATCATTGCAGAATTACTGTTTTAGAGATAACAAAATCTATAATGAACGAAAAATTCAGAAAAAAATCTTCTTTTATAAATGCACTTTAAATTAAAATTTGTCCAATTCCTTAGAAATCATGTAAAGGATATTGAAAAATATTAAAATTCTCAGAAAAAATGAGAAAAATAAACTGTTTGCTGAAAATGACTTATTTAAAACCAACTTAATTCGACACTGAGAGGGTTGAAAAAACGTTCATAACAGGGAGTACGCAATGGCCAAAAATAGTCAATAACCGAAGTAGTGGCAAGACATGGTGACCAACCTTTGATGCTTGAAATTTAAAGTGCATGAGTCAAGGATTTAGGAATGACGAGTTTACCGATATGGAAAGTGCCTAAATGACGTCATCAAGATGGCGGTGCGAACAGTGCAAACACCCACGGATCAACGCCAGAATCAACAAGGCCGATTCAGAACAACTTTTTATTTATTTTGTGCTTCGTTGCCAGGAAGGCTCCATAATCACCGTTTACAAACTCCTAAGACATGAACTGATGGACTGAGAGTCCAAATCAGAAGTTAAAAAAACTTCTGACTTTGGCGGAATCGAACCCTGGACCTTCTGCATTGGAAGTAGATAAGCTAACCGCAAGACCAACGAGCCACACCTAACCAACTAATCATCTTTAATTAGCTAGAAATCTATCTTCCATTTAGAAGTAACAGCGAGAAGAACAGCGAGGAGGAGACTGGAATGTGGTGGCAGGAGAGAAGAGATGGAGAGGCCTGTCTTCAATGCCGACCCAACGCAGAGTTGGACGTGGCAACAGATAATGATGATGTTGTATCAGGAGAGTAGAAGATGGAGAGGCCTGTCTTCAATGCCGACCCAACGCAGAGCTGGATGTGGCAACAGATAATAATGATGATGCCGATGATAAAATACAAACACAGACCAGGCCGTACGTGTACGTGACTTCTGCATGATTCTTGAAGAAGCCACCAACATGGGTGGCGAAACGCCGAGCAGTGCCTCATCATCGACACGACGCAACAGCCCAGTGATCATACAGAAGTCATCGACGGGTCGTGAAAGCTTACAATATCTCCACGATAAAGGTGCGTATTTGCATCGGGCCTAGAGTGACCGCCGTGTCGTCCAAGTTCTCCCGGTGCGCCCTCTGCTCGTGTTCGTTGTACTGTGAGTGCCACACCAGACGATCAACCTCTTCTACGAACTGGTTTCCCGCCAAGTAGGTTTCCCTTGCACTGTGTAACACAATCGATCCGTTCGCTAAAAAGATCTGCCTGAGATTGACGGTGACAGTCGATGGCAACGACGGGTCATCAGACTTCTCTAGAATGTTCTCCAAGCGGAGCAAGAGACTTCCTTCCTTCCATGGCTCCAAAGTGAGGATATGGACATAACTTGGTAGGGCTTTTATTATAAGACTCTCGTACATCATCTTGTTTTGTTTGATCCACTCGGCGTGCGACAGTTTAGTGGGGGATAGGAACGTCCAAGGAGCGAGTAGTTTCTTCTGAGCGAGCAGCCGCTCTCTCACCGCGAGGGTAGGGGACGTCATACTGAGGGGCCCAGCCAGGAAGTAGTGCTTCCCGCGAGCTACAAGACCCTTCCCGTAAGCTCTCTCATTCAACGGTTCGTCCACCCCTTGACCATCGTCTTTGAGTAGACAGCGGTGGAGCATGAGCTCGATCTGTCCGTCGTGGATACTGGATCCGCCCTCCGCCCTATCAACCAACACAGCAACTTCTCGTCGCTTCTCTTCGTCCCTGATGAGTATCTTGGAAGTGACCGGATAGTAGTTTGACGAGATGTTCTCGTATGTGGTGAAATTCCACGTCGGGCGGAAGTTGCGCACACGTTTCATCATCTCCCTTCCGTTCGAGTCTGTGTAAAATGTCGAGTTACTCTCGAGATCCGTCTCGTAAAGACTAATCACCTCTTTGCCAGAATCAACTGGAATCGGCCCCACCATCCACTCGAACTCCACGTGGTGTTCCTCTCTGTAAACTCGAATAACTTGACTCACCCTCCGTTTCCAAAGACTTGATGAACTTCTTCAACCAATTCCCCAGAATGCACTTCGAAACTGGTAATTGGAATATTAACGGTCTCTTGACTTTTCGGACGGAAGATGTATGCACCGGACGGTTTGTAATGTTCTGCCCCGATGTAGTACCTAAACGACTGTCGGACATTTAACAACACCCCGTTCATGGAAATTGATTTCATAAGGCCGGTATCGTCCAGAGTCAATCGGATGTCCGAATTACCAATGACATTGTCAACGCTCAAAGAGTCTTCATTCTGGAATGGGGCAGGTCTCGTAACGTGGTAGGAGCGATAGCCAAGTGGAGGAACATCTTGTGCTAGAAAGACAAGGTCATGGATAGCTTCACTCTCTCTACCAGGAACGTCAAGCACACTCTTATGGATCGGTATGAGCTCTGAAGGGGTCACTCTAGCGTCCGAGTCCCTGATCAAGTATTTACTTTTTAACACCGGCAAACGTACGTAGTGAGATACAGTTTGACTAAGCGGATTCCAGACGGTAACGATGAACGTTTTGGAAGTCTCAGACGTTCTACATTCACTTATGTTTAGTTTTAGACATGACAATACGGGTATCTGGGCGGTGCCTTTGTTCATCATTTTATTGATGGCCACTTGCGCAGTTTTTCCGCATTGGTCTATCCCGGCGTAGAGTTGCTTGGCGTAGTCTTGAGCGACGTGATCCTTCATCGTACCGGTGACTGCGTCGTGATGTTGCAAAACTCCCATGGCCTCGCGGAGCGCGGTCACTCCTGGGTCTAGCTCGTCGTAGATTAACGCCAGAGAAGCTAACTGTTTACACACCTGCAAGAAGTTGTTGCCAAGTCGCTCGAAACGTTTGATTGTGGGCTTGGAAGTGAAGTAACCGGTCCAATAGTTATGTCCTTCGCTAGCGTAGGGGAAGAAATCGTCATTCTTTGTAGGCAAAGTGATGTTTTCCTTGTTTACGGCCTTTAGGTAGCATGACGGGGTAGAATATAACACATTTATCCCACTCCCTTTAGTCTGTACTGCGTTGACATACTTGATTACCTTGTCCATGTTCTTAAACCACTTGTTTGCATCGCTGTAAGTAAAATCACCCCCCATGGTCATGATGATATTGTTCGTTTTGAAGTAAGCCGCCTGTGTATTAACGAAGTCGATGAATGTCTGCACTTTGTTCTCGTTCATTGGACTGTCGTTGGAGTAAGCATCGAAATTGAAGCCACGCGGAGGTTCGTAACCCCCGTACAACACGTGAGTGAACAGGTCAGAGTCAACCCCAATATTATCTGGACTTCCTCTCCAGATCATTTCTGCGTTTTTCGTTCCGAGTCTCAACCATTTGTCCTGGTAATCCAGACGTGCAAAGAACTGTCCGTCGTATCCCATCTGGGCGAACAGGGACGCCATCTCACGGGAATGACCAAACGGGTCTATCTGCCATCCGATCCGCGGCCGAGCACATTCACCAAGCGAGTCATTGAGAAACCTCAGGCCCCAAGTAAACTGGTCAATAATGGATTGATAGTGTGTGGCCGCTTCATCGTTCATACTCCAGGCCCCACCAATGATTTCCAGCTGTCCGGAATTAATCAATTTTCTCATTTCGGCCCGAGAATCTTCATTCGCCTCCCGCCACCATTTCGACAAAAATGCAGTCTCAACGTAGATAAATCGTCTTGAAGGGTCTTTTAATAACTCTCTAACAACGGAATCAATGATGCCCTTTACTGCAGAACCCCAATCCTCCTGGCCATAGTAATACTGATCAACCGTCCTCACCCAGCCAACGTCGTCGTGTGTGTGTGGTACCATGTGGACGTTCAGTTTCCCACTGTCCAGACTAGGACACGCCTGATAGCCGCAGACAGGTTCTTTGTTCTCTGGAGCAGCCGTGACATTTGTAACGATACATACCACCATCAGCCCAAGGAGGACAAACATGGACCCTCACCCTCTCAACTTGTTCTTCTTCTTAAATCTCACTCACAAACAGCTTCAGACCGATGTGTTGACAGCCAGGATCCGGTTTTCTAAATGCCGCCCAAGGATGGCCGAAGCAGGCACGGGTAAACATTAAACAATGCGCATAGCACAGCCGCACACATTTGAATAATAAGCTCCAAGTTTAATACAAACATATTATGAGGCATTGGAGGATGATACGTAGAAGTGACAGGGAGTGACATTGTTGTTGAATATCCGTCGCGACTGTTACAACTCACACCATTGTATAGTGTGCTCCAAGATCGTGGAGCGCTGCGGTCTCTTTCAAATCTTCATGAATAGGGTTCCCTCTCAGGTACAATAAGGCAAATGATTGCTTCGGCTGCCGTCAAGAATTTTGTGTTTTTCTACTAAAGACGCTGAAAACATACTTTCAACCCTTCAGTAGGCCGGATCAGGTGATGTTTCGTTTGTGTGATGCGTTGATGGACTGGTCGATGTTTTTATCCCGTTTGGTGACAGTAGTAGGATCTGTGTCCGGGCGTCCGCTGAGAAGCACTTTTGGAGGAAGTTATAGTTCGTCCGTTTACATTTGACGAATTTCGTTTTTTTCGCCGACACAGCGGGAACATGTAAGCCACTTGTTATAACCAATTACGAGGGTTGTAATTTAAAATTCAGTCTTCGCTGACCGTCGTCAATGTTGCCCGGCTGAAGTTTCATTGTGCGCCTCTTTGGCAAACCAATGAAGCGCAATAATGGAAACCAAACTAAGTGATTTGGCGACGGGTTTGCGATTCATTATAATAGATCAGTCAATCACTGGGGATCTCCGAGACTATTTCCCGGTGAACTAGAGAAAGATGATCTTGTCAAGAGGTGTGAACAAATCAGGTATTTTGTCCCTTTGAGGAACTCCAAATTCGTCTACTGTAAACGGACGAACTATAAGTAGGCGTGTGATCCTTCGTGAATAGAGCTCTAGAAGGTGCTTCACGATCTTGGAGCGTTTTATAACAAACTCTATGTTCAGAGACGGGCGGCTTCAATGCCTTACACGGAAACATAGGAAAGTGCATTACGTGAAGTCACTCCCACTACCTAGTGGTTAATTTCTAAAATAATAGGTAAGCGGACGCTCAATGCTGGGTCTATAGTATTAAGAATTTTTTTGAACCTCCCTTTAAACTTATTGTTTCTGGAAACGTATGTGTCCTGGTACATTGAGGGGGGGTCTGGGGGTATGCCATCCAGCTAGGGCATACGCATAGCCTTAGAAACTTTTGTATCTTTAAAATTCCAAGTGATTGTGGTATTTTAATTGCAAGGCGTTTTTTAGTTTGGTACTTTATAGCCGATTTGGGGATGTTAAAATAGGATATGAATTAAACTAAAAAAACTGTGAGCTTATTTTATTATACCCCAATTTACCAACAACAAAAACATTGCAAGCAGTAGAGCGTATACATGAACTGATAATTGGCTGGAGAAAGGTGGAGGGGTTGCAAAACTAATACGGGTGTGCTGGAGTAAAGTTCCAGTTCTGCCAATGGTTAATATGATCGAAATCGAAAAAAATCACATTTGCTACTTTTAAAACGCCAAAAACACGTTTAAAAATGATTTCTTTTAATTATGGAAGAAACTTTTAAAATTCACACATCGCATTTTTGAAAATAGTTTAATGTGTTACAATATTGTCATTGTACTGACTTTATAATTATGAAATTTCGAAAAGTAAGTGGGAGGACGCGTCCCCCCCATATTAACCGCGGCCACTACCTCTCAATGTGTATTTTTTAATTTACTTTAGTCTTTTGTACTCACAATTTAGACTTCGCTAATAAACTGAGATATTGGCGTAGAACTCACGTTTATAAACAATTACATTGTAGTATATCTGAAAATATTTCGTTCTTCTAGGGGAAAAAATAAGTAGTAAAATCTACAAGTTATGCGATAGTAATCTAGGTGCCCGTTAGGGCGCCGCAGCCAAGCCGCGGTGCGCTACACACTCAAGCACCTTATACACCAAGCAGAGTTGGGGTGATTTCGAGGTGTTACCCAGCCGTCATGTAACGTGATGTGAACTTGAAAACTATCACAATCGAGGGGATTTAGGTACCTGACAACCCTGCCAAATTTTATTGGGGTACGACCATTCCTTCTTGGTGAAAAAATGTCTTCAAACATGCTCAAAATCACTTTAAGGATGTTAGCTACTGCTAGCTACTGCTACTGCTACTGCTAACATCTAATACGTCGGCCCGCGATTCTGACCAGACGGGTGGGGCTACAATGTTCATATTTTACATGGACATTAAGGTTATAGAAATATAGTCTCTTTTGAAAAAAAAGTTGAAAAAGTTTGTTGGAAGGCTTCCAAATAAAGGTTTTAAAATAAGCCTTAAACACTTGGCATATAATCAACAAGTAACCATAGTTACTTGACACTTGTTGACGGTATAAGCAGAGTTAGGCGGGAAAGTGCGATACGTAAACAAATGGCGGACATTTAAAATTTTTCTTTGTGTGGAACGAGAAAAGGTGTCATTATACTCTCATAAAACAAATCAGAAACCGTCCCTGGCCTAGGCCCAGATGTAGAAAATTATTTATAATACAACAGTGTAGGTCTAAAGTTCCATTAGGCTATAGGACTAGATAAATAAATACTTACACTACATGTTTGACAAGCCCTAGGCCTTTCTTAGCCAACCCTAGGCCAGCACAACCTTGTTTTGACACTTCCCGCACAAATAACTAGTTTTGATTACTACAAGCCTAATGCAGATAAACAATGGTATGATAGTCCTAGGCTATTCCAAAATTTACGGCAATAATAAGCTTTTTATTTACTTTTAATAAGCTCACGCAATCTCCTGTCACTTTTAATAAAAATGTAAAACAAAAGATGGTGAAAATTTTCAATATTCTTCTGATTATCTGATGATTTACATGGCTGTGGGTCAAGGCCGTCTAGATATATCGCTTCCCTCGTGTGGGTGCAGTGAAATAGGTGTAAAATTACATTAGTTGTGCGTTTGTTGTTACATGGGAAAGTTTTAATAGGATGTGAGTTGCCTAGACTTAACCAGTCCTTATACCGTCGTTATACCATGGTTATACCACCTATACCCAGGATGTACATGAATCCGGGCCTAGATATTTTACATCCTATTGTTATTGCTAATACCATAAAAATTAAATCAACTTTGATAAAAATATTATATTTTAACAAATAATTTTTGTAATGGAACTTGAAAAAGTAATAAGATCACACACATAACAAAAACTTGTAGAAATACAGCCAAACCTTACACACTCAAAAGGAATGAGATCTAAAAAAAGGGCCAAGCTCATCTACCCTTCCACATTTGCGCATTCTTAATTCATAAACGTACAGTGTCCCATAACAGCATCCTCGAAAAGCTTGGCAAAATAGAATTTGCATGTTTACGTTTAAATTAATTACAAAAAAAGAACTTGGATAAACTACTACGTTAAATTAATAATCGCAAATTCTATTTTGCCAAGCTTTTCGAGGATGCTGTTATGGGACACTGTACGTTTATGAATTAAGAATGCGCAAATGTGGAAGGGTAGATGAGCTTGGCCCTTTTTTTAGATCTCATTCCTTTTGAGTGTGTAAGGTTTGGCTGTATTTCTACAAGTTTTTGTTATGTGTATTGACGTAACGAGACAAGAGTTGACCGTGTTTTATATAAATGGGAACTTCTCCTGAACGTCCAGCTTCAAAGGATTGCAATTAGTACATATTATGTACCGTCAGTGGCGTATCCAAGGGGGTGGTAGTGTTGGGACCCCCCCCCCCCTTGCTAAAAAAGTGTAAAAGTGCACTTTAACGTTTCAATGGAGAATATAGAATAACTGCTTCATCGCAATACTAACGGCAAATTATCATCTGACTAAAAGAGAATTTTTGGATGAGCGTAGCGAGCGAAGCGAAGATTCCATTTCATTACACTGGAGAAAAAATCCGGAATGTTTTTTTTTCTTTCTTTCTTTCTTTTTTTTTGTATTTTTGTGTGTTTGTCCACACGATTCCGGCTAAACCGATACTCCAATTGCGATGAAATTTTATGGAGGCCTTCGAAATCTCTGAACTTAGAACTGCCACGTTTTTTAGCGCAATCAAAAAATTATTTCTTATTAAAATCGCAATTTTACGATTTTTTTCGATTTTTAAAACATTTCTTCGACTTATAACACCTACATGCTTTATCCGATTGTTATGATTTTTTCACTAAACCTAAATTTTATGTTTTGAATTAATATATTTTTGTTAAATTTTAGCGCGATCAAAAAATAATTATTCATGAAAATCGCACTTTACGCTTTTTTCGTTTAAAAAAACTTTCTTCAACTTGTAACACCTACATGCTTTATCCGATTGTAATGATATTTTAACAGAACCTCAATTTTATGAATTTTTATATTTGTGTGAAATTTGAGCGCAATCGAAAAATAATTTCTCGTTTAATCGCAATTTTACATTTTTACGTTTTAAAAAAACATACGCTCATCCAACAACGCGCCTGAAAAAGCGTTTGCGAAGCTTCCTAGTAGTAGATAAAAAGTTGGTCATTGTGATGCTTTAAAACGCACAGATTTTCACAAAAATGACTTTGAAGGAGAAAAAATTACCGGAACAAACCCCACGGATCCCCCACTTACCTTTGGTACATCTAAGAATTAATAAGCTGAACCCCTCCCCCCCTTATGTATTCCTGGATACACCACTATGTACCACTACTATTTACTATTACAATAATTGCATAATATGTTTGTTATATTTGTCTAGTTTTTTGTATGTGGAATAGTGTATGAACTCCGTTCGTTTCTCTTGTTTGACGATTCATTCTGTAATTTGTAGCTGTTGGGCACGTTAGACATAATATCAATTACTTAAATGTAACCATTAGACGCGTTCTAAGTGGATAGCAGAGCAGAGTGCCACTCAAAGACATTGCGAACGTATTGTTATGTAAGATACCCTGATATTAAATTTATATATTATGTTACTTACACTTAGGGATGCACACAATAATCAATATTATTGATCGTAATCAATAATGGATATAATTTCGATAATAGATAATCAAAATTCATTATCGATAATCTAAATATCAAATAATTGGTCAATAGTGGCACGAATCAAAATTCTAAAAACGGAGATTATCTCACGTTGTGCCGTGCTCTGGCTGGGCTGATGGTGTCACACTTGAGATTTATGTTTGGAAAAAATGAGCTAACAGTCGATAACGGAAGCCGAACACATGACTTAGAAGGTAGTGTACTAGCGGATTGTGTTTCTTAACCTTTTGAAACAATTTTAAGACAATGCGGGCCATGACTATGTTATTATGTTGTAGTGAATATGGACGTTAATTTCGCGCGAACTAAATGTTATTTTAGTAAACATTCTATTGCGTCTCAATCATTATTTCTTTACGTCATATCAAACCATGGCTGTTTTGTTTCACGTACACATTATAGAATTTGGTTATGATAAATTATTGATCCAAGCACAAACGTTTGAATTTAAAATTAAAACTTGAAACATTATTCTATACACTTATCTTGATACGAATGTCGATAGAAAGTTCCACGTCACGCGCTGTTTTACCGCAACTAACTTAATTGTGTGTTCAGCTAGGTTGAATATGTTCACGATCCACGAACTAGTAAACTCAGCGAACATTTCAACTCCACGGTATTCCTTACAATGAGATACAATTTATTCCGTGTATTATTGGCATCATTTTGCTTTTTTAGCAACTTGATACTTTCACTTTTTAATTGGACAAACTACAGTTAAAATCCTAATTCTAAGCTTGTTCCAAATTGGTCTTTGTCCGCGGGTGGAATCGTGTCCAGCTTTGTTGATCGGTGTTTTATACTTAAATATGCCGGTCTCTATGTCCATTGTTCGCTCGTCGATAGTGATGATGCCTACAGACATTTTCTGCTTCAAATTTAATTTCACCCACTGAAAATCAGTTCTTTGACTGAGAGGGTAGACTCTCAATACGATTTTTTAGAATTATTATTTATTAATTTACTTATTTATGTATTTCTATCTTTCTTTCTTTCTTTCTTTAAACCTCAAATGCGTTGTATGTAAACGTTGAACCAGTTCATTGACCACTGTGTATTCACATATTCAAATTTCGTATCTTTATAGAGAAAACAATGATATGACATTTTTGCATCTTTTAAATGAACCATTGTTCTACACCATTTGCCACATCTTTTTGTGATATTATCTCGCACTCTCCAAACCTTTTCACCTCAAAAGAGAAAAGAAACAAATTTGTTCACCTTATATTGCCATTTTATTCGTACAAGTGCATATAAAATCGCTGCCCTCTCGAGTATAAAACACCTTATCACCTCTTTGTCTGCTATCACACAATGCAGGTGATAAGAGCTTCTGGAGAGGCGCTCGATTGTTCTTCTGTCGCCTAACCTTCACTCTTGAGGCCAGCTGTGTCGTCACACCTGATCGAGGGCTCTGATTGGTCGCTTGAATTAGACCTCACCAGCTGTGATCTGTCAGTGCGCGTTATCATATAGTGGTTGTTGTTCATTAAGGTGCCTTCGATGTTAATTGAAAACGTAAAGAACTGTGTTTCTCTTAAACTGTGAAGCTTCAAACTTTTACGAGTGTAACAAGTGTTTTAGAAATCACCTTTACACGAAAATATACTTTTTCACTTTTCTTTTTTTGTTTCTATTATTCGTTTATATCACAAGTGAATAAGTGAATATCTTCGATACGGTAACGAACTCAAGTCTCTCCTGGGAAGTAATGCCCATCAAGGCCTAGGGTGAGATCAGTCGTTTGATGAACAAGTTTATGCCCCTGAGTGGCCCGTTCAACTCTATAACCACCAGCGTGATGTCGTCCATAGACAAGGGTGCGCCCTTCCCCCCCATGACCTCGGCCTACCCCCACCCCAAGGCCTCCTCCTCCAAGGACTTCCCCCCGGTTACCTCCCCCTCGAGGAGTCAGCAGCTTCTGGTAGAGGAACAACAACGCAGGGAGAACGAGGTGAGTAACCTACCTTCACACTGGAATTCCAGAGCACTCATCGATATTTTGAAAGTCAAAGAAAAATGACTGAAAGTTGGTTGAATGAAAGAGAAATTTAAAAAAAGAGATATATAAATGGACGGGACAATAGCTCTATTTTGGCTATTAGGCCTTTGTGTAAATTTTGGGTCAGTAAAAAATGTAAAAATCTAGGTGCAATACTGAAATTAAGCTACAATTTTATTAATCATTTCAACACTTTTTTTACCGCTATGAATTTAAGGGAAAATAATTTTCTGAAATAACGTTTGATGTACGATTTTTTTCGTTCACCGGTTCAAAACTCGTATTTGTACAATGTGTAAAAAAAATCGAACATTATTCCATTATACTCGTAGCGGAGACAAACGTGTGTTTAAAAAAAGTGTAGCTCAAAATTTAGTGTTGCACCCAGAACTTTACTTTTCTTATTGACCCAAAATTTTCTTATAGTGGCCAAAATAGAGATATTGTCCCGTCCATTTTCCCTCGTTTTTTATTTTTTATTTAAGTTCCTCTTTCATTCAACCAACTTTCAGCCATTTTCCTTTGACTTTCAAAATCGGTAAGAGTGCTATGGAATAGCCGTAAGTAAATCTTTTGGTAATTCCTCGTGTGATACCTGCTCAGGGTGTTTCTCTTCAGGGCCCGGATTCACAAAGAGAAGTTAATTAAAAACGGAGTTAATCTCCCATTTCGGTATCAACTAAAGTGAGTTGAGCGTTTTTGTGGGTTATTCGACTAAAACATGAGTCGGAGAATTGCGTAACTCTTTTGAAAGTACCGGAATGGGATTTAAGTATGTTTACTCCTAAAATTAACTCCGTTTTTCCCAGGTGTCTAATGAGGTAGTTGGATGAGCGAAGCGAAGACTTCAATTTCACTGACCCTTCAAAAATTTGGGCTCCGATATTTTTTTTTACTGTCTGTTTGTTCGCTTTCTACCGGGCAAACGGCATATGCGATCTTGATGAAAATTGGAGGGGACCTTCGAAATCTCTGAATTTATACTTGCCACGTTTTTGGGTACAATTGTAGAAATATTTCTTATGAATATCGTACTTTTACGATTTTTTTCGATTTTTAGTGCGATATTTTCGTGACATTTGGGCCGATTCTGACCAAACGGGTGGAACTTTAAGGTTATGGTGATGTAGTACCTTTTGAAAGAAAAAGTTGGAAAAGTTAGCCAGAATCCATAGAAATAAAGGTTTTAATATAAGTTTATTGAGGTATATTATAACAATTAACAAGTAAGAATAGAAACTTGACAACAATCACCAGCAATGCGTTCAAAAAGCACTTGAAGAAGAAAAGCAAACTAAACACTTGCAAAAAAGCTCATCCATCAACGCGACTAAAAAAAGCGTTCGCAAAGCGGCCTAGTTATTACCAATGTTGTTGTTGCTTTGTATTTGTTGTTCTTGTCGTTGTCTTTGTCTCTGTGATAATTGTGGTTCAACACTTGAGAATACTATAAGTCTTGTTTGATTGTGTTAGTTTTGCATATGTGTTGTTCTCCATGTCGAACAACATCCAAGGGATAAAGATAAAGCGACAGAGAATCAAAGGTCTCAGTCTACGATTGTTAAAAACCTGTAATCAACATATCAGAGAAAGTCTCCCATCCTTCTGTCTTATCTGAACACAAAGATAACAGAAGTTTACACTTGAAAGGTTTTATTGCACTGAACTCGATCGCTTAGATAATTATATAACTAAACTGTGATTACCACGATAAAGGTGTTGAAATGTTTGTATTTGTTGTGTAATTGATTTTCAAGAACTTGTATTGTTCTTTGTAGGCACTATTACATTTTTACGAATGGAATTAACCCTGCCATAGGGTTAATGTACACCCCTATTCAGTTGTCTAACTAGGTATATTGGAGTTAGGACAATTGTGAAGGGATGTCCGAGGGCTGTTTAAGAGGACTCAATCCCTTGCATTCGTCGGAAAAAAAAACTACGGAAAATCTTCAGTCAGGATTGCCGGTCTCGACGAGATTCGAACCCTAAACCTCCCGACGAATCAGAGTCGCGTGCTTAACTTGACTTTTGTCTGCTGCATGTTTTAAAATGCGCCATGTACCAAACATCTTTCTATGTGTAAGAAAATACGTAAATAGTTCCGTGGCACTTAAATTAATATCCCCTTCTACAAATATTCTAGTACTGAAGACTCTAAATAGGCTTACAGCTTTTTTTATCGTGACACATGGGATTCGTTCAATTTTTGCTCAGTATTATTATTTATACTGATTTATACTACTATATACAAAAGGGTTGCCTGTAGAGCTTATACAGGTAAAGATTTCAGGGCGTTTTTTTTTTTATTTTAATCAGTTATTTAAATCAGATTTATATCAAATGGACTTTTTCTTCATTTTAAGGAACAAGAGTTCTAACTGATTTAAGCAAAGTTTTCCTTAACATAATTTTTTAATCATATCTTCTGAAACGCTTGTGAAAGTATTTTATCCGCTCACCAACTTGACATGTTTTAAAATAATGACCTTGTGGATTTAAATTGAAAAAGCATAAAACTATTTCAATCGATAAGTTGAAAAAATATAAATATTAATATTTTTGATTTTTAGAATAAAAAATTTAAAAATACACAACCTGAAGATTTGGAATTCGAACCAGGTCCTCGAATGAGACTCGCGTTCTAAACGTGGCCTCTATCTGACTCATCTAGCGAAACTACAAGTAAACATAAGCGCGCTGACTTCATACATAACCTTACATCAGTTTCAATGCGTGAAACACTGTACACTGATCGAACTAACACAGTTTGGTGCCAAAACTCGTAAAACCACAAGTGTTGGCTACCCTAGATTAGCCTGGATATCTATACGTCGGTGTGACTAAAACTAATGCTACACTATGCCTCTTCTGTGACACCATTCGGTACAACAAGAACAAGTCAATCGGAGTCGTCTTGTATACTCATGTAGAAGTACAAACTTTTTTTTAACAATCTGCCTTTCAATAGGTTGCCTGTAAACACAATAAGAAAAAAATTAAATAATTACATTTCAACAAATTACATTTAACATCAGTAAATCCTGGTTACAAATATCGAAAAATGAAATGAGTGAACAATTAAGTGTAATCTATATTTGTACGTATAATAAAAAAACTATTTGCTTGTTACTTCGTGCTTTTGCCGTAAAGTGATTTATAAATCAACTTGCAATTTGTACAACAAAAATCGTAACGTTCCTCTGCTCCTATTAGAACGATGACCTCAATTCTTTTATTCAATTGGAAGATTAGAGATAGCTCGATTGAGAACTTTAATCGGTAGCAACAACTCTATTTTCTTAATTTTAGTATTATTTTTTTAATATTTTGTGGCCACTTACAAAATGACACATGTCCCACAAGTGAAAGTCACCAATAACAAAACTATTATATCAAACAACTCCCAAATACAATACAATACACAATTAATAACATAAAGATGACTATAAATGTAATATAAACATGAATGTATGCGTGTGGTGCTGTGTATGTTTGAGTGTACGATTGCGTGGGTGTGAACTGGGTGTGTGGGTGTGGGTGACTTCAGCAAGTCGATCTAGAAATATTAATAATGTGTTATAACAATGTATTTGTTAAAAAATTATTTTAAAATAAAATAAAACATTTACACTTAGCGACCATTTGTGACTAAACGTAGTTTACCCGACTAACAATGGCCAACTTGAGACATTTTTTAAATAAATAAATAAACAAATAAATAAATAAAAATTAAATATTTAAATAAATCTCCTGCAGTCTGAAGCGGGATTCGAGCCCGGGAACTTCTGCTTTCAAAGCAGGTACACTGCTAAAATAATTCCGAGGTTATTTATAAGTATTTTGTCAGTCGTCTCCTGAAGTGTTTTAAAAGATTTTGTTCAGTTCTGTGCTAATTCCAGACAGTTTCAAAACTGGGTTTTGTAGATAGGACCATTGATTTTACGTCCCGTTTTAGGTCGACAATATGACCGGGAAATAAAATAAACCGCGTAGTGTTTGCTAATAAATTATTCACGCTAGGCGGCCGTGACGTCACTTCCCCCTCCCTCCCCCTCCCCACCCCTCACGTGACCTAACCCCGCGGGCGTACACCACCCCTTGCGTGGCGCACGGACATTTGCAAACTTACCAAGCTGTTAAAGCTTTGGATAATTAACAGATTCACGCAAGCCGGGTTACTTTTACTTTGTAATGTCTTTAATTCAATTTATATTTATTTGCTTATTTTTAGATTGACCCCAATAAAAATCTATCTATATCTAGATATCCACTATATTTATATTCGAAAAGAGCATCATTTCACAACTTAACACTCTCGATTGGTGCTTCTTTAGTTTTCCTAATAACTAGCTGATGTTTGCGAGACGGACTTTATCTCTTTCCTCGCCTTTTACGATTAGCAGAGCCATGCTCTGGGCAAATTCTACCCCGGGCCCAGACGGGATGGAATTGTGTGAATAACAGTAATAGTTTATAAAGCCACACTAGCTAGTCGACTTAGGCCAAACGGAGCGTAGGGTCCAGGGTAATGACCGGTTATCTTTCCCTTGCAGAAACCCCTGGACGCCAACCGCTATGCGACGAAGAAGACGATCGCCCAAGGGATGCTGGACATCGCCTTGTTGACAGCAAACGCCAGTCAGCTCAAGTATGTCTTAACCATCGGGGCCCAGCATCAGTTCTACACGTTGATGGTGGCGCTTATAACGGTGTCCATCATACTACAGGTACACACGAGATAGGGTGATCTGAAGATCTCCTGTGACCCTGATACTTTGTGGGATTGCTATATCATACTACATGTACACATTCTTAATGATAGGGCGATCTAAGACCTCCGCAAAAACATGTGACCCTGATACTTGGTGGGATCGCTACCTCATACTTCTAGTATACATGTTCTTAATGATAAGGTGATTTGAGACCTCCTCAAAAACATATGTTCCTGATTCTGGTGATGGGTTAGTTTAGATCTAACTTTGTTTGTTTGTCCTGTTTCTATTACACCGAGTGTAAGTTTCTTTACAAAAACCCGTTTTTCTGTCCTGGTGTAAAGTACCTGTCAAAACCCAGAAACGTTTTTTTGTCCTGTTGTAAGTTCCACAACTGCGACTGGAGTAAGAATTTACACCTGCTTATTTAGCGGAGTGGGCTGTAAACACAACAAAATATTGCGCCATTTTAAAGTTTGTAGTGGCTGTTCGTGTAGTGAGAAGCTAAGAAAGCAAGCTAGAAGTTAAAATGGAAAAAGCCGGCCGAGCAATCTTTCCAATGATTATATGAATCTTCACGGCCTTTCTTAAAAGGAACAATGCCAATTAATCACCGTTAAGCAAAAACCTACAGCCCAGGGCCGACATACCCTAAAACTAGGATAGGTCTGCTTGAAGACGTTAGCAATGTTATGTACAACAATGTACTAGAACTATTATTAGGCAAATAATTGAAAAAATACTAGGCCAAAGCCTTTAGCCTATCATCGCGTGGTATGTAGGCTCTAGGCCTTCGTAGCCTCGTCAATGTCAAACGGTGCAACTATGTTTGTTTGTCCAGCTGGGCGTAACGTTTACTTTTTACTTCTATTTTCGGTTTTATGACGTACATCCGGACGATTCCAGGAGTAAATATGTGAACTGTACGGACAAACAAATCTATATACTGCAGGTACACACTCGATGGGGTGATCTGAGATCTCATGTGACCCTGATACTTGGTGGGATTTCTACATCATACTACAGGTACCCTACATTCCTAAGATGGCTGAGACCTTTTTTGGCTATCAATCAGGCCAGAAACAGGTCAATGAAAGCCTGTATATCTCACCAGTTTTGTTAGATACGTGCATATCTCTTCAACTGTGATTCTCTAAGGTTCCTTTACTTAAAAGTGATTCTTGTGTTAAGGTGCAACAACATCGCGAAATATACCAGCGGAATCATTTGTTCAGTACATCAATCAATAAACTCCTTGCGTGGAGTCGTTGTTGCCTATTTAGGCCGCGACGTCGCCCGCTCGCCGTGCCCCCCTCCCCCCCGTCTTCCATCAAGGCTCAAAGTCTTCCCTGTTCGACGACCCACATAGCAACCAGTATCGACACCGCCCTCGTACTTAGTCCTCGACGAGGGTGGGTATCTAGGTAACAACTGTCTCTATGGTAACAGCCGTGGCTATGGCAACGACCACCTAGATGACCTTGGCTCGTCATGTCCCACCACGATCAATAGATATCAATGCTTGGAGGTGTAGCTCACTGTTGATGAGTGGGTGGCATTCATGGAAGAGGGTGTTTCTCTCTTTCTTGTGGACGTTTAGATGCCCCTTTTCAGGTGACTTACTAGGTTGTTCGGAGTTAGAATATCCGAGGGATGTTTAAGAGGGCTCAATCCCCTATACATTCGTATTAACGACTGAAGAAAAAAATTTTAGTCAGGATTGCCATTGTGTATCGAATCGTGATCCCCAGGTCTCGCACTTTATTATTAAGCTTCATATTTCTATAAGTTTCAAAAACATTATTTTTAGGGCTGTGTGGGTGAAGGTTTAACAGTCGGGGCGGATTTGGGTACTTAAACTGATTCGGGTTTTCAGATCGGGTAGGGTCGGCCGTTACAATACTGCTCGAAAATTGGATAATGAGTTTTTCTTGTGAAGAATATTACATCACAATTTACTCTCAATTTATTTTCTTATGTCTGAATTTTTATTGAATGACAAGGCGAAAATTATAATTGTCTGGACCGGCACCTCCCCCAGAAGTTTGGAAATCCTGGACCGGCACCTCCACCATCCCCTCAAAAATATATTTTCCCGTAACCCGAAGATCAGTTCCCTTTTTGGCCCTCAAATACCTTACTCGAAATTTGGGTTACCTTCACTCCACAAATAAATATTTGCCCGAATGGTAGCTATAGGGAAAAAATTACTTTATACATGTGATATTGTAAACACGAAGGAAAATTTGGCTTCCCAACTCAAATATTAGACTGACCTGAATTCTGTGGTTCTCAATGTTCTTGTTAGTCAATATTTGAACAGTTGGCAGTTCTGAACTCATTGAAGGCCTCTCAATTTCTCTCCATAGTGAATTAATGATGGGGCCATATTTTCTGGAGCAGAACGACACATTTTTTTTATTATTGAGCGTACGAATACACTTTCAAACAATGCGTATCGTGGGCAGATAAAACTCATTTGAGTCGAGCTAGTTGTTTGGCGATTATGAATATTTCAATGCTCAATACTAACTTGGGATAATAACTTCAGCTAACGCCTCGGTTAGCATCGCTTTTCACAAAACTAGCTGAATTATTAATCCATGAAGTACGAGCTAAAAGTTCTCTCATTTGTCACTTGTCAAAACTTTTTTGTCCTGATCCAACAAAGCAGCCGAAAATTATAGTTTGTGAACTACTCACATACAAACCGTTAAATATTTTATGACGTTTGACAATAAATGTATGTTTTGTTGATTTATCTTTACATTGTATTCCCATTTCGAACAAGTAAATTTATTTAACTATGGGATTTGATCTAGTAAAATTTACAGTCGAAGATAACATTTCTTATAAATAAAGGTAATATGGAACTTTTTTGCCCTTCCAGCATAATACCCACGCACAAATATAACTCTTGACCATGTTACATTGTGCGAAGGAAAACATTAGCAAACAAGGCTATAATTTAACTTAAATCAAATATGGTACCCATTAAAAATTAAAAAATTAAAATAAGAATTTAGAAATTTAAATAAAAACTTAGAAATGTAAATTAGAAATCTTAAATTATGAATTATGAATAAACAAAATCATTCTTCAATTTATACTTATAACTTAAATAGTGAAATTGGTTAAGCGCTTGACTCTGATACGGGAGGTCCCGGGTTCAAATCCCGTCGAGACCGGCAATCCTGACTGAAGGTTTTTCCTAGGTTTTCCTCAGTCGTTAATGCGAATGCAAGGGATTGAGTCCTCTTAAACAGCCCTCGGACATCCCTTCACAATTGTCCTATCCGCAACATACCTAGTTAGACACAGGGGTAGGCTTTCCACAAAAATTATTTATTTATTTATCTATTAAATAATATAGCAGGTGTTGTTGTTGGCTCCATAATGGCGGACGACCTCTCTGTGAAATCCCACCACCCCCACCCCCACTCCACCCCCTGGAAAAAGTGTAAGCCACTCGTATTTACCTAAGAGGCAGAATGACACCATTCCACTTGGCCCTCATGGTTTCTAAGGCAACTTGGAGGTCAGGTCGCGGTTGTTTTTCTCAAAGTACAACTGAAGGTATCCTGTAAAGATCTAAGCTAGCGATAGCCTGGTAGTTCCGAACATTATCTTGATCGTGGGCTTGACCTAATTCTAAGAAAACTTTGTCTGAGACCCTTGGCGTCGTCTCCACCAGCGCTAGCCACGCCACTGTTAGTGCAAAGTAGGCTTTTACGAAGTGATGTTTGTTCAAGATAAGAGATGCAATTACACGGGCTTTGAGTACCTTCTTACAAATTTGATTAAGGCTACTGTATTATCCTGTTACCGATAATTTGAAAGTCGAAGAAACATGGCTGAAAAGATGACTGAATGAAACATGTTTTAAAACTTTTTCAGGCGGGACAAAACCTCACTATCGGCCAATTTATTCAAATTTGTGGGTGCTAGGTAACCTCCACATCTAGAGCAAAATAAAATTGATGAAGAGGCAACACTATTACCCGAAATTTGAACCATAGTGCCCGAAAGCACTGTTATGTCCCCTCCTCTTGTCTTGTGTTCATCTCACTTATTTGTATTCTGTGCTGTATTGGAAGGTTATCTGCACCTCCTCTGAGATTCCTTAGTTTAGTATTAATTGTGTAATCTGTGGTACCTACTTGTGTGATCTGTTTATGATCTCTTTATTTCCTGTGAATGTATTTTACAGTTCTCTAGAGCTCCTCTGGATCGTTCCGTCCGTGGTAGAACTAATCTCGACGACTACAAAAACTTGTAAAAAGTCAGCCAAGCATTTCACATTCAAATGATTGGGATAAAATAACAAGCCAAGCCACCTCAAAGTGTTGAGATATACTTGAAGAGCCAAGCGATGTTTCATCCAGTAGTTGTGCCCTTCAAAGTTATGATATCATTTCGCCCAGTGACTAACGCCAAGCGATAGATTTCAACGTTGTGTATACCTGTACAAAACATTAGGAATCAAACATAAATTACAGTAAATTTATATTAATCAAAGCATTCAAATATATAATAAAGAACACTAATAAAGCTTGGCGCATTGAAAGAAGGTTCTACCCTTTCTGCACGCTCTCCGTTGCGTAGCCGTTAGCCACATCCTCCCCCCTCCCCCCCCCCGCTCCTCGACAGATATCAATTACCCAAACGCCATATATTTTCTTTCCTGTTGTAAGTCAATTTAAATTATTGTGCTTATCAAACAGTCTTTAGTGACGACCTCTTTTTAGGAGGTTCTACCCTTGCTGCACGCTCTTCGTAGTCAATGCGCCAAGCTTTATTAGTGTTCTTTATTATATATTTGAATGCTTTGATTAATATAAATTTACTGTAATTTATGTTTGATTCCTAATGTTTTGTACAGGTATACACAACGTTGAAATCTATCGCTTGGCGTTAGTCACTGGGCGAAATGATATCATAACTTTGAAGGGCACAACTACTGGATGAAACATCGCTTGGCTCTTCAAGTATATCTCAACACTTTGAGGTGGCTTGGCTTGTTATTTTATCCCAATCATTTTGAATGTGAAATGCTTGGCTGACTTTTTACAAATTTTTGTAGTCGTCGGATTTCATTACTTTTTTAAGTTTGGCGCTATATAGCTACTAGTTGTTATGGATACAATAAAATTGTTGTTAGTAATCCATCAATTAAAACAAGGTTAAATGTTAAGTATTTCCTCCACCACTATAGCGCCAATTAAATATAGGTTGCATAGATATTTAGTGATTCGTCCACCACTTGCACTCACGGCACACGGCAGATATCAATTGCCGAAAAGGCATATTTTCTATTTGCTGTTAAAGTAAATATAAATGATTGTACTTGTCAAACAGTCGGTATTGACCACCTCTTATTAGGAGGTTCGACCCTTGCTGCACGCTCTCCGTTGCGTATAGGCATTTGCCACCAAATACTTTTCGACAAATGCCTGGCTCGCCGTCCAGACATCGTTTATCTACATCTTTCTTAAACTATAAACAAAACACACGAGAGAGAGAGAGAGAGAGAGAGAGAGAGAGAGAGAGAGAGAAAGAAAGAGAGAGAGAGAGAGAGTGAACGACACGCACGCACACGCACCACTCCCATTTCCCGCGGCCCCGCCGCTGCACTCGCTACGAGACCCACATTTTACTTGATGTGGTTGATCTTTGAAATAAAGCAATGGAATTATAAAAAAGCTGGTTAAAATAAGACTATTGGTTTCCAAGACTAATAACACGCAGTATATCTCTTTTATCTTCACTTTTACTTATATATAACAATAATTATTTATGTACAATTATTAATATGAAATTGCCAATTTGCATGACTCCCCGTTAACTTTTTACACTTTTTTTTCTAAAGGTTTGCGAAGAACTCGTAGTTCAATATCCATGCAAAGTTTGAATGGTGTACATTCACCCGTTCGTGCACAATCGTTGCTTATGTTGAATTGGCGAATTATATAGTAGTAGTAACTAACATACTGAAAGTGATTTTAAGCATGTTTCAACCCACGTTTTCACCCAGAAAGGATGGTCTCACCTCAACCAAATTTAATATGTGTTGTCAGGTACCCAAACCCCCACGATTAAGATAGTTTTTAACTTCATGCCACATCCCGTGTTGCCTGTACGATGCGCCGAAAACGGCCCAACTATGCTTGCGGTATAAGGTGCTGGAGTGTCTAGCGCATGGCTGCTTGGCTGCGGTGCGCTAGCGCGCACCTAAATCTCACGATGATATCTGTATTTGTTTTCTGTGAATGTATTGGAAGTGTTTCTAGAACGGTTCCGTAGCTGTCCGCTGACCACAACATTGCAGACCGTGGGTATCAAACCATGATCCCTAGCAGGTCTTTCCTCTACAGGTGGTCGTCGGAGTATTGTGTCTCTCCCTCAACCTGATGCGAGACTGTCGTCTACATCTCGAGGAGTACTCCTGGTCTGCGCTGCTGATAAACTACACGACCATGGGCTGCTCCATGGTGATCACAGCTCTCAATCTGATGATCAGTGCCTTCGACCCGACCATGAGTAGGTTCGTGGACACTACAGAACCGCTCTCGGACCCTCATTACCGATACGCTCTTCACGCTACAGAACAGACGCCCTCCGATCACACGGTGGCACTTGAAGCCAGCGCAAGATAGGCAGCCGACCTAGCGAGCTTCTTGTAGTTGGCACCACTGTATCACCATCATCAACCATCAAGCTAACGAGTAGCCTCAAGATAGGCAGCCGCGGACTAGAGGACTTCACACTTAACTTATCTTAAGTTACAAACAAACTGCGTAAATGATGATTTGACACAAGTGTTTGTTTCTTAACCGTGCAGTGCTACACTTCGTTGTTTTGTTGGCAATCCATGCTACACTTCTTTGTTTTGTTGGAAATCCACTTCCACGAAATCATGAAATTTCACCCAAGAATATTAAGAACAGCAACAAACTCCTCTTGAGTAAAACACTGCAGAATTTATGATAGTAATAGAATCTCGTAGAAACAGAAAGAAACAGCAGAACTTGAGTGTTTTCTTTTTGAGATGCTTCGACATTGGTGGGTTAAAAGATTATTCAAGTAGAAATTCTTCAGCCCTGGAGAGAAATAAAAGACATTGTACAAACGTTTACCATCTCTAGTCATCATTAGATACACTGAGATTAAAGTACGTTTTCGTGGATTCGTCAATATAGATCTGATTGCATCTCCATTTTTTCACAATTCTGAAACAATGACATATGACCTCACTACAAACCGATAACGCTGATCAATCATTGTGCAATGCTACGTTCTAAAGGCATTTTAGTTATTAAAAATCTGGGTCGATGCAAAACAACAAAGATCATTGACTCGTTATTATCTAACAGTCAAGTTTGAAGCGAAAGTATTCGTACCTTTTAGCGACATCAACCAAGAATTTATACAGATTATTGTTCGTATCCAGGGTTTAGGATTTGCAATAAAAGGGTTTATTTTGTTAATTTCGCGTTTTAATAACGAATATATTTTAAACTTAGCAATATAAACAATATATTTAGTTTACAATTTTGTCACCTATAGAGTTCAAATTCATGTTGACACCAAAGACCAGAATTCTCAGTTGGAAACTTAAAAATCATTTCCCCCTCGATGTCCAACAGTTTGTTCATGAATGTATGATGACTCATCCTTCACCTTGTTTTCCAACAACGCGTCATGAAACACCGGGAATTGATTCCCCGGCGACCCTGACAGCTAGTCACGTGACACATGGAGGGGAAACACGCAGCTCAATGCCAAGTTCACACCCCTCACACTCGTGCAGCCAACCTAACAATCTAAACCGTGGATCACAATTGTAGATTTTAGGCAGAGATTTTTTATGTTGTTTTCATCGAAACGCATTGATTTAAAGCTGACAAGAGAACTGCGTGGTACGAGGTGGTAATAATTTGTAATAATTTTTCGTGGTTAACCAGCCCAGGGTGCAATTCATGCCCCTCTTCAAGTGTCTAACTAGGTATGTTGCGGATAGGACAATTGTGAAGGGATGTCCGAGGACTTTTAAGAGGACTCGAACCCTTACATTCACATTAACGACTGAGGAAAGCATCTGGAAATTCTTCAGTCAGGATTGCTGGTCACGACGGGGTTTGAACCCGGGACCTCACTAATCAGAGCCTCACGTTTAACGCTCGAGCCAATACTGTCGGTTGGTACGAGGTAATGCTTTATGAATGTTTTTCATGTTATAATCTGATGTGTCTACTGTTAAATTGGTTCGTGCATGGTCGAAGTCGACCAAATGTTGCGAGAAAGAGACCAAATGCAAAAATTCGATTTCGTTTCGTTCACAAAGTTTTCCTATCATCACGAATCACAACCTGCTAAGGTCTAGGACCTTCCCCCCCCCCCCCCCCCCCCCCAATGATACTTTAAATTACGTTTTTCATATCTACTTTAATATTAATCTATTTCCTGTTGAATTCCTTTTTCTGACACAATAATATCAAGCTTTTCTTTTCATTCTCAAGTCTAGACTGATTCGACCATCTTAACTTCGTAAAAGTTTTGTGATTAAAATATTTTTAAAAACACCTTTCTTTACGCTTCAAAGAGATTCCGCCAACATTTTTTCCTCCATTGTTGTATGGAAAAATCTTTATCGTAATCGGTTACATGTTTTTTATATTATTCTACTATCAGCGTTTATCAACAGGTTTTATAAGAACAGTGAAAGCATGCATGTAAAATTCTCGTTGTTGTACCAAGTTTATCGACGTGAAACTAGGTAGCAGCACTGAGCGGCTGTCGTAGTAGTTTATAAGTTCGCGTGTTTGCCGATAGTTTCGTTTCACAAGCTATGAAAAGTTGTCCCTTGAATTAATTAACTTATTTACCGATGCATCGTGTGTGGTTAAGTAAAACCATTGTATTCCAGCTCCTATGTCGTGACAGAACATCTGTTTGAATGTTTAGTTTTGAATACATACTTAATAAATACCAAATAAATTACTTCGGCAGCTAGAATGTTACAAAACACATTGAACTACAACCACAAAGCCTGAAGACCTCACTCGTCGCAAATATAGAGAAGGAACCATGTAGATGATAAACTGACTCACCAAGACAGCTTTAGCTATCACAAACTGTGTTAATTTAACTAAATAGTACGTAACCTTGTTGTTAATCAGCTTCGGACTTTCTATCACTGTCCTTACTGTATACTTTGCAAACTAAACTGTGTTGCTTTCTATTCTTTTCTGTGAAATAAATGTAAAACTAAAACAAAATGTTCACTAACTTATTTCCTTTAAAAGTGACTCCAACATTTAACACAACGTTTCTCTTTCAGCGTTTTATCTAGCTACAAACAAGAAACCCTTTATTTACATGATTTCTTTTGCAGCTACTGTCATTCCACCAGAAAAATATCCCTCGTCATCTTCTTAAGTATACGTATACGTGTATGACCCTCCCCCACACAGTGACCTCGCCTCCAGCCCCCACAATAATATCGTACTCTCTCAACAGGTACTTGTGGGCACCTTGTTCCTGGCCATAGGAGGCCTGGACATAAACGCTGTCCAAGATCAGAGATCGGCTCTGATCCTGAACGATCTGATCATCGTGTTCATCTTCGTCATCTCTCTGATGAACGTGATAATATCGGGTTTCGGAATGGAACAGTCTAGCACCCCGCTCATGTTGATTCAGACCGAGAAGTATTACGCGTACAACTTCACCAAGATCCCAAAGCACTGAGCAGGAAAGACAGGAATTACCAGCTACCCAAGTACCTTGCAAATATCCTTACTATCTAACCTTGTCGCTAGGGGAAAATTAACAAAAAACTTTTCAGATGGTACAGAATTCTTTCCTTTTCCCAATACAAGCTTCAGCCGATAAGACAGGAATTACCAGCTACCCAAATTCCTAGCAGATAACCTTACTACATTACAGAAGTAACTCCTAGACAATATCCAATCTAACCTTGTCCATAGAAAAAGGTCAACAAGCAGTTGTCAATAGTACAGAACTGTTTCCTTGTCCCAAACTACAGTCCATAAGACAGATAAATTCTCTTTATCGAAGATCCTAGCAAACGTCTTAATACCTTACAGAAGGGTCTCCCAGGCACCTTTTTAATCTAACCTTGTCGATAGAAGATAAAAAAGAACCTGGAATATGAACAGAAACCTTTCCTTTTCCAAAGCTTCAGACCCCAAAAATGAATGTACCCTTGACCAAGGCTTCTTACCAATTCTTTCTCATCTTCCCAAACCTTGTCAATACACAAAAGAACCCAAAGCACTTAGCTGTTGAAATTCCTTTAACTCAACCTGCTGTCTTCAACCTAACAGAAAGAACCCTTTACACTTGCTCCTAGGCTCCTCTTCAGTCTAACTTTGTCCATAGAAGAAGATGAAAAAGAACTTGGCCGATAGTACAGATACCTTTCCTTGACTGAAGCTTCAGCCGATAAGACAGGAACTACCAGTTACCCAAGTTCCTGGCAGATGACCCCTCAACCTTACAGAAAACACCTCTTCAATCTTCTCTTGTCCATAGAAGAAGATCAAAAAGAACTATTCCGATAGTTCAGACACATTTCCTTGTCCCAAGCATCAGCTTATAACACAGAAAGTACCCCTTACCAAAGCTCCTAACCAATTCCTCCTGATTTTCCTTACCTTACCAAAACACAAAATTCCAAAGTATTGAGCCGATAAGGCACTCTTTACCCAATTTCTTGTCGATACCTTTTAAATCTTACATAAAAATCCTGTACCAAAGCTCTTTCAATCCAACCTTGTCAGTACTCGAACAATGTATAGCAGTTATCAGACACTTCTGCCCAAGTTATCAACGAGTAATCTCTCATCTTAAATCCTAGCTTAACCGAAGCATTTCCTGTAAAGATCTTCTAATTACACACAAACATTGGATAAAGTTAAAAACAAAGTATGACAAGTGGTCATGCTCTTTTTCTTCGACTTGAAAACACCAAGATTCACAAATATACCCCCGAAAAGTTCAAACAGGTACTAACAAAGTGGCAATTCCAAAGACTTTCTTTCCATCAATCGTTGCTCAGTTCTTGTTATTCTTCTTGATTGTTCAGTGTGACCGAACAGATTCGTGATAAAATGTGTTTGTGATTAACATGATTTAGTGTACAAAAACTAAAGGCGTGTTAAAGTAATGTGACTTCTACTTTCTATAATTATTTTAAGGTTAGTGGCGTTAATTTAATTGAAATATTCTCCGTTCAATAAAAATAAAATATTCGCGATTTTCCCCTTTTTCGTTCCGGAAGTGGAAAGATACTCGCAAAAGACCCAGGCGTGACAGCGAAAGTCATGAACCAATCACAACCGTCCCTCCCACCACCTCACCACTGATGACGTCAGTTCCTCGCCCCACCAGGTGATCGGCGCCATCTTGGGAGTCATCCTAACGACCTTGAACCTCAACAACCCCGAGAAACAGCGCTTGGCGGCCATCTTGAATCACACGTCGCTCGCTTGTGTAATGGGCGCTCTCGTCTCCGACATCATCAAGATGAGTTTCGGTCTAGATCCGGCTGTGCCGGTCTCGGCCTTTAGACATCTCGATATCAAGGAGACGCCTGCGCATTAGGCCATCTTGTATGTGCGTACTGCGCACGGCAGCCATCTTGGACGACCCATAACCATCAAATCTCAATCCTACATATCACATTATACATTTCTACATTCATTATTATTCACACTAAATAACTTGTAATTAAATTTAAATCTGTTTAAATGTTAACTTTTATAGTTAGTTTGTAATCATAGTGGTAAATAAAAAACGAAAAACAAATTTTTAAACCAACCAAATACCGTTCTCATCTGATACTGTTCTAATTCTTCTAAATCCTTATGAACGTTCCGCTACAGAATTTCTCCCTTTTCGTCTTAGCGCCATCAACAAGTAGTCGTTTCAAGAACCAACGTTATTTTCACCGATTCTTGGTGCAGTAAGTACACTCCTCAACAACACATACATTAACTCACACGATTTCTGGACATTTAACGCACAATTTTGTTTTGTTCCTGCCGTAGTTTGCCGTTATTTAAATATGTTTCGTTTTTTATTTCTTTGATTATTTGCTAAAATTTGATTTGCTTATTTTGTAGGCATTTATCACCTTCAGAGTTCTGTCTTGTAATTTTATTTATTTTCAGTTTCAGTTCTCGCCGCCCCGCACCTAATCGTAAATGCTCACTTCCTTGATCAGAATATGCTTATTTGTTTCCCATGTATTTCTAACATTTTGTAATTTTATTAGAAATAGTGTTTTGCTAATTTCTCATATTTCAGATCTCGCTGCCCCGCACCTAATCTTTGATTCTTACTGCTAAATTAGTTTTTAATTTGTTTTTAGCTTTGTTATCAATGTTATTTTTCGAATTTATATTTTCGACTTTAATTTCGCCGCCCCAGATCTAATTTTATGTCACTGCCTCGATCCTCTGCTACTCCTAGATCCTCGTTGAACAATCATCTGGTATTTTTATCTATGTATTCTTTCGCATGTGCTACTATTGGTATTTATTTTATAATTTATTATTTTTTTCTTGTGCATGTGCTTACAATATTACCTGCATTATTATTTCACCACCTTCTCGCTTATGTTTTGTTTATCCCTCTCGATTGTATAATTATTTTGTTCTGCAACTTTTTATGTTTTCTTGTGCATTATTATTATTATTATTATTATTATAAATTATTATTATTATTATTATTATTATTTATTATTATTATTAAAAAAAAAATAAAAAATAAATAAAATAAAATATTTTAAATAAAATTGAATTATTATTATTATTAATATTATTATTATATTATTATTATTATTATTATCATTATTAATAATAATAAAATTATTATTATTAATATATGGTTTTTAAGCATAAGCCCGCTTTTTGGAAATAGTTATTGATTCATAGCAGTTGTCGAAAAAGTTTGCCCCGACTGGGGTTCGAAACCAGAACCTCCGGCTTAACGTGCCATAGCTCTACCAACTACCAATTAGCTCTACCAAATAGCAGTTTACTAAAGGTTTGTTCTGTGGTCCCGGTAGCTTAATTGGTAGAGCTATGTCACGTTAAGCCGGAGGTTCTATGTTCGAACCCCAGTCGGGGCAAACTTTTTCGACAACTGCTATGAATCAATAATTATTATTATTGTTATTATTATTATTATTATTATTATTATTATTATTATTATTATTATTATTATTATTATTATTATTATTATTATTATTATTATTATTATTAATTTTGTATATTATAAATAGCCCACAGACAAGCTTCTGATGAAGCTTTGTGGGATATCGAATCCAATAGAATATGTTTGATGTGTAATGATATGCTTTATTATTAATAAAAAAAAAAAAAAAAAAAAAAAAATTATTATTATTATTATTATTATTATTATTATTATTATTATTACTACTACTATTGTTATTATTATCACCTGTATTATGATTTCACCACCTTCACGCTTACATTATGTCAACCCTGTTGTTTCTGCCCTCGCCGCCCCGCACCTCAGGTAATGACGGCCATCATCTCCCTGGTGCTCGGCTCAGCCTTCAACATCAACAAGGCCGGGGATCAGAGGTCGGCCAACACGTGGAACAACGTGGCGCTGGCCTGCAACATCATCACGGTGGCGGTGAACGTCGTCATCAGCGGGTTCGACATGAGGGACACGAACAACATCGTACCGCTCAAGACCAACTACACGCTCAACGACACTCTGCTGGGGAGGGTGTTCGGATGAAATATTATAATATAGTTAGAGGTGCGTGTATATAGCGTTTTCAAGTGTCATTTTATAGCGTTTTGTAGCATCTATTTTTTGGATAATTTTAAAACCTTGTATATGAACTTTTTTCAGATTTTTAATCTGAAATTTGGTCATCAAGGTTGAATTAATACCAACTGAATAAAGATTTGTATAAACGAATTATAGATACTGTGGAAAATAAAATAAAATAGGACTTGAAAACCTTAGTTTTAAGTGAAAATATAGCGCTTTCTATAGCTCTATTTACAAAACGCTTTTTTCACGTACCTCTAAATATAGGGTATCTACACCACTGTTGTACAACAATGAAACTATGAATTGAACTTGAGAACAAGCCACAGGTTACAGTTTAATATTTATATGGACTAACAAAGATATGTATATATTCTTTGCATTTAAACGATTAAAAAGCATAACTTGAGTTTGTCCATATAATTAATGTTAAACTTGAATCATTCAACCAGTTCAGAGCAGTGTGGCTGAAATAAACCCACAATGTGGCTAGTGACACATGTCATGTGTCTAGGAAATCAACAAACTAGAATATTACAGGATTAAAAAGTCGAGGCTATCCAACAACTACACATGTTTTGATCTGTTGGGTTTTGGGTAGTTACCATGGCCACATATTTTCGATTATATAAATTTGAATTGTTTTAGTTTATTCATTTCCTAGTCCACCTGTGGCCTGTCTTCCAGTTCAAGTAATTGTTTCATTGTTGTAGTACAGACTTGCGGGTACAAACCCTAATACTAGGGAGACTTTATAACTTGTTATTAAACTTAGTTTTAAAGACAGATGGATGAGTTCGTGACACTATATCTACAATATATTTAGAGATAATTTTTTTTAGCGTTTTAGGTTTTTGATGCAACAAAATGCTAATTTTGACGATTTAAAATGCTAATTTTACTAAAAATAATGTTTTTAATGCCTATTGAGAACTAGTTTAGTAATGTATTCTAGCGTTTTATGTGACTATATTGAATTAAAATGTTCCTACAATTCATCATTTACCAGAAGAAGTTTAAGAAACACCCTACATTTAGGGTTTTGGTGGAAAAGAAACCAATTGATGCTACAAAATGCTAAATTTGTCAAAATTAATGCTAAATTTTCTAAATTTAAGTGCTAAAAAAACGTATCTCTAAATATATTATATATTATTATAAAAATAACTTTTGCGACAAATCCTGCTAAATACTCGAAACATTTTGAACTACTTGTAACCAGCACAATTTTCACCCAAATTTGTGAAACTTCAGCAGTTTCTTATCAGACAACATTTCCACTTTGCAAATAAATAAATAATAAATAAATAAATAATAAATAAATGTCATGTTTGACAATTTTTTGGGAGGTCATGGTGGCCCCAATAATGTATCTGTTAATTGCTAAATTCATTACTAGTTAGCCTGAATGAAATATATTTTTTTGAGTTTAGCGGTTAAATACCCCTTTAAGTAGTAAAATTATAAAAGCTTGTATTTACCAACGATGAA
This sequence comes from Sweltsa coloradensis, assembly GCA_024449915.1. Taxonomy (NCBI): domain Eukaryota; kingdom Metazoa; phylum Arthropoda; class Insecta; order Plecoptera; family Chloroperlidae; genus Sweltsa; species Sweltsa coloradensis. The sequence goes on along the minus strand of JAMZAV010001279.1, from coordinate 96,578 downwards.
CAAATTTCGTGAGTCAAATTTGATAATAACTGATTGATATTTTTAATTGTACCAACATTATTTGATTAGGTTATGTTTATAAGTTACGTTCAGCAAGCTTTCTTAGATTTTAAATAAATAAACAGGTCGATAGATCAACTGAATAAAATGTGTAGAAAAATAAATTTATTTTTTATATTTACGAAAGTGCTACTCGCACTAGTTTACTTCATTGACTAGAAGTTAGTAGGTATTTATGTCAGGTGAAGCCCAATAAATAATATTAAATGTTAATGTTTGAATCTTATGAATTATATCAAAGAGTTTTGACTCATCTTTTAACCAATACAAGAATTGAGTTATCAGAGAAAGCATTATTAACTTTATCTTAATTTATGATACGTAAATAATCTTATGCATCAAAGAGAAATACATTGCGTTTGATATTGTAGTTCATATAATTTTAAATGATTTTATTTGTTTCACGACTTGTGTTGATATCAGTACCGGTAGTCAAACTGGACACTTTTGTACTTTATGCCTGGTTACAAAAAATTATATTCGGTACGTTTATAATGAACCGATTATTGAACCAGGTGCCCATTAATTTGACAACATTTTTAATGGAGTATTTGTAAATTATTTACTTCTAATCTGGTGTGTGTAAGTAAGTGCAGTATAAGTAATTAAGGAACTAAGTATACTAAGTAGGTCAGCTAGCTCGTAATGGCTAAGACATCCCTCGTGTTCATAAGCATGTAGACTACATAGTCTGTGATAGTGGGTAATATATACAAAATATTATCTTTAATATACTTTATAGAATAGTTTGTTATTTTCTTGCATATTAAACCTACAGAGTTGGATGAAATTATTTTCCCAAACAGTCCACTAGGTATAAAATGGTGCTGTGCTCCATATTCTTTGGTTTTGATTTGGTCAATACTCAGATTCTAGATGTCAAATCTAAAGCACACAATAAAATGATCAATAAAAATTATTATCACCGTCACAAATACGTTGTATTACTTTACAAAATGCAATAATCTTGATGACACTAATAAATTTAAAAAGAAAACAAGAACCAGATATTGTTTTTAATTGTTGCAAAATATTGTTTTACTTTCTAATTTAAACGTCTAAATAGTGCATTATGCCCCCATCCAACATCTTGTATTCAAGGACAAAAATTTATAAACTGGAGGCATTGTTGTATTTATTACCAATGCAAGTATTTGATTCATTTTTGTCCTTGGATCAAAAGTTTGATGTAAAAATTAGACCGTCTTAATGGGGCATAAGAACATAAAACAATCACTTCAGATGTAGTATTATATTATAACAAATGCATAGGTTTATTTTAGTGAAAGTTCTTTGAATGTTGGTCAGAGTAACAAAAGATGTGTAATGACATCAGTTTGTAGGTACTACAGATATGCATAAGAACATAGAACAATCACTTCAGATGTAGTATTATATTATAACAAATGCATAGGTTTGTTTGAGTGAAAGTTCTTTGAATGTTGGTCAGAGTAACAAACGATGTGTAATGACATCAGTTTGTACTACAGATTATTATTATGATAGAAGAGAAAAAAAACTACACATGAAGGATTTTTCTTGTCTCTGTGAAATGTTACTTTTTGTTTATCTGTGTGGAAGTATTTTCATTATAACTTTTAATAATTTAATTGAATCGGTTATTTGAGGAACCGAATAAGTCACCCAAATGGCGTAAATGAGTTGAGATAGCCATTTTCTTCAGAATTTCAAGACCTATCGATTAGTAGAGAAACAAAATGTTTTTCGACCATGCCTGTGTATATTACAGGGTGTCAATTTTCCCTTTAAGTTGAGAAACCGAATAAATCAGTCCATACGTTCTGAAGAAAAAATTGTATTGATTTGAGAAACGGAACAAGTCACTTTCAGTAAAATGAGTCATTGGCTCTCATTGTCGAGATATTTTAACAAAACAAAGTTTTAAAAAAATGTAGTTTTATGTTAACTATAATAAACAATTATAAAAACTTATAATACTACCTTATTTTTATTAATTTTATAAATACCCGCCCCATTTAATTGAGAAACCAAATAAGTCCACGCTAATTACACCCTCATAAATATCAATATCAACAAAAATCAATGTAACTAAGCCACATCTAAATTACTACATAAAAAAACTGCATTTTTTTTACTTCAGGGTATAAAATGCACGTTTTTTGCGTTTTACTCAGAACAATGGTTACATTGACTTATTCGGTTTCTCAAATAACCGATTCAATTTCTAATATACTACGAAGTTTCCCACAAAAAAAGCAAGGAAATTCTTATCAGTACTAAAAGGCTATCCTATTAAGAGCACAGCAATGGTAATTTTATGCGCACACAAATTCCCCAACCAATTTTAGTAGCATATATTTGTTATTTTCAATAATTGTATAAATATGAATAATGAAGGCATCTATTATAGCAATTTCCCATTAATTCATTATAGAAAAAAACAAAAAATTTATTCAATTTTCTACAATTTAGAATGTCAAAATAGTAAAAAACACCCAAATAACTACACATTTTCTGATTGATCTATGGTATTGAAAAAATCTGATATAGGCCTAATAGGAGAGTATAGATGTCCTTCATCATCAATTTATGCCAAGTAATATTCAGATTTAATGATTTATGGCTGCAGGACAAGGAACGCGCCGAACATCAAATCACGCCCGCTCATATTAAACCACTGAACCACATAACAGAGATTATTTACTTACTAATTATATGTGATGAGGAGGTAACAAGATACAGGGATGTAAATAATAAAACATTCGTTTACTTATGCAAGTGTATTTTTAATTAAAGAATTTACTTATAAAATAATAATAGTAAATACATAAAGATTACGTTGGCTCGACATTATCCCAGTGAAAACATATTCGAAGAATAGTGTTTTTGTCATGTAAAGTATTTACAAATTATATGATTTAAGATTTAAGTAAGAAAATTCAAATGTGAGTAGACCTCTCTGTCCTCAATCATGGAATTGTATGATCAGTAATTATTACGTTGTCAAATTACCTACTTTTATATCATATATCTCTTTTTATAATAAAATAAATTTAATAAAATATCTATTTTATTTATAAAATTAAACAGTTTTTATCAACAATTTATTGTTTCAGTGAAAATATAAAAGTTTAGATTGTTTAGTAAAATAATGTATTTTTGTACTTGATAAGTATATAAAAAACAAAATTCATTGTTTTCTACTTACATTTTGGCTTTGAATTTGAAATTTTTATTTATTAAATTATTTCTAGAATACTGTCTTTGGCTTTCCTTGAGAGAATGCAACAATTAAAGAGAAAAAAAGTTAAATATTAACCCGCGCTTTAAAAAACTAACAAATAAACAAGACCATTTCGAAACGAAATCTTGAAGATAGAAAAAGTGATAGATACATTTCAAAACAATAGTTTAGTATTTTGACTTTGGTCAAACATGGAAACATGTATTGTTCTGTGTTAACACAGACAGACACAGACTGACTGACACTGATATTAATAGGGTATGGCTTATCTATACCACGGATTGAATTGTTCTCGATCGAGAGTTACACGAAACACATGTGAGACGATGACGTCGGCATTCTTGTACTGGAACATCTAATTGAACAGTTAGTTGAAGGATTGGAATTTTCATGACGTCATCGGGAGGTAGCCATAGATCACTTTTTGCCTCCTGGAATCAGACAAAAACACCTTTTAGCAAATTTTTTTATAAATTAATTTAAAATATTCATTTCAACAGGTAAATTTCTAACAAAAATGTGTTTCATAGCATACAAAAAATAACACAAGGTAGGCTAATTTTAAAAATCATTGTGCTTTAATAACCTTATAGAAATGTTATTAATGTATTTGATTTTGCATTTTTTTTTAAATTTTATTCATAAATAAATTTGTAATTGAATACTGAATATAAGAAAACAGTATACCAATTACCAACCATTAGATTCATTGTTTTAAAATTGTCCTTTGAAAAACATTCAAAAATAATTAAATTATTAAAATGATTTATTAAGATTTTTAGACAATTTTAGCCAGGAGGTGAATAGACATTACATAAAAAGATTAGTCACATGAAGAATAAAATACACAGTGATAAAATCAAAATAATAATTTAAATAATATTGTTTTAATCAAGGAAATATTTTTCCATTAGTTACAAGTTTATCTTTATGTTTTTGAAACCCTTTTTGGCACAGAGGGGACATCAAAATTAAAATTCAATTTTATTTAAAATGGAAAATAAATTATCTAAAAGTAATAAAGAATAAAAAGGATGCACACTTGTTTGTTTTCTTTAATTTCCATTTTTATTTATTTATTAGATTATAGCCATCTGTTGAGCACTTGTACATCTACACAAGTATTTGGTGAGCAATTATTAGATGTTGTAGGAGTTAAAACTAAGGTAAATACAATATGATTAAATACAAACAAACTTGCAAGTGCAAAACATGGCAATCTAAGATGAAACTAAGTCAAGTAATTTAACATTCTACAAAAGTTGGCCATGTTCATCCAACTGCCTTAAAGACGATTTGGTCTAAATGTGATGTAATGATTATTTAACCTCAACATACCTTTCTTGCCTCCAGCTTTTTTCGTCGCGGCATCTCCTCCGGCCTTCTCTGCTCCGCCCTTCGCTGCAGGAGCCGCTGCCTTCTTCTTAAATAGAAGAACAAACAGCCCTTAGTATACGGAAGTGGAAGGGTTAGAGGGCAGTGGGACATTCATACACATGTGTGGCAGTGAGGGGGTTAAGACTAGAGAGGGCAGTGGGACATACAGACACATGTGTGGCAGTGAGGGGGTTAAGACTAGAGAGGGCAGTGGGACATACAGACACATGTGTGGCAGTGAGAGGGTTAAGACTAGAGAGGGCAGTGGGTGGGACAAATAAACATGTGTGGCAGTGAGAGGGTTAAGAATATTTACAATAACAAAAAGTCCATGAAAACTGAATAAAAGAGGACATTATTATATGCCAGCTTGAAAAAGCTTCAGTAAGGCTTGCCGGTGAGCGGTAACAGTGCCTTGCAGTTACAAAGCGAAGCTACGCTCTAGAGTTGCTCGTTTGTTTGTTTGGTTCTTATCACTGATGTTTGTTTGATACTAGTTTGGTGCAGGTCCCAAGTTTGAACAAGATTAAAATAAACTAAGCAGCCTGGGTAAACAAGTGATAAGCCCCCTCCCCTCTCATCATACATAAATCCTACGCCACGATAAAAACATAAAACATACCTATAACCAGATTATAAAAAAATATAATAAGATATAAATATTCATTACGTGTTTACCAAAAGCAAGAGTGTAATACTTTGAGATAACATTATAGATTGTTGATAAGATAGCTACGATTAATTTATTAATTAGCATTGATAAAATTGTAACAATAAGAAATTAATTATTTAAAAAAAATTAAATTTCAAATGAAAATAAATATGCACTTCCAGCTGTTAACTTTATCGACCCTGACAATGAAAAGGATGGATTAAATGGTTTAATAAACTTTGAAGCCACCATAGTTTGGGTCCAGGAGTGTAACACGACTCCCCTTACAGTGCCTGGGAGTGTACTCAAACTTATCACCTCGCTAAGGTACCTCGAACTAAGCAACTCTGTGTTAGGCAGCACCGTGTTTCCTATGCTACAGCGAGTACCCAGACAGTCAGCTGTTTCCAAGGCCGACCTTGACCTAGGCCACCGGAGTGTGCGAGAGTGAGAGTGTGTGTGAGTGAGAGAGAGAGAGAGAGAGAGAGAGAGAGAGTGCGCGTTACATCCTCACACAAGCTAATATTCCAGATAGCACGGCTAGCAACCGCTCGATTATCTGCGTCTATACACGATTCTCATTGGACACCTGTCCGTGACGTCAGAGAAATCGAATTTCAAAATGGCTGCCACCCTTCACCCCCCGTTCTACCAACTGTACAGAACGAAAATAACGATTTTCTATGTATCAAAGCGAGAGTGCTCGAGCTCACTTATATTTGTCCCTGTTTTTTAGATTGGGAGAGTGAGACGGCACGTGTAGGCTCGGTTTCCCCCCCACCCCTCCATAGGCTGGCATGATTTAATAAAACCGATGTACAGCCGGACGACTATAAACTTGAGGGCAGGGATTAAAGATGCCGCACCCACTTACCCCTCCCCCCCACTTCCCCTACACTCAAACAACACCTGCCGCTCCAATAAAGCATCTTTTGGACAGGGACTATTTTTAAGACGCCGTGCGTGCGGAGTGATCTTAACGCCTAATAAAGTTATTCAATTTGTAAACATTTACGTGTGTTACGTCATGATGATTGACACACATACATTAATATCTAGGTACACAGAACAACACAATATTTTGAATATTGATGGGGGGAGGGGGGTGGGGGGTAATCGTGTGCCGTTAGAGAAATCCACAGCTATTACTTTTGACTGTAGCAGCTTCAAAAATCCATATTTAAAAAAAAAATGTTTTAGTATAAATAAACCCTGGTATGTCTACTATAGTTGTTAAATTTCGTTTCATAAATTGATAAATGGGCTATAATGGCCGCTAACATTAGCAAATAAAGACATATATAATGTAATTTTTATTACATTTTGGATTTTTTTCTAGAAATTCAACCGTTAAAAACTAACAAAAAAAGGAATCTTTCAAAGTTTGGTTTTTATTTGGGGGAAGGGCGGGAGGGAGAGGGGTCGTGCATGATTTTTTGTCTACTTAGGCCTAAATGGAATTTTAACTTTTTCTAAATTTTCTGCCAAAGTGATTTGTCAACATATTTAACAAAGCAAATAGGAACCTTGATGGGATGATGGGGAATCTATCTGATAGGGATGAGAAGTCGTTAAAACAGGGTACTTACTTCTTCAGTGCCCTTGGCTGCCCCACCTGTGAAGAAACAGACACACGGATTAGTCTTGGTTAGTTCGGGGTTTATCCGCCAGAGTCGGGCCGGGGGGTGGACTAGGAAAGTTATATTTTTATTTTAATATAGAGGACCAGGAAAATAAATGTATTAATTTTAATTGAACTTTTCACTGTGCTCTTTGAAAAAATCATTTTAATGACTACAGATAACACATTTGGAAAAAATATCTTCTTCCTTCAACTGGCATACAGTATTGAAATAACACATTTTGATTGATATTTTTAAAGAAAGTTGTTTTAAATAAATTTTATGAGGGTAAAAATCAATATTAATAGATTCCCCTTATTTGTTGTAAACAGAAACGTTGTACATTTTTCGATAATATTATGCATCCACAAAAATGTAGTTATTTTTGTTAAATGTTTGTATTATTGTAAATAATGTTGGATGAAGGTGATATCTTCTGATCTTTCGTATTATTTAACTATTTTCTTTAGAATAACAGTGAAAACGATTAATTTAAGGAAAATACTTATGCGATTTATAGTTTGATGACGAACAGCAATCGGACAAAAATGTATTTAATTACGTACGTACTAGTAATTACAAAATTAACTAGATAATTTCAACAAAGGTATGATATTTAAAAGTATATATTATTATATGTAGGCTTCTAAACGTTTTGGACAAAAACACGTTTTAAATGGCATTTAATGTGACAAGAACGTTACACTTATAATTGCTTCTTTGTCAGGCAGTTTATAATGGGCCACTTACTGGTCTTCGCACCGATTTAATATGACCTTACTTCGTTCTCTAAATGAATAATATACAGTTTAAAATATTGAGACAGACGGGTATTTATAAAACACGCAGAAAAAACTAATTATTCCAAGGTCAAAAATACACAAACAAAAGAAGAAAATATCCCGTTTTTGTTAGTTTTATCTCGTGAGGTGATGGGTAAAAAACATCAACGTTTCGTCATCAATTTGACTCCATTGTCAACCAACACAAACCATTACTTCACGTTCAAAGCATTATAACGGAATTATTTAATTAATTATTTTGGGTGATTATTTTCACTAATTTCTTTGTTTTTATCAAGCAATCGTCACTTTCCAATTTGTTTTCTCCGTAAAAAGTAAACCGTGATCACGATATACAAGTAGTTTTGCTATTTTGTCGGTTGGGGATACTTATTGATCTATCGCGACTTCTTGCTGCTTCTTCAGCTGATTAGGGTTTTAACTAATTGTTATTCAAACAAATCACTGCACTTTTCATGCAAACATCACACCATTACCAACTGCTGAAATTGACTAATATTGCACACTTAATAACTTAGGCTGTTTTGTTAAGTCCCTATTTGCAATGGGTAGCTACAACATCCAACAACTCGTATTAGTTTGTAAAGCAAAACATTTTCTTTTCCAGAGAGTTCATATGAGTTTTGCCAAGATTATCGAGGCGAATGACCGAGGGAATTTCGTTATCTAAAGTTTTAGTAGAGAAAATTGATAAAATGTAATAATTACAACTGGAATTTAACATACATTTTTATAACTATTGTAAAAAATAATATTTTTCGCGCATTTAATTCAACGATTATAGAATGAATGAGCTTAATAACTGCAAATATTACATTCAATTTTGTCTGAAATATAATATATTATTTGGAATAAAAAAAGTTTGTATTTACGTACATAAAAATTAATGTTGAACCATTTAATTGATATTAGATGTTGGTAATGATGTAAACAAGAAGGTTCATCGCGACGTTGGGGATTGATAATTGTGTAAATCGGGCAAAAAATTAGTTTTTGTTATTTTTAAAATCAATAAAAACACACTTTCCATGCATTTCATCGGCGTAAAGCTTCCAAAAGTGCAACTAGGTCAATCTAGACGTTCCGAGAACGTATTTTTTCTTGGAGGTTGAAGCTAGGTGATGCCAGCGGTCGAGGGAGATATAAATAGAATGAAAACAAGGAGTATTTTTAGCGGTTGGAGCAACAGTTTGCTTCGCGAGGGAGGGAGGGGGAGGGGGGGGCACTGGACGGTTAGTAGAGTACATACATGGCACAAGTTATTATCAACAACTCTACTTAAATAACCTAGCTAATAGATACTCACGAGGAGGGTCATAAGCCATGCATAAGTCAAATAGCAAACAAAGATCTAGATTACTGTCCTGTACTTACTGAGGGGGGGGGGGGGTATTTTTTATTACTGGAAATGAGTGCAAAAATAAGAAGGGGGTATTTTGGGGATGTACAAACCTTCACTCAGTGGTTTTTTGGTTCTGGGGGGCAGGAAAAATGTAAAGAAAAGTTTGTGGGTAAAAACGTATTGTTCGACGTCCATCCCTACTATTGTTGACTCAGTTCTTCGTCCAAAATCCGGAAAATTGGAGGAAAAAATCCCATCAAAATTTTTAAAAACTAAAAAAAAAAGTTAGAAAAGTCTACGAATCTTACCTTCGACTGGTTCTGCTGGTTTGGGACCGGTCTTACCTTTTCCCTTTGCCATTGTGAGTGTTTATATTGTTGGTTACGAGTGATAAAACGACGCTGCTGGCTCTGTGTGTCGTGGATAGCGAGTGAGGGGCCTAGCGTTGCGTGGAGAGGAGAAGCGCCGCGCAAACCTTCTAGAACATTCTGATCGATCAGAGCGCGCGAGGGGGGGGAGGGGGGGTAGCCACCCGGGCCAAACTAGAGCCGGAACACTTTGAGGTGTTTGTTTTGGTTGTTCGCGATATGTGGGTGACGTCAGCGGTGATAACACAACGACGCCCATGATTACACCGAGAAACACTTACACTTGTTACACTTAACAACTGCACTTTCACTTTCACTTACACTTGCACTTGCTCCTACACTTACAATTGTTACACTGAAAACAATTTTACTTGCACTTACACTTGCTCCCTACACTTACAATTTGTTCTTACTTTTAAAACACTTACACTACCTCTTAATTTGCTTTTAACTTACAATTTTTACACAAAAATCACCTACACTTTCATTTTAACTTGATTTTCTCCTACACTTTTAAATTTTTAAAACACTACACTACCTCTTACACTTGCTTCTACACTTACAATTGTTACACTAAAACACCACACTTTCACTTTTACAATTACTAACGCACCACTCTAGCCTAGGGGGTGGGGAGGAAAGGGGGTTCTCACGTTGCGGTCGTCATCGTCTTTGTCATCGTTCGTGTTATCATGGTCATCGTTGTTGTCGGGGAGGTCGTCAAGGGAAGGATAGAGGTCACCGACGACGACCGCCAGAGATCGCCTCTACTTTCGGGGAGGAATATACTCCCTTCTTACTAGCTTATGTTTTGCGATATAGACTTTATCTTTTTCTTCGCCTTTTACGATCATTGCAGAGCCATGCTCTGGGCCAAATTCTGGGTAGAAAGTGTTAAAATATGTTTTCAGCTTTTTATATAGGCTCAATTGACAATAATAATATAATACACATATTTGATCTCAATGTGACTAAAACGTACTTGGGCGGGGGGGGTAGAAGTAACATTGTTGTGACGTCATTTCAAGAGAGGGGGATCACACCCTGTAATGACTAACTATGACAAATGAGAGGGGTGTAATTTCATTCAAAAGTGTGTTGTAGCCAGCAACTAGGTTCATCGAGAAGGCTGCAACAGCATTGCGAGGCGTTGTCACACTCGAGCGCCTTGACCTAGCCAGGCAGGAATCTCTTATGCAATGCGATATATTCGAACCTAACCTAATAGTCCAGCCTAGAATCCGCTCTGCTATGCTATGCGTGGCTAATCCAACACAGGGCCAATGTGGCCTAGTTCACTTGTGTTCCTGCCAAATGGTTTCTAGGCTACCTTACCATTCATTTGTATATAGTAGTGGACCTTGGGTTTACGTGCTTCTAATGCTGAAGGTACCGGGTTTAAACCCCTTTCCCTTTTGGGGAAATTTTTTCCGACAGTGTTGGCAAGAGCGTTAAATGCGCGAATCTGATTTGGGAAGTCCCGGGTTTTAATCCCGTGGTTTCAAATAAATAAATAAATAAATAATAATCATGGAGTCAACAGTCACAACAAATAGCAATTTAATGAAGGTGTGTCTTGTGTCTCCATGGCTCAATTGGTTTAGTTATGGCGCGTTAAGCCAGAGGTTCTGGGTTCGATTCCCAGTCGGGGCATACTTTTATGACCTTTGGCCTTTGCTATCATTCACTAAGAATGTCAGGTTGAGCGGAGTTCTTCACGCCGATGTCTAGGGCACGATAAACTTTATTGCCGAGATTGCCGGGCTCAGCGTTTCTTCATCTTCATCTTCATCTTCATCCTGCATCTGCTTCTCACCAAGTTACCCCACTCTTTCCCGTCCTCCCACAGCTTCACTTCCGTCACCTGGTTCCACGATTCACCTCGCTCTACAACGTCTCCTTCGACTTCCATCAATCTTACCGATCTTCCTCTCGGTCTTCCTTCTGTCTTACTTCTTACTTCCTACTTTTCTTTTCCTACTTAATTTCCTTTAAATTAGTATTTACCCACTCAGTCACATAACTGATGGGCCATCAAAGTCCAACTCGCAACCTCCTCGTGGTTTGGCCCGTGATTAGGGGAGTTTCACTCCCTGAAACTAATGGCGAGCTCTGGGTCGTGTCGGGGAATTTTCCCCCCGTTTGACTACCCCCCTGACGGCCCGACGACAATGACAACACGACGGAGAGACACAGCGGAGCGACCAGGGACGTGGGGGAAAAACCCCTCCCCTCCCCATACGTTGGGCTGGTTCTGACCAGCACAGGCCTGTCCACCCCCCTGTGGTCGTCTCCCCGCGTCTCCCCTTACGTTCCACCCCTTGGAAAGAAGTATACATAGTGGTAGAAATTGTTTTATCTTGGAGGCGCGAATAATCTTAACTACTAACACGAATACATAACTGATTTTCAGGGGGGGGGGCAGTAATTTGTAGCTAGCCATTAAGCCAACCCTGTAGGCGCCGACACCATCGACGAGCGAACAATGAGTCAATGACCAACAATAGACCGAGCTATTTAAGTATGCAACACCGATCAATTAAGCTGGACACGATTCCACCCGCGGACAGCGTCAGAATCAACCAGGCTGATTCGGAAACAACCGTCGTATTCCCCACCATTACACCACACATCTTTGCTTTTTGGAGGGGAAGAATTTTTTTTTTAGGAACTTGTCAACTGTCGTCTAGTCTCGATAATATCACTGACTTGCTAAGTGTTCTAGACTCGCTACGACGCTAGCCAAGCACACTGTGAGAGCGGTGGTGGGGGGGGAGGGAGGGGGGCCGTGGCCCTGGGCCTCCATGCGTGCCTGACTCTCAGTCCAGGCGGTAACCAGCTGCAGACTTCAGATACGAGTTTTACTTGCCCCCCCCCCCCACCTTTCTCGTCCCAAGACTAAATATAGACACGGAGATAAGATGTTGGGGCAAACATGACTAAATTTTGTTGCAAATTACGGACATATTTGGTATTTATTTCGCACATATATTCTCTTGTCTAGAAAGAATGCATCCGATCTGCAAGAAACTGTCCATTTGCCAAGAAACCATACATGTCGTAGATTGTCAGTATTTATTACAGAAACAAAACAAGAAAACTGTCAATTTTGGTTTGGAAGTTTGAACAAAATCGTAGATCCAATTTATTTTTGTACTGTGAACCATCAATAAATTTGAAAAAAGTGGCAACATTATTTAAGGGCACTTTAATTATTTAGGAAAAATGTACCCTTTATTTTATTAGACAAAATTTTTAAACAACTGATATTTTTTGTTGCAAAGCGCATGCGCAGGAGTCTTACTATAGGGACTTTGGAGTTCTCAGTGTAATTAATAGGGACACTCCCGTAGGTGTAACCGATTATTATGGAATTCAGTTTAGAAATTACAAAATCTGTCCCTCTCCTCTGGTATGAATTTTGTAATTTCTGGGATGATTTTCTTGTAACGTGTTTTGGAGTTCGGGTAGTTGTCAACTACCGTGCCATGTGGATGGAGCCACTAGTCACTATAATCACTAATCAGTATTCAGAAGTCACTAGTCACTGATATGCAAGCCTTGTCGATGCTCGAACCAGATAAGATCAGTCCCCATCTGTTGACTGTTGCTAACTTCTAGAAAAGTCGTTGGAACGACGCCACATGGCGATGAAAATATCATATCTGCGTCAGATTATAATTATCTGCTTTACATTTCATCTGCATCACATTATAATTATCTGCGTTACATTATAATTATCTACATTACATTGTATCTGCATCACATTATAATTATATGCATTACATTATTATTTTATTATTACAACCGGCCAGGGGACGGGCCAATCTTTGAACCCGGCACCTCCACCAAAGACAGTACACTCCTTTATTTGTGTAGCGCAATACGCTTCGCTCCTTATTCCGGGTACTCCTGTACACGTGCGGGTTCAATTTATATTAAACATTCTGTATATTTGATGAAGTCGTTTTTTAAGGTACCGGTACATTGTAATTATATTTAATTTAAATTTTAAACAATCGTTAGCTATTGATATAATTGCATGAACGTGTCAAAAATATTAATTAAAAAACAAGATTTATTTTAAGTTTACCTTCTAAATATTTTTTTTTTTTTAATGTTGGAAAACATGCCCTGCCTCTCTTCAAGTGTGTGACTATAGCAGTCACGCCGACAATTCAGTGAAGGAACCTATGGCCACACTTGACAACGGTCGTTTTCAAGACCCCTAATAGCTGAAAGGTTGACGAAGGTTTCAATAGCATATTGGTTTACTGCTGTCAGCCACTCAGCCCGTCTTCATTTAATTCACAACTCGAGAAAAGGTACTGAATTCAACCAGCATATGCAATTGCATTATAACAAGAATTATTTTAACGTTTTCATAACTATAACATAATTATATTAATCAATTCCTTGTCAAAAGATGGTTCCTAGGGTGGAACCAAATATTAAGATTTGTTTGCATTTGTCAACCAGTGCGTCCATATTATTGTATAATAACTATGTTTGTGTAAAGTTTATAACCACACATGACATCTGACGTTTTGTTTACTGAAATAATCATCTATATTTCGATTCTTGGTGTTTACTCACAATAATCACAATTATATGAGCAATTTCCTTAACCCATTGTCGTGGTATTTTGTGTCAAGTGTAGGTATACCCGGAATATTTAAGCCTGTGCATTTATAAGGCTATTTAAAATCGAATGTAGCAAATAAATATCATAAAATCTTTCTACCATACGAGTATTTTGTCAGATACACAAATTATGTCACAACATGTTGAAAACAAATAATAAAATGATAATAAACAAAAAACGCTTTTCTCACATTGTTTCGGCGAGGAGGGCGATAATTTTTTTATATTATTTTAAATATGACATTTTGGGTGATTTGCGGTCTTATTTGAAATTTTCTTTAAGTACAATCTATTTGAAAACGCCCAAAACAAATAACATAACCATTTGATATGATTTAATCGGATATTTCCTTAAAAACAAAGATAAACACTTCGCATAAAAAACGAAAATGCTTAGAAAAATGTAAATAAGTCAATAAATTTATTAAAATCGAGATAAGGCTCATCAACTTCAGTTTTAATTTAGAGACGGTATTTCTCTTTTGCATAATGGGGTTCACTTTGCTACCAAGCACTCCGAAGCATTGTTCAGTGAAACCCTTTCTAAGGGTTGTACAAAATGCGAATTTGGAGCCCAGAACAGTCGATGTGAACTCCATTATAGATATGTTGGGCTGAGGGGATGTCCGAGGACTCAATCCCTTGCAGGAAAACCTCGGGAAAACCTTCAGTCAGGATTGTCGGCCTCGACGGGATTCGAACCTGGGACCTCCCGTATCAGAGTCATTGAAACTTATCTTAATTGTCTTCTTTCCCTCAACATGAATTAACTATAGTTTGAGAGTTGTATTCAATCAATACTCTTGAATCATCTTCATCTTGTTATTTGAACCACTTTCCATAATGGGATAATACAAAACAGCGCCTAATGGGAAGCAATTCCTGTAACTACCCCGGGTCAAGGCCCCCCCCCCCCCCCCCGGGAAGACTTCGTATCCAGGACCATCAGGCACCACGGCCTAAAAGAAAAGTAGGGCCTAAGCATAATGACTCCCATCCCATATCACGTTTCACTTTGTACTTTCGTCGACTCCGCGGTGGCACGTACGACTAGGCCGCTGATCCTAAGCGTATGGCTCCACGAGGACGAGGGTTCGAGTCCCGTTGAAGACATGTTTTGTAATAGTCTTTCAACGTCATCTACCACCACTCATCGTCTCGAATAACCTAAGTGCATTAATAGAGACGTTCAGCAATAAAAATCATCATCATCCTTCAGGCGTGTAGAAACGTTTTGAAAGTTGGGGGGGGGGGGGGGTCACATTATACAATATGTAAAGCAGATTCCTTGAGCGGCAGCTGGGCCAGACCCCGCAGATAGAATTTCACCATACTCCAGTTGTTTCGTCATGTTTTATCTGCGCTCGGACTCTGTATTCGATGTTTTACAGCAACTATCTCCGATCTAAAAACTAACAAAAGGAACGTGAAGTGAAGTGGCCCATTTTAGTAAATTTCAACCTGATTTTTAATGTAATGACGAAGCATACAGGCAAACATATTCGTTATTGTCGAATTGTAGTGTGTGTGTGTGCATATATACTATGGAAATTCTTGGATTAATATTTAACTCACTTAATTTTGCCCCCCCCCCCCCTGCCGGGGCGGGATTCGAACCCGTGACCACCGAATCATAATAATTACCAGCGTTACGCATGAGGTACGTGTTTTGGTCCATCCTGACTGAAGGTTTTTTCGAGGTTTTCCTCAGGGCTAGGGATTGAATCCTCGGACATCTCTTCACAACTACCCTGATCCCTAATAACCTGATTGGTCACCTGAAGAGGCTAACACCGGGTAATTCTGTTGGGTACCCTCCAGCGGGAATCCTATAAAAAAATATATTATTATGATTTTTATTATAGTTATTATTATTATTATTATAATTGTTATCAATATTTGAAGAGACGAAGAAACTTGTGAATAAATCTCGAAATCTTTCACTTTCTAGTGAACGCGAACGAAAGCTGGGGTGTACTCTCTCCCGGAGAAGTGGAGCACCCCCCCCCCCCCCCCCTGGATGTGCGGGGCGAACCAAAACACAGCTGATCGGGGCAACTACGTAGTTGGTTGTTGACCAAGTTTCCTCCTCTCTGGATCAATACTTGGTCCTCCGTACGGTGACACGAAGGAGCGCGGAGATGCACGGAGATGCCCGAGGACCTCGTCGAATGCCAAGGACGTTCATCTGTGTTATTTACAACATTACATCACAGTTGATAGAAACTTGGCTCAATTGATGTTGAACCAGAAATTAAGGGGTCTACACATACCTCAAAAACTATTTTGATTTTTTTTTTGGTTGGAATTTTCGATTTCGTGAAAAATAAAGTTTAAATACTTAGGACCCGGCACCTCCACCATTGGCAAAAAACTGCCGCCCTAAAAGGCTAAAATTGCCACACAAATAAGTTGTTGGGTGTTCTGCAACACAGAAGCATTGAAGTGTATGTGTGTTATTCGCACTATGCACGATTGGCGAATTTTGAAATCAGTAGTCACTATGAAATTAACAAGAGAACGCCTCGAACCCAGACGAAAATGTTCTTTCTTCTTGAGCTACGTCTACATTTTACCATTAGTTCTAACAATATGTTTTATTGGATGAGCGAAGCGAAGACTTCAATTTCACTTACCCTAAGAAAGAAGGCCCGGGTGTGTTTTTTTTTTGTATTTTGTTCGCTCTCTACCGGGTAAACGGCGTGTGCGATCTTGATGGAATTTTCGGGGGACCTTCGAAATCTCTGAACTTAGATCTGGAAGTTTTTGGGTACAATCGAAGAAATATTGTATTGTAGCAATTTATTTTTATTTTTAATGCGATATTTTGAAGATATTTGGCCCGCGACCGGGCAAATGGCTACTCCGATCTTGATGAAACTTTATGGGAACGTTTGAAATAACAGAACTTAGCTATGTTTTGATTTTAGGTACAATCGAAGAAATATTTCTCATAGAAATCGTACTTTTAGAACATCGATAATCAACCATAAAAGCTCATCCATCAACGCGACTGGATATAGCGTTAGCGTCACACAACATTTTCTACTAAAAAATAAAATGGATTTTTACTTTGAGGACTTGCAGGGAAAAATCTGTAAAGTAAATGAAAAATTAAGCAGTTTGCGAGATAAGCAGGGGGTTCCTTGAAGCGAGAGAAGTCAGCATCGCGGATTGTTACACCAGTGACGGGGGGGGGGGATAGGGGGGCTTGCACCAAACAAAGGACCAACGACTCAATGGAGGTGTGGGGGGGATGCAGGCAACTTTGAAAAAAAACGTAATTTTGAAGTGGTTGTTATGTGTTTTAGAAGATGTCAAGGGGCTTTGCTCGACGAAAAAGAAGTAAAATTAATAGATGAATTTAATTTTTTGCGTTAACTTAGATGATTTGAAAAATATTGTTATTAAATCTGGGATGTCGATCCCTCCCTGGATATTCCACTGGATACGACTCATGGAGGAGGGAATACATTCTTCCGTGATGCGAGCCAGCGCCGAGGAGTGATCGAAAAGGAATTTTATTAATTGTTATCATACATAAACAAAAAAACCCTACAAAACCTTTAACGTTTCTTTTTTAAATAAAGGAATTTAACAAAGGAATTTCACATAAAGAATAGATTTTCAAAAAGAACTCCTCGACGGAGATTTGAACCGACGAACCTTAGCACAAAAGTGAAATCGGGTACCATCCTGTATCACAGTACCGTGAGAGCAAATCGCCTACAACATATTGAGTGGTATGGATTAACCGACAGTGTTGGCTCGAGCGTTAAGCGCGCGACTCTGATTTGGGAGGTCCCGGGTTCAAATCCCGTCGAGACCGGCAATCCTGACTGAAGGTTTATTCTGAGGTTTTCCTCAAGGGATTGAGACTTGAGTCCTCATAAACAGCCCTCGGACATCCCTTCACAATATCCTATCCGCAACATACCTAGTTAAGACACCTGAAGAGGGGCATGAATTGCACCCTGGGCAGGCTTCCTACAAAAGTTTTTTTTTAGGTATGGACGATGACCGCTTCAGAGGTCGGTAAGGAAGTCGAGGTCACCCATCAAGGCTACTCCGTCTTCCAAGAGTAGTCACCAGTGCTACCACCTAGCGGGAACTACCGCAACACTCTCTTACCGACGCCGCCCGTGTTAGTTCCAACAAGTCACGCAGCGCGGCGCTTCTTTCCTATTTTGTTTTTGTTTGGCGCGTTGACCGTTAGGTCATAATGCCTCTTAGCCTGGGGGATGTAGGGAAGAAAGAAAGTCCCATGCTGGTCAGAACCAACGACGGACAAGGGGGGAGGAAAGGGAGAGTTCTTACGTCGCGGTCGTCATCGTCTTTGTTTGCGTTCGTGTTGTCATTGTCGTCGTGGAAGGGGAGGTGGATCCCCGACGACGACTGCCAGAGCTCGCCTCTTGTTTTGGGGAGTTATATACTCGCCTAAATTCTAGCTGATCTTTGCGAGATGGACTTTCCTTCTATCTTTTCGTCTTTTACGATTAGCAGAGCCATGGGTGCCGGGAGGGGGGGGGGGGGGCAAGCGGGGGCGCTTGCCCCTCCTTGATTTAAGGAAAAAATAAATTTTAACCGGCGATATGCCTTATTCATATAAATTAATGTATTTGTGAAACCGAAATTCAATTGAAAATTAATATTAATAATATTAATATATTTAATGATCTGATCGGGAGCGGAGTGTTCCTAGTTTTATTTTTCTCTATCAATTGGGGACATTTAGTTCTATCATACAGACAAGTGACAACACTGTAGTCACTCACTACGTTTACCAAGGGTTCTAGTCCGGCTTACACTGGACCTGTTTCATCTAGTCCGACTACTTCAGTCCAATTTCAAGTCGAACTCGTCAAGCCTGCTATACTTAAACTCATTCATAACACCCCCATCAAGTTGCAGTGAAGTGTGTATCACGCTAGGCTGGCTCGCTTCAAGCGATCAAGACTCGTTGGTGATTTTCTAGTTCCGAGTATCGACTGCACAAAAATTACATATTTTTGGTATCGTATTCAGCTCACTACTTTTTTCTAAAACCCACCACATGCATTCCAAAAACCTGATTTTCAAAAATATCGCCTGCGGCGCTATTGTTGGGGGCTTCATGCCCCAACCCCCCTGTGCTTGCCCTAACGAAAGTACAAATTGTAAACTTTGCCCCCCCTGCCAAAATTCCTGCCGGCGCCCATGAGCAGAGCCATGCTCTGGGCCAATTATCTCCCAGGCCTGGCCCAGACGGGGCGCTGGAGCTTGAAACTATGAATTTAATTTCTTATTAAGTGCATTTCCCTTTTGGTAGGGAATATGAAATGGCTACACACCGTAACAATGGACTCAATCTAGAGTAGGCCTACGTATTGGAGGAAATGTCTCGTTATAATGGCTTTCAGGTGGACACGAACAACTGGTGGTTTCTTGAACGAGATACTCACATCTTGTCACTACTTGCTATCTCCATCTACAGATGTTTGAGCACTGTATGTAGTAGGGGTGTTCGTACCCGTAATCACGCGGAGAATTCGAGTATTTGACACTCGAAATAAGAGTTTTAAATAACATAATAATTTTGGTGGAGGTGCCGGGTCATTAAATGCGATTGTTTAAACATAAAAATAAATATGCATTTTTGGCGCTACCTCATCAACCATTTTAAGACTTAATAGTATAGGCCCAGGCTTATATTGATACACATTTTTATACATTTGGATATTTGGACCTTAATTGTTTAGGCACAAATTATAAAATTTCGATATATTGATATCAACATTTTCCTTTCACACCCGTTAGCTATTCCAACGTTTGTACTTCATTATAAAAACTCACATCAATTAATAAAATTAATATTGGACATATCGAAAGTCAAAGTAATAGTGAAATAAAAAATAAAGTTCTCGGACTAAACTCAAACTCAGAAATCAGGACTTGCATACTGCTAATAATTGGTTTAATATTTTGGCACTAACATTTGTTATTTTTTACGGTTGATAATTGGCGATGCAACGTGATTTCCACTTTGTCTCCATTCAATAAAATCAATGACATGTATTTTTAATATCACATATTATAATCCAGTAAGTGTCAATTACAGTAAGGCTACTTACAATAATGTGTGGGGTCAAAACGTAGCCCCTAATTTTTATGAACGGAGCCGAGAAGGTTTTGTTCACAGCGGAAGAATTGTTCCGTAGAGTGCCCCGATGCCCACAATAGCAACCGCCACAAAGATCTTTGCCCACAAGTCGAAATCTCCGTTAACTTCATGTATTGGCAGGTCTAAGTCGGAAGGGGCGTGGTCATCTACCTCGGGGACGTCCTCGATGTCTTCTGGCCAATCAGGACCAGCATCGCCTCCGCCCCCCGCGTCGGTCGACCAATCAACAGCCACCTTGGTCTCCTCCCTCCTTGAGTAGTTCTCGTCATAGGCGTTGACTTTCGGGCTGTCCTTGATCGGCCAGTCGGTACCGACACGCCCATCTAGTAACTTGACAAGATGACCCTGGCATTAACCTTGTGTTATAATATATGGGTCCCCAACTTATTTCTTTTTAGAAGGAAATGTTCGCTCGGCTACCTGACATCGATCACAGTTATAAGAAACTTGCACGGCTGTCGCGAACGTAGACAGCCACGCTTAACAAACAGCAATTCAACACAATAGTAAAAAAGCAATCCGATGAACAAAACTGTGGTTTAAGATTAAAAAGAAAGAAAAAAGAAAAAGAAAAAAACTGAATCGTTTCTAGATGATTTTCTTTAAATATATTAATAATATACGACTGAAGAGTTGTCATAATTTAACTGATAAATTTGTTTCTCCGTACCTTGATCACTCTCAACTTTGTCTTTCCCCAGTCCAGAGTCTCGTTCTCCCCACCAAGCCCTGGTCGTGTAACATCAGTCTTCCCCTCGATCCTCCTCAAGGAGTTAGTGAGTTTATCATCACACGACCCTTCCTCTAACAGCGTTTTGCAGATGACAAGCTCTGTGGCACTGCTGCTTCTATGCGGCCCATAATAAGGGGGCGAGGGGTGTAACTTTGTGGGCGTCACCGTCTTGGCTAGAAATACACATGCACACTCTCTTGTACCACCTTAAGATGCAACACGTTGAGAAGCTGCCTGGCCTTGCTGCCAATGAGCCACTAATAATAAGGGGGCGGGCGTGAACTTTGGGGCGTCACCTTTGGCTAGAAATACACATGCACACTCTCTTTTACCACCTTAAGATACAACACGTTGAGAAGCTGTCTGGCAAAGACGTTGCGATTGGTGTAGAGTACTCTTACCACGAGCGACAACCGACAAGCAACTATACAAGATTGTGTGGCTAGCCACGGAGGCTTGCATCTTCATATAACACATACCCTTAGTTGTTTGTAAAGTTTAAGTTAAGTCAAGTTGTATTTCAGCACAAACTACATCTCTAAAGCACGGCTTTTAACCGCTTACGACCAAGGAACTATTTGAAAACGTGTTTTTAGGGCCGTGCCTAAATAATTACCATTTTCCTCACAAATGTTGGCACCTCTGTAAACAAGATGGCCGCCTGCGTCACCAGAGCTCTTGCTCGGCCACTCCTGGATCACATTTCTCTTGTACATTGCAGTGTGACCTTGGACTTACCGTCGCTCGTGGACGATGACAACAAACAAGAGAGTGGTTCTTCGCGCTCACGGCCCAAGAGAAACAGAGTCGTGTCCAAAGAGGTTCAGCAAACAAGAGAGTGGTGCTTTGAGCTCACGGCCCAAGAGAAACAGAGTCGTCTCCAAAGAGGTTCAGCAAACAAGAGAGTGGTGCTTTGAGCTCACGGCCCAAGAGAAACAAGAGTCGTCACCAAAGAGGTTCAACAAACAAGAGAGTGGTGCTTTGAGCTCACGGCCCAAGAGTAACAAGAGTCATCACCAAAGAGTTTCAAGAACAATCGATTGTTTGTTTGTTTTTTTTTTTGGGGGGGGGGGGATTTGAAAATAAAATTACAATTCACTATTTCAATGGGATGAATATTGTACCTTTATTAGAGACGATCGAAAATACACATCTGCAACAATGACTAAAAATGTGAAAATTTTGGTTTGGCCTGGAATTGTAATATTGTAGTATTACTATTTTTTGAGATAAACAAAATCTAAAATCTGAAACAAATTCAGGAAAAAAATCTTTTTTTTAGAAATGTACTTAAAATTAAAATTAGAACCAAAATTGTAGCTTTAGTTTCAATCTAAAAATATTCCCAATATTCTTAGAGGTTAAAACTCATGCTAAAAAATATTTAAAAATATCAAAATTCTCAGAAAAAAAAATTAAAAATTTTTTTTGGTTGAAAATGACCTGAGAATGTTAACAAAAACACAAAACGTCAACATATAAACACTCGGCACCTCCACTAACAAGATTTGTGTGGACTGCACATTTTTGTTTTTTGGTCCACTCATACTTGTTAGGTTTTTTAAGACTTATTTATTAACAATTATTAGTATTATTTTAAATAATCTATATTCAAGTTGATGTATACGTCAATCCAACACCGATGATGGTGTATTATTTCAATATTACAAATAAAAGATAAAAATCTGGGTTCAATTAATCTTCGTCTTTTTAATCACTAAATTATTTGGAAGCAGTAAACAAGTTGAATAACAATACACTTCATTGAAGGATATGAAATAACGAGAATCTTATCGTCAAGATAAGACTCAAGACTGTTGGTGAATATTGTGTGTAGCACCCATATGAGCTATAGGTGCTGACTGACACATCCATCTCAGCTGAAACGTAAGTAAAGGTTTATAATGTTTTCTAGTTTTTGTTTAGTTGAGTAGATTAAAAGGGTGCGTCAACCGTTAGGTCATAATGCGTCACACTAGCCTAGGATGGGAGAAAAGTACTATGCTGGATAGAACCAACTATGGGTATAGGGGGTGGAAATGGGGAATCTCACGTCGGGGTCGTCATCGTCTTCGTCATCGTACGTTGTGTCATGGTCATCATCGTCGGGGAGGTCGTCAAGGGAAAGGGGAGATGTCAGTGTCACCGACGACGATTGCCAGAGCTCGCCTCTAGTTTCGGGGAGTAATTACTTGCATATTCTATTCTAAGCTTATTTCCTTATCTAATTCTCTTGCCTAGTGTATTAACCATGAGAGGATACCGACTAGTGCTGCTGCTAGTGGCAGTTTTGGGAACTATCCAGGAAGGAACTTCAAACAACAATGAAAAATGTAAGTGTATAACAAATTCAAAATATAAAAAAGTGTCGAAGTTAAAACAATCATGAATGTGGTCAGTTTGGGTCTTTTTAACCAAAAAACATGTCGTGTGTGAATGTTGGGGTCCATCATTTCTGCTTCCGTGACCACTGAACACAATTTCAATCATCTGTGGCGTCAGTGAGTCGAGCGGTAATGCAAGTGATACGTTATGCCTGTTTGTGAATCATTTCTTACTTCATCTTTACAGCGCTTCTTTGGTGACATTGAAGCAAAAGTGGCAGAAATATTGGGGAAAATTGTCAACAGTCCCCTGGTTAACCCGTACAAAATAGACAACGTTACAATCGACATCAACTCTGGAGGAACAAAGTAAGTAGCCTAATCATTAATACTGAATACTGATCAATTATATTTTTTACTAATTGCATAAAAGCACAATTTCGTTCAATTTGCAATGAAACAAAGTGATACAAACTACTTTCTTTTTTGTAAATATCTAAGAATTTTGAGTAAACTTTTAGATTTTAATTTCACATGTCTGTATATTCCAGGCAAGTTCATGTACTAATCGATTATATGTTTTACTGATTGCATAAAAGCACAATTTCGTTCAATTTAAAATGAAACTGTGAGTTAAACTACTTTTTTATATTTAAGAATTTTGGATAAAATTTTGGATTTAAAATTCTTATGTCTATATATTCCAGGCTTGCCGGGTTCATAGACGGAGTGGTCGAGGGCATCCCCGATATCCAGCTGTTAAGCAACAAGGTGAGATGGTATCTCTGAGGGAATATAAGGACACCATGGAGTTGTTCTCGCCAAAGCTTGTAGCCAGAGGGACGTACAAACTGGAGGGTCTACTGGCTGGAGTTCTGCCACTAGACGCCGGCGGAAACTTCAGGTAGCACAGGCAATATAACATCTATAGTAGGCTAGATCCCCAGTCATTGGTCCACTGGCGTGTCAATTAGAAGCCATCTTGAATTGGTCAGTTTGTATGTTAAAGTAGGTTGTAGCGATTTGTAGCCCAAATATTTTTCAAGATGGCTGTCAGTTTGACAGGTGAGCATATTAGCCATTAACACCAAATGATTACTAAATTCCCTTATGAAATAACTTCTTATTGTTTCTGTTTGTGCATTCCCATACTGCACAAGAGAAAAAAATCCAGAAAATTACTTAATCGTATTTAAAACATAATGTCAAGCATAATAAATTGGAGCGTCAAATCGCCATCTTGAATAGATGAATTTGGTACGCTCGCACCTGTCCGGACGTATTCTAGACTGGGGATAGCCTACTAGGTAATATTATGTAAAATATCATTGGGCTTCAGTTAGAGCCACCGCCCTCTTGACAATATGCTACCATTTACATCCAGACGGCGGTGGTTCTCACTTTCTACATCTTGCACATGCACCCAGTTTCCAATCCCATCAATTTAAAAATGTACTTTTTTCTTGTTTTATATATTTAGTTATATTATTTTAAAGATTTTTTTTTTATAAATTTTTCAATTATTGAAATACATGCAAGGTTTAAATACACCTAAGCAGTGCAAACTAGGCCAGGGCCCAAGTTGCTTGATAACATTCTTGTCCCTGAAATTATCAAATCATGAACGTCAGCACCAACAGGATGCTAATTGATGGCTTGGTAGAGGGGGGTGGGGGGGGGGAATGGCCAAGTAAAGGATTTACGTGGGCTGTAAGGGGCGAAGCCCCAGCCGCCAGAAGCAACATTTTTTGGGTGGTATTATTGCCCTGGAGATGGCCTTAAAGCGATCTGATGTCAGGGACAAATAGTCCATTGGTTTGGTTTATTAATGTACAAACACTTCCTGCCTAGGAATATAATGTGTAAATTGACGCATTATTTTTAACTTTACGAAATAAAGTCACTTGATATGATATGAGATAAAGAGACACACACTACACACAGAGGTGGGGATTTAGCCATCCCCGGCGGGGACACCTTTCAGTAAAACAGAGCCAGGGATGGAATTACCAGAGGGGGGAAATGTCCCCCATCCCCCCCGTCAATTCGCACCCTGAGCACCACTATGAACAACTTGAAACATACATCAGGAAGTTGTAGTCTGTTGTAGGCCACATTTGTTTCCTTTACGTCAGTTGACGCAGATAAAAACATGGCCGCCTTTATCACTGAATGGCCACTCCCTGGTGTTATCTTATACATGCTCTGTGTTCTATGTTGTTTCCAGTGTCGAGTTGGAGAACCTGAGCGCTACGGCTGTGGTAACCATAAGAATTAGCCCCCAACCCATCACGGTGACAAACGTGACCATAGACCTCAAACCAGAAGGGACGCTCTTTGTAAGTGTTTATACAGTCGCGTTGATCGATGAGCGCTTTCAGTTCTGAACTAGCTTTTATGCGTCGTTATTGTCCCGCGCTTGGCAGGACGGTGCTAGTTTGTAACCCCATTACCCAGCTAAATAATGTTGGAACAAAGTGTAATGTAATGAAGGCTTGCACGGTTTTTAATTATGTTCATTATAGCTTTCGGTTATCCGTGTATAGTATGTTTTAGTTACATCTTGAAAAGTAGATGGTTTTGGTTTTCGTTTATTATTAGTTTTGTTTTCAAATTGTATTTGACATGAAAAAGTGCTTTGTAATTAGCACGAAACGTTGTCAAAATAAAATAACTACTTTACACGGATAACAGAAAGCTTTAAGAACATCATCATCATCATCATACGTCTGCTGGTTACGATAATATAGTAAAATTAAAAACGGTATATTTTAAATTTGATATTTTACAAAATACAAATACAAAATCTTTGCCTCCTAGATATTTCAGACAGCTATCCAAGACTTTCTACTATTTCTACCCATCTATCTGTTCGACCTATTGCGCACTTTCTACCGCTCGTGTTCTACTCCAAAACCCCTACTTTGCGTAACTGCAAACTTAAAATGCGGAAATACATTGATATTAACTAAACTGTACACAACACAGACTATGACCACTGTGAACCAGATTCTATAGTTTATAGTACAGGGTCTATCCTAGCTGACCTAGGACAAATTGCATCAGAAGCGAATTTGGTATCATTGTATTCAGGGGAAAAAACTAAATAGCCCATAAAGAATGCCCTAAAATTCCCATAGAGTGGGTGGATCTAATCATCCCCTCAATGAAAATATAATAAAATTGATTTAAAAAATTATGTTTTTGAAACCTAGTAAACCATGGTATGTAATCAAAGCTTAATAGGTTTGATCAAGGTTTGATCATGACGTTATACGCGTGTCTTTCAAATAAAAAATATTTCAATTGATTAAAATTATTTTTTGGCTAGCAGAGGTCAATGAAGGTCACATTTTGTATTTTTCAATTATAATTTGGAAAAAGTTTTTCTATTGGCACAATAATGTTTAATGTTATATTTTTTCAAAATAGTTTGGTATACGTTTTTCTATTGGCACAATAATGTTTAATGTTATATTTTTGCAATATAATTTAGAATACGTTTTTCGATTGGCACAATAATGTTTAATGTTACTAACTAGTAAATATGTCACACTTGATAAGGCATAAGTCAATCGTGGCCGAAAAAGGTTACTACACCATATTCGCTTCTGTTGCAATTTGTCCTAGATTCGGACTCAAATTTGCGGATAGACCCCGGATAATTAGTTAAGTTCATTTTCTTTATTCACTTTGATCATACATCGTAGGATACGTTTCTCGATGAGAGAGTTTGAATTACTTTACTGTATCTATATCTAGTTAACAAATTAACATCATAATTATATTAATTATAATGTACACTGTTATGTAGTAGTAGGAATAATAATAATTGTGTAAGTCCGGCGATAGTTATCAATCAGTCGATCAAAACTGACAATAAGTATCGGGACAAATGATAGACTATTTATCCTGAGGAGTACTGTTTTGAGGAGGGTTATGAAGGTTCTACGTTACAATCACAAAATCAATGATTAAAACTAACACTTTTTAATAAAAAGAAGACACATAGAACCCCTTCATAATAATATGATGTTAAAAATCCGCACAAATTATTGCTTTATCCTGCAACACTTCCATCTTACATGGTGGTCAAGATAAGAGAGAGTTTAATGATTACTAACACACTGGATAACAATGGTGGGAGGAGAGGGGCGGCCCTTCCTGCCTAGGGCCCCAGTTAGGTTCTCACATGTTAAAGCATAGAGGTACAGTTTGCATTAAATACTGAATGCAACACCCCATCTCCCGTCGTTGCAAACAAGGCTGGAGTACTTGTGACGTTTTACTGTACTGCTTTCTGTGCAGTACGGTTACGTAAGATAGATTACAAATCACGTTGGCTATGATAGCAACCAGCCAGGTGCTTCGATTTGAAATAACAATATTATCATGAGAACAAATGCCCCACCGGTCTACAATCATTGATAAGGTAAATCAATATTGATTGGAATCAATATTTATTTTTCCCATCAATGGTAACTGATGATGATTTGGACTGGCCAAATCCATGTCAGCTACTTTGGCTGTGACTAACTATGACTAGCACTGTTGATAAGTTATGCCAAAATACTATTGATAATGATTGATAATCAATAA
This sequence comes from Sweltsa coloradensis, assembly GCA_024449915.1. Lineage (NCBI taxonomy): Eukaryota > Metazoa > Arthropoda > Insecta > Plecoptera > Chloroperlidae > Sweltsa > Sweltsa coloradensis. The sequence continues at coordinate 68,668 of JAMZAV010001279.1, read as the reverse complement.
TCGAAAATTAATGATCGAAAATCCTCACCATATTATAATTGTATTCATAAATAACTCAACGAAATCACAAAGGTTGGTGAAAGGCATGATAAAGAAACAAAATTTCATTATAAACCCAAAGATAAAAGTGCCTACACAATAGAGAGGCCATAGGGGCAGACGGCCGCCATGTTTTTGCCAAATATTTTTTTAGTTTCGTCAACTGCCGTAAAAGAAAACAAATTTGGCTTGAAACAGACGTAAAAAGTTGGTCTGTTGTAGGCCACATTTGTTTTTCAAGTCTGTTTCAAGCCAAATTTGTTTACTTTTACGGCAGTTGACGAAACTACAAATTGATTTGGCAAAAACATGGCGGCCGGGAGTACTGTGTGGCCGCTCTCTTGTGTAGGGTTTATTCAGGCTCGCTACTCGGGAGTGTAGCCCTATAGGTACACTACTAGCGCTGTAGAGCGCTCCAGAGGACGATTATGGCGGATCCTTGAGGTACAAAGTGACCATCGACGGACGAGACAGGTGCATTAAGATCAACAGGTGTAGTAGTTTGTGATGCTATTTATTATTTAGAAACACATATGAATACACAAGATGTGAGTGAGCTACATGGTATCTAGACAGAGACCTTCATGCCAACCAGGACGTCACCCAGACGTCTGATGAACTGCCTAAGGCATAACTATCCAATAGGCGTTACTCTACAACAGGGATAGGTCGCCCCCGTTAAACTTGAAGACAGATATAGAGTCCCACAACTTTCATACAAAGGCGCATTATTGTACAAAAGAAGCAACTCTTGTAGTCAATTTAACGCCTATTAACTCAGGAAATGAACACTTCTAAACTATTTTACAATGTTGCCAAATCGCCAAACTGCTTTCGGACAGTTACTTACAATAGCTTATAACAGGTATATTGGCAACTGTGTAAGAGGCGGTGGATGGAGTAGGACCCCTGGAGATTGACATCAACCCTTTTTCCGCTTGGCTGATTTGGAGAAATGGGACTCTATATCTGTCTTCAACTTTACCAACCAACCGCTAGGCCCGAGAAGGGTTGTGAATGAAAAGCCTAGCAGCAGGCAGACAATGAACGGGGCGACCGATACGGTCTCGTCCGTCGATGGTCACTCTGTACCTCAAGAATGGACAGACTTTAGTGTTTGCGCTGGTAACTTAAAAGACCGGTGCACATAACTTAAGGTTAAAGGTTTAAGGTTTAAGGTTTATGGTTTAACGAAGTTGAAACATGCCCAATGCGTTATCGCGTTCACATGATTTCCTAAGGTTTAGGGTCTAAGGTTTAACAAGATGAAAATATTTCAACTTCTTAGCTCTTAAACACTAAACCCAGCCAATGAGAAGCGAGCTCTCATAAATCCGGCCAATGGTAGCGTGCGTACTACAGTTTGTCTCACCTTATCCTGAGCCCGGCGTTTTAGGGTTCAAAGAAACTAGGATGTCTCCTTTTCTATTATGAAAGGTTGTAAATCCGTCCGAATTTGACGGGAAGGATGGGCCTCTCCGTAATAACAAAGTACAATCACATCCGATGCAAGTTGGTTGCAACCTCCCGAGTATCGAAAATCACTTGTATGTAGGCCTGGGTTTAGTGGTTTACTCTTTTTGCTGCGTCTATACATTACTATAATGCCGCGCAAGTCCATCAATATCATCCCCATACAGGATATAGGGCCAAGGTCGCACTGGATCAATGGCGAAACGTCGGGGTAGGCATTGAGACAGTGTCTACCCTACTCAAAAAATTAATAACGAAAAAAAAAAATAATATTCTAAACGCTGTTTTACAAGTGAGAAATGGTTTTCAAACGTATGCGGGCAAAGCAACGAATGAACGCGTTACCTTTCTGCGCGGATGTGGACTCTTTCCATGCCTATGCACTACTTTTGAGACAACTAGGATTCTGTCTCCGAGCCTTCCCCTATTACACCCACAACTCTATGGCCCAGCGCTTGTCCACTCCCCTCCACTTCCCCTCCTTCTTCGCAAGTAGCATAGGCAAATGAGACATGTCTCCTCGCGCTTCAGCTCGTGTTTCGGCTGCATTTTCGATTGTTGCGCGCATGGATACTATTATACACTTGAATAAGCGCGCGAGCGTGCTCGAATAAGTGTTACAGCCTTACAGCTTGAGTTGTTTTGTTATATTTAATATTATTCTGATTCTGAAAGGGCTCCAAAATTGCAAAAATATAATAGGGAGGATCGACAAAATGAAGTTTCCACTGTACAAAAACAACGTTATTTTGTTATTGCTTTCCGACTAATACTTTTTCTACAACGCACCAAACGCATTCTAAGACCTTGATTTTCAAAAATTTCGCCTGCGGCGCTGATGTTGGGGGGCTCTGCCCCCCAAACCCCCCGTGCTTGGTTCCTTTCCCACGAATATACATGTACCAAAAGAAACATGATTCGTCTGTGTCTACCCTGTAAAATGTTCACGCTTCGCCACTGCCTGGATGTGACTGTACTTTACTGCTCTGCGGAGTCCACTTCAGCTGTCAAACTGTGATAGGTTTACAACCTGACCACCACTGTCTGCGCTCTTTGAACCCACAAAACGCCGGGCTCTAGTTAAGATGAGACAAACTGTAGTAACGTTATGGAAAAACATTTCTTAGACCACAAACCATAAAGCTTTAAACCTAAAACCTTCGGAAAATATGTGCACCGGCCTTAAAACAAACGCAAAAAGGAAAGGCGCTACCTGGATATTCTAGGCCTGCGAGTTTGTTTCTAATTTCTCTTGTGTCTTCCAGGTTCAGTTCGACAACATCATGGGTGACTTCTCTGACGTGGTCAACGAGATGCTCAATGAGTACGCCCCCGTGTACTGGGCAGCGCATGAGGCCGAGATAGAGGGTCTGCTGGGCGGCGTCATCCTGGACCTGGTGCAAGGCCTGATGGCGGGGGGTGGAGGGGAGGCCCCTCCCGCGCTCACACGAGACCAGCTAGACAAGATGGTGGCCCAGGTAGCGCACCACGCGGCCTTGGCGATCATCCAGGAGGCCTTCTAGAGGGCGGTGTATGCCCCCGTGTACTGGGCAGCGCATGAGGCCGAGATAGAGGGTCTGCTGGGCGGCGTCATCCTGGACCTGGTGCAAGGCCTGATGGCGGGGGGTGGAGGGGAGGCCCCTCCCGCGCTCACACGAGACCAGCTAGACAAGATGGTGGCCCAGGTAGCGCACCACGCGGCCTTGGCGATCATCCAGGAGGCCTTCTAGAGGGCGGTGTTATCACGAGAGTTTCAGATGACGTCACACCATTGATATTTAACTACTGTTGGCTAGATTAGCAGTCGGTGGTCCACTTCCGTAACAATTAGAAGCCATCTTGAAATCCCAGTTTGTGTGTTAATTAAATGGGAGCGATTTTTAGACCGAATATTTTTAAAGATGGCCGCCAGTTTGACAGGTTTGCATACTAGCCTTTAACATTAAATGATTTCTAAATTCCCTTATGCAATAAGTTCGTATTGTTTCTGTTTGTTTAATACCATGCTGCACAAGCTAAAACCATATCAAACAATCCAGTAAAATACTTTATTGCTTTAAAAAAGCATAAATTAAAACGCCAAATCGCCATCTTGAACTGGATTTTCGACGCTTCAATTTGCTACGCTCGCGCCTGTGCGGAAGTATTGGACACTGCTAATCTAGCCTACAATAGGGGTTTAATATCAATGCGTCACACCGACTGGCATGGCCGATTCGTGGGCTACATATAAACACATTTCTCCATTTGGTTAGTCGGGAAACACTCCCGTAGGTGTAATTGTTTTTATTTACTACAATTGAGAAATTAAAAAAGTCCGCCCGACCGAGAAAAAAATATAAATAAATAAATAAATAAATAAATAAATAAAATATAAACACATGTTAAAAGGGTGGATTTTAATGAAGATTCCTTAAAAGTTGCATGCCATTTTGGTAGTTCAAAACAATCGAATAAATATTCCATAGGAAACAATGAAAATTGCAAAGCAAGCACTGTTTTTTAAAAACAATTAAAATCTTGAACCCTGTAAAAGCAGGTCTTAGGCCATGCCATCTGGCCACTTTTGACGCTTTAGAAATAGACCTATCGTTTTGTGACTGACAAAATGTATTGTGTACTGCGCAGCACAAAGCCTATCAAAGCCTGCCTGAAACACTTGTATACATCCGGAGCTGATTATACCTTACTCAAAGCACAACCAACAACATAATAAGGATAATAAGAATGTTAATAATAATAACTGCATAATACCAAGAATGCTATATGACAACATTAAAGAAATTGATCATCAACCCAAAAAAAATCGAGACTCAAGAGGCAGTAATTTTCAACACCTGTAGAATTGTTCATAAATTTCTAAAATAAGAATGATACTTCGAGATTCCGAGACAGCTTCCATCCTGATGTAGTTTTCGTGGTTTCTCACAGTCCGAAGAGCAAATGCTAAAATGGCGACGAGAAAAAATCGGCCACTACCGTACACAGCAAAAAGTAAACATCATCTACTAACAATATAATAAATCATTTATTTTAGTTAGAGTTAAGACAAAGTAACTTTGTATGTAATGTAGGTACACATGGAAGTAAACATTACATAATACTGTACAACATGTTAGCTCCGGTTTTGACCGAGTTTGTATAAAATACATTCAATAAAATAATAATTATATTATGCTCGTACCTTATTTTTACTTACCCAAGCCAAGTTATTAGGATTCAATCCACTGCCACCTAGAGACTGGACCGTCTGGCACTTTCTCACCGGTAGCGCAGCGTCAAAACCTGCTCATTAAGAACGGGCTAGATTACTCAGGTGCCTTACCGCAACGTCCGTGCCCAAGAAACGCAGTTTTTAATAAGCGTCCGGATGTGTGTCTAGGCCTCATTCCTAGAACGTTGCATTTTCCACAGTTTGTATCTCTCTTTAACATTATCTTTCAATCCCTACAAACTCGATTTGTTTATTATGAAAACAATAGGGTCCTTTTTAACAATTATATAATATTATGTTTAAAAACATAAATTAACGTCGAAATCGCCCTTGCTTTAGCAGTCATCGTCACCCGCCTTGTTGATGTGGAGCGTCAGGGCCCTATAGGTTTGCTAAAGCATCGTACTAGTGGACTCAGGGCCGTTACACATATAACCGTGGCTCATTAGTAGAGTCATTTGACACTTTTGTGACCGTTGATAGTTTAATGACGTTTTTCAAGGAATTTAGTCCTCTACAGAAGGTTTTATAAAAAAAAAAAATAATAAGCCCCAACCCTGCGAAATGTGATAACCCACAGGGCCAAATCCAATAATGGCGGTCGTTTACAATCTGAAAATTCTTTCAATTGGTTTAAGCAACTAGAGATCGCGTATTATGGGTTTTAATGTTTTTAGGTCGAGGAATTCGTTTCTGAAGCGGTTGGCATTTGACCCACTTTTTAAAAGCTTTAATCCAGATGCCTCATTTGCGCTTGGAATAGCCAGTTTCTCGAAATCGTTAGTAGAACTTTCAATATAAGACTCGAATGAAAGCCGCACCCAACTAATTTAAGCATCTGAAACAAGTCTCAGATAGTGCTCTATAACTAATCATGCAACCAATTACACAATAAGGATAAAAATGTCTCTTTATAGCAATTTACAAGAATTTTTAAAGTTTGAACAAGAATGGTATGGCACATGAATTGAGAGACAATGAATCTTCTCAACGGATTGTCCTCTAAAGTTTTTATAAAAATTTTAACCCCTCCCATCAAGAAAACGTTGGGGATACCCCGCAGGCCCAAAATCCAATATTTCGGCCGTTTACCCACATCTGAGCATTTTGCAAAATGGTTTACCCTAGAAAAATCGCGATAGGTTTAAGGGGAGGAATCGTTTCTAATCATAGTATGCGATTAGACCCATTTTTTAAAGCTTTGAATCCAAATGGCGTCGTATTGAGCTGGAATAGCCAGTTTCATCAAATCTAGTAGAACTTCATTTATGACTCGAATAAAGCCCTTTCAATAAATTTAATAATTACAGAAGATCTCAGATAGCTCATTAAATTCTAACTAATTGGTTCAAACTTCAATCCAATACACGAGAACATGACCGCTTGCCCTTTCTAGACAATTTAGCGATTTCTAAAGGCCTGTGATAAGAGTGGCTATGGCACATGAATGAGAGACAATGACGATTCTCAACGGATGTGTCGCTTAAGAAGCTCTAAGAAGCTCTTATCCAAAGAGATTACAAGAATCTTGAGCAGTGGAAGTCTGGAGCTAGAGTTACAAGTCAGAGCAATATGAAAGCATTTGTCCTCTCAAAATCTATGCTGAAAGCGCAGATGGGTACCTGCGCGCAAGCCATAGCTTCGAAGGGGACAAAATGAGAACAAGAGTACGATTCGACTCCCACTGATACGACTCGTTTGGTTTTCTCCAGGTGTCAAGACGAATTACATTGTGTATTGCCAGCTCCATTACCGAGCTGCTAGAATATCCGTCCCCATTGGTCCTGGCTGGGAAATTCCTAATGGAAGCCGACAGTGCGCCACACCTACCCCCTTGCCCAGCAGCTCAAACTCGTGGTTGTCCAGATGACAGAGGTGAAGATAGTTACAGTGATGGATTGAGAAGGTGAGTGGAGAGTCAACAGATTCAGACAACAGTAATGGTGAATGTAGGAGCACTAATGATTGTAGTCTAATTAAGAGATGTTATTGGAAGTTGTGCTTCAAGGAAAGTCTAGTCTCTACTGTCAATTATTCAAAATTATGTGAACAGGCTTTCATCGAGTCTTATATGAAAGTTCTAACTACGATTTCGAGAAACTGGCTATTCCAAGCTGCAAACGACGCCATCTTGGATTCAAAACTTTAAAAAATGGTCTAATCGCCAAACCGACTTCAGAACGAATTCCTCGACCCTCAAAACCATTAAAATCCACATACTACGCGATACTCTAGGCTAAACCATTGCAAAGATAGTGTCAGGTGTAAACGGCACTGCCATATTGGATTTTGGGCCCTTGGCGGGGTATGCCCCACTTCGCGAGGGGCATGGGGCTAAATTTTATAAAACCTTCTTAGAGAGACAAATCCGTTAGATAATCGTCATTGTCCTCTCACGGTCACAAAAGTGGCGTAAATGACCCTACTTCTGCGGAAAGCTTTATGTGCAAAGCCCAAAAACGCACAGTGTATTCTTGGTCACCCTCATTTTAAAAATCAAAATCATTTTAAATTAATGAATTATGGCTGAAATTTGGAATGAATGACTGTGACAGAATTTGTGATAGTACTAAGAATGACATAAACAAAAATTGGTAAAAAATAATAATATGCTCTTTCAAGGCAGTTTTGTTTTTTCAATTTTTATTTTTTTAAGAAGGTAGTTAGAACAGTATGGTTCTAGGGCGACGAGATGGTGGAATGTGTACTTACTGGTTCAAATGAAGAACTAAGACTATAAAAGAATGTTGGAAGGCATCCTTGGATTATTAGGTTTCAGAATGGAAGACATATTTTATGCAGCTTAAATTTACGACCTGTCGGCCATTTTATGGAAAACGCTCAATGCATTCTTGTTTATTTAATATTTTTTTCAATTCTTGTTTAGATTTATTTTCTGAGTGGTAATAAATATTAACAATTCCTTCCACCTGGGAGTGTTTCCATCCACACTGAGAGATGATACACTGATTGATGATAACATTACATATACACGCGGCACCTCCACCAACAAGATTTGTATGTTTGTGTTTATCTACGGTCTGCATATATTTGTTACTCCCATAGGTGAACCCGTGTAGGTTTTTAAGACTTAAGACTGTCGGTTAAGCTCGAGAAAACCAGGCTTTGACGCAGAACGCAGAGGTAAATTTAGGATCACTTGGAAGCTCTATCATTTGTCCTATCCTGTTGTGGTTTACACCAAAATGTTAAGTAAGAATGTGAAATAGTTGGTATCAAGGCACATTTTCCAAATACTGCTCACTTTTCTTATTAACTGACCATAAATATGACACCAAACAGTTAATTTGTAGTAATTTCCCAATTTTGTGTAAGAGATAATTATTTGAAATTTCAAAATCGGCTTTGATAGAGACACGCGCTCATCCTTTGTGAACAGCCTTCCAAACATGCAGATTTTTTGGATGAAAATTAAAGATCAAAAAGCGGTACGTTCTGTATATTATGAAATTAGCTGGATTTGACGATCGAGCGTTTTTTTAAATGGATATTTAACATTGTAAAAAATGTTGGCCCGAGCTTGGCAAACAGTCTTAATCATTAATATCTATTTCGTGTTATCTGAAGTCAAGTTGATGCACGTCAAGTCAACGCCGATGATAGACATATTGTTTCAATATTACAAATAAAAGATAAAAGTCAATATTTGATTAATCATTAACTGATTTGGGAGTAGCAAACAAGTTGAATAACAATACACTTCATTGAAGGATGTATGAAATACCTGTGTTATCATCGAGATAAGACTCAAGACTGTTGGAGAATGTTGTGTGTAGCACACACATATTAGCTAGGTGCTGTGACAGTGACACAACCATCTCTGCTGAAACCGTAAGTAAAGGTTTAAATTAAAACGTAACTTAAAAACTTATGACCGAGGCCACTACTTACTTAAAAACGAATTTTCGGGTGAAATTTCCTCACCCATCATCAGGTTGATGCCGACTGGTTCCCTCACCGGCCTGCTCGCTTATCTCCGCCGTGAGTCGCTGCTACGATCGACCTCTCGACTTCGCTCTCGATGGTCGAAATCCACATGGCGCTCAGTTCAAAACCTGGTTGGCTTATAGGATCACTCACACATCGCACCACTGCTGCCTCTTTAATCTTCCTTTTCCACATATTTTCCTCCCGCATGATGCATTTCACCTCCTCCCACTTGTATTCGTGCATAGTCTCTCGGGCATGTTGAACCAATAATGACGATGTAACTATCACTATGTTTCTTAATATTACGTTGATGTTCTCCTATGCGTACCTTCACTGGTCTAGGGCCATCAAATCCCAACTCGACACCTTCTCGCGGTTTGGCCCGTGAATAGGGAGTTTCACTCCTGAAACTAATGGCGAGCTCTGGGTCGTCGTCGGGGAACCCCTTCCCTTTGACTACCTCCCCGTCGGCGACGACAAAGACAACACGGACGGATGATGACACAGACGGAGTCGACCACGACGTGGGGAACCCCTGCCCTCCCCATATGCTTGTGGCTGGTTCTGACCAGCACAGGCCTGTCCACCCCTTGTCCCCCCGCGTCATCCCTTACGTCCCTCCCTTCGTCTCGATTAGCCAAGTTGCATAAATATGAGACGTAAAGCAATATCCAATCAAATCAAATTCACTGGTCTACCTGTTTCCCCCACAAACATCCTACTACATTGACAAGATATTTGGTATATAACATGTCTTGAACTCTGACTGTTATCCTCCGGCTTTACTTTAGTCAACTGAGAACGTAGGGTATAGGAAGACTGGAACACAGTACGGATGTTGAATTTAGCTGTGATACGCCTGAATTTTTCAGAGAATCCCGGAACATACTCTACCACTATGGTTTTCAGAGGTTTAGGTTTGACCCTCTTCTCCTTATTTCCCAAAGGGTTCTTATTCAAAATTCGTCTCACAAGTTTCTCTGGGTACTTGTTGTGCATAAGGCATCCAACAGATAATTCTTCTCCTCTTCCAAAGATTTCGCATCGGAACAATGCGTATATGCCCGTGTCACCAAAGTCTTAACCACGCCCATTTTTACATGCAAGGAGTGATTCGATTCAAAATGTAGGTACTCACGGCGGAGATAAGGGAGCAGGCCGGTGAGGGAACCAGTCGGCATCAACCTGATGATGGGTGAGGACGTTTCACCCGAAAATTCGTTTTTAAGTAAGTAGTGGCCTCGGTCATAAGTTTTTAAGTTACGTTTTAATATTGTTCCGGGCCAATAAGCTCCTTTTATAGAAAGGTTTAAATGTTATATATATTGTTTTGAGTTTATTTTGATCAAGGGCGCGTCAACCGTTAGGTCATATTGCGCCACTCTAGCCTAGGGGATGTGGGAGAAATATCCCATGCTAGTCAGAACCAGCCACGGGGTATTCTCACGTCGTGGTTGTCATCGTCTATGTCATCACTCGTGTCATCGTCGTCGGGGAGGTCGTTAAGGAGAGGGGGAGATGTCATCGATGACGACTGTCAGAGCTCGCGTCTAGTATGAGAGTTAAATACTCCGCTACGTACAAGCTGATGTTTGTGAGATGTACTTTATCTCTTTACTCGCCTGTTACGACTAGCAGGGCCGTGATCTGGGCCGAACTCTACTCCGGGCCCAGGCGGGGGTTATATTGTAACACGGGTTGAGAGCAGTAGCAGTTAGGATGATGATGATTTCTGTTGTTTGCATGCCCTAAGTTAAGGTTATTCGAGGAGATACATGACGATAGAGGTAACTTACAAAACATATGTCTTATGCGGGCTTCGAGCCCACGACCTCATAGAGCCATACGCTTCATATGTCCTCCGTGGACGACGATAGCAGATAGAAGTAGTTTATTACAGGCCACAGTAAATTATACAAGTACAATTTATGCAAACAAAGACAACCATTAATATTACGTAGTCTGATGGTGTTCAAATGTTAGAAAGCGAAGCTTTTGGGTGAAAGGAATTAGCCCAAAAGATATATTTATTTATTTAATTATTTATTTATTTATTTATGTTTTAATTAATTTTTTATATTTAATTGTTTATTTATTTATTTATTTGTTTATTTATTTATCAACGTTTCTATAGTTTTGGAGGGTGTGACATGATACCAATCAAATAGTACACACAGTACTTTTCCAATAGGTTTATCTTCCAAACCAAGTACAATAGTGATCACAAGGTAGTTCAGTTGTCACATTAATATTAAGGGGATGTTAATTAATCTGAATGCAGCTTCCTAGCGATTTTGTTGGATGAGTTTAGGAATTATAGTGGAAGGAGTCTAAAGTCGCAACATAGAATAGAGAATTAAGACTATAGCTGGGTTTCTATGAATGTTCTAAGTACAATAGTGATCACAAGGTAGTTCAGTTGTCACATTCATATTAAGGGAATGCTAATTAATCAGAATGCAGCTTCCTAGCGATTTTGTTTGATGTGTTTAGGAATTATAGTGGAAGGAGTCCAAAGTCGCAACAGAGAATAGAGAATTAGACTATTCGCGTTTAAAAGCAAAGTGGCTGACATCTGGCGGTCAAGTGGAGAACTGCTCTAAGGCAGATACCGGGCGGCTGCATGGCGGCATTCAATGTTAAACCAATGCAATGTTGTAGCGTCACGGTCAACTCCAGAATGAATTTACTCGATCATGTTTATAATTTACCAAGCAAGAAAGGTCATAAAATTAGTAATACACATTTTTGTGATGCGTAATGAAACAAAAAGTCTGAATGTGTATATTATTCCGTGCAATACTGTGGGTTAGGTGGGAGTTCTATTCCTATACCTTGAGACACATGTTTCACAACTTTTATCAGTTTCATGGATACCACCAACCGATAAACGATAAACCATGATGGTAATTAATTTATTACAATGATGTGCTGTAGGCGGTATAGGGCCAAAACGGGCTAAAGAGCTATATACCGTCTTTGGGTTCAACATTCTAAACCCAAAGATACTGTGATGTGAACCATAGTATATATTATGCAAGTCTCGTTAATGGTATAATTGATAATTGGTATAGATATAATATGGAATTTTTGTAATTATCATTTATTATTAATAATAAAAGTCCATAATTATAGTTTTTAAATTTGTGCAGCGCATTGAATGTAAACTATCCTAACTTGATTTTTTTATTCTTATATGCCAAGAGATTTGTACCAACTGCTGCCGTGAACAGTAAATAATTATGCGTAGACTTAATTATTTATGGGCTCATATTATTCGTAATCTCAACCAAAACAACAACAAAACAATTCTAGGACTTAACTAGGCGTAATATTAGTTAACTATGCGTATTAATAATAGTAGGCCTATATATAAAGTTTAGTGAAGGCCGGTGCCATCCATATAACTTACTTAAATTTTTAGCCGCATTTGGGGAGGGGGGGGGGGTCAATGGCGTGACGAACACAAATTTAATAACAAATCGCGAATTTGATAATTTATTCGCGAGGAACCCGCAAAAAATTACTTCCGGGGGGCATGGTGGGGAGGGGGGGGGGGGGGAGAGAATAAATAATTTGTGATATATTTTATATTACATTTTTTCATAGAGGCCTAAGTAAAGGCCAATAATCATAAGAAATTTGCGGTATTGCCATCAAGTTAAAATTACTGAAATACACGTCTCCAAATTACGAGATAAATTCCTTATTTTGTTAGTTATTTTGCAGCTGAGGTTTACATAATATAGTGATTGTCCTACCCCATCGTACTCAACTACTGAAAAGTGGAAATACTTCTAGAACTGATGCTTACAATGAAATATTATGCTTTCAAGCATGAAAACACACTTGCTCCCTATGCAGCCCGTGTTTTTATCTGCCTTCGGACGGTCATGTTGGCATACGACCGTGCTGCTACCTGGTTAGGTTTTAACCGCGAATAGCTGGGTTTCTTTAATGTACCAAGTACAATAGGATCACAAGGTAGTTCAGTTGTCACATTAATATTAAGGGGATGTAATTAATCAGAATGCAGCTTCCTAGCGATTTTTTTGGATGAGTTTAGGAATTATAGTGAAGAGTCCAAAGTCGCAACAGAAAATAGAGAATTAGACTATAGCTGGGTTTCTATTTAATCTACCAAGTACAATAGTGATCACAAGGTAGTTCAGTTGTCACATTAATATTAAGGGGATGTAAATTAATCACAATGCAGCTTCCAAGCGATTTCGTTGGATGATTTTAGGAATTATAGTGGAAGGAGTCCAAAGTCGCAACAGAGAATAGAGAATTAGACTATAGCTGGGTTTCTATTAATGTATTAAGTACAATATTGATCACAAAGTAGTTAAGTTGTCACATATTAAGGGGATGATAATTGATCTGAATGCAGCTTCCTAGCGATTATGTTTGATGAGTTTAGGAATTATAGTGGAAGGAGTCCAAAGTCGCAACAGAGAATAGAGAATTAGACTATAGCTGGGTTTCTATTAATGTACCAAGTACAATAGTGATCACAAGGTAGTTCAGTTGTAACATTAATATTAAGAAGATGTAAATTAATCAGAATGCAGCTTCCTAGCGATTTTGTTGGATGAGTTTAGGAATTATAGTGGAAGGAGTCCAAAGTCGCAACAGAGAATAGAGAATTAGACTATAGCTGGGTTTCTATTAATGTACCAAGTACAATAGTGATCACAAGGTAGTTCAGTTGTCACATTAATATTAAGGGGATGTTAATTAATCAGAATGCAGCTTCCTTGCGATTTTGATGGATGAGTTTAGGAATTATAGTGGAAGGAGTCCAAAGTCGAACAGGAATAGAGAATTTGACCATAGCTGGGTTTCTATTAATGTACCAGGGCCAAATAACTTACATCAAAGTTTCAGATTCTATATTATATAGTATTATATTATTATATAATAATATATTATATACATATAACATAATAATTATATAATATTCTGTCGATGTCTTCTATTCTAAGCTTATTTCCTAATCTAATTCTCTTGCCTAGTGTATTAACCATGAGAGGATACCGACTAGTGCTGCTGCTCGTGGCAGTTTTGGGAACTCTTCAGGAAGGAACTTCAAACAACGATGAAAAATGTAAGTGTATAATTTTTTGTAAACAATGAAGTGATGAATGGTTAAAATAATTATTACGAATGTGATCAGTTTTGAACTTTTTAACCATATTTAATAACAATAAAATTATTTAACAAATTTTAGAAATTGTGACTGAAAGAGCTCTTCATTTCTGCTTCCGTGACCACTGAACAAAATTTCAATCATCTGTCGCGTCAGTGAGTCGAGCGGTAATGCAAGTGATACGTTATGCCTGTTTGTGAATCATTTCTTACTTCATATTTACAGCGATCATTGGTGACATTGAAACAAAAGTGGCAGAAATATTGGGGAAAATAGTCAACAGTCCCCTGGTTAACCCGTACAAAATAGACAACGTTGCCATCGACATCAATTCTGGAGGAACAAAGTAAGTTATCATTAACAATACGTGGGTCGAATCGTGTCCAGCTTGATTGATCGGTGACTTGAATATGCTGGTCTCTAGTTTGTCATTGTTCGCTCGTCGATTACGTCGAGACCTACAGGGTTGGCTTGGTCGGCTTTCAGTTTAATGTCCCCCACTGAAAATCAGTTAAGTGACTGTGACGGAGTGTGTGACTCTAGATATAAGAATTTATTTATTACTGAGATGTTCAATAATTACTGATGAACTGATCAATTATACCTTTTTACTGATTGATGCGTTAAAGCACACATTAAAAAATGTATTTATTGATTCACTCAAATACAGCATTGCTGCAATTTTATATTGAGGTATAGACTCAAATAAATTTAAAAGCATATACAAACATAAAACATATCAAATCCAAATATATAAATTCAAAATATCAAAATGGACCGCCAAGGGGGTTTCACATACGCTTCTGCCATTAAGTAAAAGTCATTTAAGTCCTGTAGTTTCAGTAGTTTCTACTAGCTCTCCTCTTGATACTTCATTATGTCCTTTCTTTCGTATCCACTTCTTTGATATTGATCAGCTGTTTATATATTTCTCTTGCGAGTCTTGTTGCCCCTTATTGTTTCTTTTGTTTCACGATGATAGGGCAATGGTCAAACTAATCTCCCACCAGAGCGCAGAACGATCGTGGTTTGAACACAGTTGTCTTTACGTTGATAAAATAGGAATTTTCACAACATTTTGAGGGCAGTGCATTATTGTTGTGGTGGGTGACAGATTTCCCCCCAGAGTGCAGGACGATCGACGTTTGGTCACTGCCCTGTGTAAGTTCCACTGGAACCAAAATGTAAAGAGTCCTGTGGTCACTCCCCGATCATGCGATCCTGGCGGAGAATCGAGGCGAACTAGCTTGGCATTCATTACCCTACCATTAAAACATATTAAAAGTGATATCTGAGAATTAAGAAAATCACAATAAAAATGTAATAAAAACTCAAGTTAACGATACCTTAGGTTCTCTTTAGTAGCTCTCACTTTTGAAAAGACAAATTACGATAAATTTTGTTTGCAAACAATAAAATCTTTTTTTAAGCTGACCCTCCCAGAAATGTTTGAAAATTATATCGCCGTCTTTAATTTTGTGCAATTTGAATTCATTTTTTTAGTGAAACCAACTACGTTTTTTGAATATGTATGATAAAATTAATGTCTGTTAGTTGTCAAACTTCACATGCATCCTGGAGCAACAGTGTTTCTAATATAACCAGGTCTGAATGCCAGGAGTAAATCATAGACGCGGAGATCGGTAGCATACGAGGATTTTACTTTAAGCTATCCAGATTTCCAAATGCCTTATGGACTTGAACATCTATTGAAATAAATTTTTAATTTCTGATCCGTCCGGCATGAATGCAGGCACACATCAACGGGTTGGGGATGGTATCTCTGAGGGAATATAAGGACACCATGGACTTGTTCTCGCCCAAGCTTGTGGCCAGAGGGACGTACAAACTTGAGGGGGTCCTTGCCGGCATTCTGAACCTAGACGCAGGCGGAGACTTCCGGTGAGTGACATTCATACGACAGAACCTGGATCTTATTAACTACGTTAACAGAGAAGCGCGTATGGATGTTCGTGTGTTAAAAGTTTCTGGGACTCACCGCCCTAGAAATGTAGCGTTCTCACCGCCCAAAAGTATGTAACTGGATGTAGTCAAATCCATGCCAAGTAATTTAATATATTCTTATAGTTTGCCTGAGGCATGAGCTTACACCTAATAATGATAATATCTAATATAAAAATGTATATACGAATAATACCATACTTATCTGCAAATTAGTATATTCAGTATTGTACTTTGTTTGGTACATTGGTTGATTACCGACGCTAAGCCGGGGAAACTTCTTTATCGTTTCTGGTTGCCATGGTAACCAAGACCTGGGGCTCACTGCCTTTGCTAGGATTCTGATAGGAACTGTCAGGGAACCATTTTTTTTTTTCGACGAGAGTTTCAGGAAGGCTGTGGCTGGCGGTGCAGTATCTACTAACTTTGGCCGACTGAAAAGGACATCACCACCCTAGGATTTCCCGGGAATGTAAACAACCTAATTTTTTCCCCAGTATTAAAGAATCGTGACAGTTTATCAATCTCATTTGGTTTTGAGGTCATCAAACACACTATACATACGTGTTACTAACCAAAATTTATTTTATGTTTCAACAAGAATGTTTACTTTGACTTCATGCTTGTAGAAGAAAAACCATGAAACACGATGGTGGTTTTTGGTTTTGTCTAAACACTATTATATCTTCGGCAACAGAGGTCGGCAAGGACGGGAAGAGTGCGCAATGTCTACGTCACTATTGGCGGCTGCGCGCGCACCCACTGTTATTATTGTTTTAAATGGTCTGTCGTTACTTACTGTTACCAGGTAGCGACTTCTAGTTTTCTGCATTATTCATGAAAACAAATTAGGTTGTTTACATTCCCGGGAAATCCCAGGGTTGTGTTGTCCTTTCACATTGCTACCATAGGCGGATAAGAAGAACCACGTATTTTTTCTTCGCCTACACTGATTACAAATTTATATGACATAAAACTATATCTGATAGCTAAGGTTCTTCCAGACATATTCGAATACTTTTTGTCAGCCAGGAAACTGTAGGTCTACTTCTAAAGCGTCGAATGTGGCCAGCTGCCCTTATACCTGCTTTTACACGGTCCCAGCCGGGGGGGGGGGTGTATATTAGTATCTATGGTCCCAGGCGGGGGGGGGGGGTATATTAGTATCTATGGTCCCAGCTTTTAATTGTTTTTCTACTAATCCAGAGGTATAATTTCTATTTTTTTCCGTTCTATTTAGTAAATAACAGACATTTGAATACAGTCGTTCAATTGGTTTGTAATGCCATATTTTAAGTAACGTTGGTGAATAAAACTCACCCTTTAAGCATGTGTTTAATTTTTGTCGGCCATAACAGTCGGTGTGACGTCATCTGAAACTCTCGATTTTAATTTTATTATGATAATAATTGTACATTTCATATTAAAACAACACAATTGTTAGTGTATGTGTCCTTTAGCTAAAACAAAATCAAGTTTACTAATCCTATAAGATAATGAGAAATTTTCGTTATTTAGAAACACATAATAATATGTTATAAATTTTAAATAATAATTGAAATGTAATAAGGTTCATTTCATTATACAGTCAATACTCAATCAATAGTGTCAAATCATAACAGAAAATTTCTTTGAGTGTATCATAAAGGTAATCAATATGACAATAGTAGGCTTTAAGAAAAACTTTGTTTTAATTTCATTCATTCATACATTATTTGATGAAACTTGTGTTATATTTGAATTATCTGAAAAATTAGTTAGGTGTTGTATTTTATTTAAAGATTTAATTAATCTTCTGAATTGAGTGGAATTGGATATAGTTTTTTTAAAGTTTGTAATAAGTTTGTTAGCTGTAAACCACCCATTTGAATCATTTAGTATTTCTTCTGATTTATCCTGAAGAGCTTTGCTTTCATCAGCCTTTATGACTGTGGGGGAAAATCGTCAGCAAAAAGTTCAGTTAATGAAGACGATTAAAAATAAAGGGCCAAGATGACCCTTGTGGTTTAGAGTCCGAAATTGTATCTGAAATCTTAATATTTTCAGCGCTAGTTATTTCTACACATTGTACTCTGTCTGTTAGGTATGAATTTAATAATTTTAGCGCATTACCACGTACTCCATAATATTCTAATTTAGTGAGGAGTATATTGTGATCAACACAGTCACAAGCTTTTGTGAGATAACAGAATATACCCAGAGTATCAATATTTGAATCCATTTCACTAGTTACGTTTAATAGAAATCTTCTAATTGTTCCATATTGTAGTGTTTTTCAAAGTACGCTGGGTCGCGAACATGTTAGCAAATATCTAATCTTTATAATTTTTTTCTATTTTTATTTCAATATTTTGTTTAAGTTTATTTTTAAGTTATGACCTATGATTATTGTAAAATCTAAATGAATACTTTGCTTGTATATTTCATTTCATTCATTTCATATTCATCATTCATGATTAAATGCCGCGAAGGAGTATCCAGCTCTGAGCAAAGTTAGTGTTTGTCTGTTACTACCGTACACAACAACATACATGTGCGAACTGGGATTTTCAACCCTTACTCGATTGAAAACAAAAGAAAGAAATCCTCTCCACAGTCCACCTGAAATGCGAGTAGCATTGACAACAATCGATCCCGATTGGAAATAGCTAGTAAGGGGCAAACAATCGCACCAGTCGCATTAAAGCTGAAGAAGGTATGTAGTTATTAAAACCTTTAAAACCTATTTTTATTTTAATGCACAGAAAATGCGTGTGCCAGTATGTGAATATGTTAACTTATTTGCAAATATAATTATACGTCTTTCCTACTGCTTTGTATTAAGTTAATATTATTGTTTATGGGTCGCCGAAGAAAGAGTGTTATTTTACTGGGTCGCGAACAAAAAAGTTTGAAGAACACTGCCATATTGCACATACACCCAGACTCAAGCTGGTCATGTGGTCATGGTCATGGTCATTGTAATATTAATAAATTTAGGAATTTATTTGTGCTTAATTCTTTCCAATGTTTAGTAATATTTTACTAAAGAAGAGTGACCATATCCTTTCTTGACAATTATGCAAAATTGCATATCGATCGGATGACAACTGGAAGCAGGAATAGTTCCCAAAAAAGTTTGGAAAATGACGCTTCAGTTTGTTACGCTCGCCCCTGTGGCGATCTAGCCTACTATTTTATTGTAAGCCACATTTGTTTTCTTTGCGTCAGTTGACGCACATAAAAACATGGCTGCTTTTATCACTGAATGGCCACTCTCTGGTGTTACTATGTTCTATGTTGTTTCCAGTGTCGAGTTGGAGAACCTGAGCGCTACGGCTGTGGTGTCCATCATGGCCACTCCCTGGTGTTATCTTATACATGCTCTGTGTTCTATGTTGTTTCCAGTGTCGAGTTGGAGAACCTGAGAGCTACGGCTGTGGTGTCCATCATGGCCACTCCCTGGTGTTACTGTGTTCTATGTTGTTTCCAGTGTCGAGTTGGAGAACCTGGACGCTACGGCTGTGGTGTCCATCATGGCCACTCCCTGGTGTTATCTTATACATGCTCTGTTGTTCTATGTTGTTTCCAGTGTCGAGTTGGAGAACCTGGACGCTATACTTGTGGGGGTCATAAGAATCATCCCCAAACCCTACACGGTGACAAACGTGACCATAGACCTCACCCCAGCAGGCAGGTTCTTTGTAAGTGTTTGCTCCATTGGAGTACCATTTAATCTAGTTCAGAAATTCTGCTTATAAAATTGTAACTTTTTGACAATATTTTAATAATAAATTTTAAAAATGGTATTTAGAGTCTACCCACTCAGTTATATAACATATTTTCAGTGGGGGACAGTTTATCAAAGCGACCAAGCCAACCCTGTAGGCCCCGACGCAATCGACGAGTGAGCGATAACCAACCAAAGATCACTATTTTAATAGGAAATATAGCAATCAGTGGTATGGACAGTGCGAACAACCGCGGATCAACGCCAGAATCAACAAGGCTGATTCAGAACAACTTTGAATTTATTATATACCTCGTTGCTAGGACGGCTCCAAAGTCACCGTGTACAAATTTCTAAGACACGAACTGATGGACTTAAATCCAATTGAGAAGTTTAAAAACTTCTGACTTTAACGGGAATCGAGCCCTGGACCTTCTGTATTGGAAGCAGATACGATAACCACAAGACCAACAAGCCACACGAATACTGATTTTTTTTTCGGGGCAATATTTTTTTTTTAATGGGAAATTTTGGATTTGATGTAACCCATTAATTTTAAATAAATCAGTTATTTTCAATGCTTGTCTGGCAAAATGTTTTCTTCTTGATTTTCTTCATGTTTTAACATTTTTGTGGTTCAAATAAAAAGGATTAGGCCTACTAGCCATGCGATTCACAAGATCTAAAAAGCAACAATGAATGAAAATTTTTAAAAATTTGTAGCAATTTTTGTTTCAATTAATTAAAGGTTCCCCCGAAATGCATCGCAATTCATAAACCCCCCAAGTTTAATTGTGAATATCCAGAACATTTATATTTTCTATCATTATCAAGGGTAGGCCCTAGCACGCGACTCTAATTCGGGAGGTCCCGGGTTCAAATCCCGTCGAAACTGGCAATCCTGACTGAAGGTTTTTTCCTAGGGATAGAGTCCTCTTGATCAGCCCTCGGACATCCCTTCACAATTGTCCTATCCGATATATATATTTATATCGTTGCATATGTACTTGCAAGGGACAGTAAGGATTTCTAGTGATTTAAATGTTCTTTACACGATTGAGTTGATTTAAAGGGGTATTTAACCGCTAAAGTCAAAAAATATATTTCATTCAGGCTAACTAGTAATGAATTTAGCAATTAACAGAAAAATTATTGGGGCCACCATGACCTCCCAAAAAAATTGTCAAACATGACATTTTTCGAGCTAGGTCCCATCGGCAAAAATCTCCCATAAGAATCAACATGGGGACGATCTTTATGCCCCGTGACCTTGGAGGATTTTGACCCCAAAAAATATTGGCCATTATTGACGAACTCTGCAGCCTTTTCTGTGTATTATTCTCTATTTATTTTGTTTTGTAATTTGGGCAAGTAGTTTGGTCAAAATATGCTGATTACCAAGATGGGTGTGATTTTGGAATGTATATTTTTGCGTGTTTGAGGGTATATTTGGGCACAGTTTCAAGACACAATGTTATAAAGGGGCATTTTAGATTGGTACTTTGATCTAGTATCTATGTGGACCAAAAAAGAAGCAAGTTAAAGCCGATTTAAAAACCAATTTTCGAAAATTTCTGGATCAAAAACATTGAAAAATTCGTGTTAAATCAGAGTTACAAGATATAATTTTTAACGGTGATTTTAGTGTAGTATTGTGCTATAGATCATGTGGTAAAAATATTTTTTTTAAGGTTTAATATCAACCGTATTGCCCTCTTTTAAAGCTTTTCTTTGCTGTGAATTGAGCAGATTTTAGTAAGTTCAAGTTGCATTGTTTAGTTGTTTTATTACAATCAAATATACCCGAACTGATGTTTCTGGCTACAAATTCCGCATGGTCGTTACATGTGAGATTTTCGTCTAAGCCTCTACATCATTTGTTACCTGGGTTGAAGACCATTATAATATAGTGGTCCCAACGTAACAATGCAGTTGGCTCGAAATTGTATTCCCAACATAACTACTTTGTTAACTCTGATCACGCTAACTCAGCGTGGATCTAGCACACGGAGGAACTCTGTGATCTAGCACAGATAAATTTTGCTTTCGTTGGTAAAGATATTTCTCTTTCATACAAAAAGGTGACATTCCATTTATCGCGCATTCATTCTACACCTACCACTAGAAGCATCTGCATTCTTTCGTTGGAGCTAGTATATTTGTTTTACTCTGATTTTGTTTCAACAAAAGTATCCACCTCAATTGGATTGGACATTGCTTATAGTTATAACGTCTCATATTAATGCACTTTGGCTATTCGAGACGATGAGTGGTGATAGATGAACCCGGTACCGGCACGTAGCCTGCTCCTCTCGAAAAGTACTAAGGGGAACAACGGCGTTACGTCCCATCCCATCCAAAAGGACGGTGTATAACCTTGACAGTCATAGGTTCCTTCACTCACCCGGACTGCCGAGCAGACGGCGAGGAGAACGAAGCCGTTACACTAGCTCCATCTGCTCTAACCAGCGGTATACGTGAGTTTCAGGGCAGAACGGTCACCCATCCCCCTCAAGGCCATCAATAGTCTTATACTTGCCCATCGAAAGGATGCAGATGCTTGGTAGTGGTGGGGGTAGAATGAATACGCGGTAAATGGAGTGTCACCTTTTTGTATGAAAGAGAAATATATTTTACCAACGCAAGCAAAAATTATCTGTGCTAGATCACAGAGTTCCTCGTGGGCTAGATCCACGCTGAGCTAGCGTGAATAGAATTGACACTGTTGTTATGTTATGGGAAAACAATTTCGAGCGGAGCCACATGCATTGTTTCGTTGGGACCACTATATGAGACTAAATATTATAGAATAGTCTTGTAAATTTCTCTATTCTTCCAGGTTCAGTTCGACAACATCCTAGGGGAGCTCTCGGACGCCGTCAACAAGATGGTGAACGAGATCGCCCCCGAGATCTGGACCGAGTACGACACCCAGATAGAGGGTCTGCTGGGCGGCGTCATCCTGGATCTGGTACAAGGCCTGATGGCGGGGGGTGGAGGGGAGGCCCCTCCCGCGATCACACGAGACCAGCTAGACAAGATGGTGGCTCAGGTAGCGCACCACGCGGCCTTGGCGATCATCCAGGAGGCCTTCGTTTGATTCAGCTAGAGGGCGGTGTTCCAGATGACGTCACTCGGACTGTCATTCTCATTCATCTAGAAGGCTGTGTTCTCCAATACATCCAGAGCCAATGAGCCAATGATATTTTACATCTATAGTAGGCTAGATCCGCAGTCTCCAATGCGTCCGTACAGGAGCTGGCGTACCAAATTGAAGCGTCAATCTTCCCTTTTCAAGATGGCGATTTCGCGTTTTGTTTTAGATGCGATTAAGTGTTTTTCTGGATTGTTTTGATATGGTTTTAGCTTGTGCAGCGTGGAATGCACAAACAGAAACAATAAGAAGTTATTGCATGAAGAGAATTTATTAATCATTTGGTGTTTTAATGGCTAATATGCTCACCTGTCAACCTAACAGCCATCTTGAAAAACATTTGGGCTACAAATCGCTCCCATAAACATGCAAACTGACCTTATGAAGGTGGCTCTTAATTGTCACGGAAATGGACCAATGACTGAGGATCTAGCCTACTATAGATGTTAAATATCAGTTAAACATCATTGTCCAGAGTTCACAGTCTCAGTTCTTTCGAAATGGAGGGAAATCAACATTTTTATGTTCTTTTTTCACCCACCGTTAGACAACCAAATGCCCATTTCTCGTAAATCACATATTGTTTCGAGCCAGACCTCAGAGTCCATACAAAATTTCAATTTTAGGTTGATATTTAAAAATTTTGTGTGGCCAAACGGGACCAAAGTAACAAAAAAAACAAAAAGCCAAGATTAAGTATCCTCTTTTTGAGTATGCACAAAAAAGTGTAGGCGTTGTTTCAAAGTACTAACAAACATTTTCGGTCGATGCTAATTTAATTGAGATTTCGAACTTCGTCTAGTCATGTCTAGTCGCACACAATGTTGTTAATATCTACTCCACTGCCTCCTAGATGTTGCTCGTCGTGGCTCGAGCAACATCTAGGAGGCAGTGACCTACTCAAACACAACCGACAGCATAGTAATATGCTAGTTCCTACAAAAACATGAGGCGAACCCGAGACTACCAGCATACTTTATGGAAGGAACTTTTAAGTGATCAAGTTCATAGTTGCAAGGAGAAATTTCCACGTTCCAGTTACAATTAGTAGTCAATTTTGTACTTTGCACCACTTTTCAGTATTCGTTAGCAAACAATCTTGCCGTTCGTTCCGTTACATATAATTTTTTTATCGTATAATGATTATATGCATTTGTACATAAGTATCATCATGATTCGTGACCCTACCGCTCGCCGTGCTCCATGACAGCCGTATGCATATGCTTGCAAGTTGCACGTCTGTCACTCTGCAGTCGCATTTAAACAAACTTGAAAATAAAAGGGAACTTTTTAAAGGTTAGGGTGTAAAAAGGAACTTTACTTTATAAAAGTAATTTTTTTAATTGATAAAGTGAATCGTTTAAAGTTTGTTTTCAAAAGGAACTTCACAAAGTATGCTGACCAGTGAGTGACCAGCTTAGCCAATGACTGCGTCCGATTCTAGCCGAAGATCTTAGATTATATCGCTTTAGGTCGAAAAGGATCGACACTGCAACCCGATCAGGGTCCACTAGATACCCAACACCCATAAGTATCTAGTGGGCTCTGCAACCCGATCAGGGTCCACTAGATACCCAACACCCATAAGTATCTAGTGGGCTCTGCAACCCGATCACTCAAGAAGTATTTGGAGAACACGGAAACATCTGGTCAAAAAAATGGGAAACACAATAATATACTGGTTATTGTCAAACACTGTATGTTTACATTGTACAACATGTAACCAAATCCAATAAATTATCTTATCATATCATTGTAATTATATCTGAATCTTGAATTTTTAAACGACAAAGTAATAAAATAAAATAATTAAGTTTATACTAAAAAAAAAAAAATGTATACATGAATTGTGTTTGTTTGTATTTGCAAAACTTGGGAATAGATTAGTTGCACCAACAACTTAGAAGTACCGTGGTTACGGATGTGGATGGATTTTTACAATGCATGAAACAAGCTAAGTATAAGAATTTGTTTT
Organism: Sweltsa coloradensis; assembly: GCA_024449915.1. Taxonomy (NCBI): domain Eukaryota; kingdom Metazoa; phylum Arthropoda; class Insecta; order Plecoptera; family Chloroperlidae; genus Sweltsa; species Sweltsa coloradensis. The sequence continues at coordinate 44,039 of JAMZAV010001279.1, read as the reverse complement.
ATTAAGTTCAACATTTTAAAAGTAAATATAATATTTAAAGCTGAATAAGCACACGAAGAAGCAAACAGCTAGAGTGTCGTGACAACCCTTCTTAGCGATTCTGTAAGGGAGACCGAGGTAGGCCCTTAGAGTGTTCTTATATAACACATGAGTTTGTGATTTATAGTATTTAAATAATATTGCTCTAAATTTTAAACTGTCATATCATTGAATTCAAACGCAATATATCACTATTAGGTTCCATGTAGGCTAAAGAGGGTATGGACATGTCATATACTGGCCGACTTGTCCTGCCATGGGACAGGTAATAACAATAAAATCAATCAATCAAAGTCATAACTATCCAGACAGAATGTGGACGTTTTTCACAACTTATACAAATATAATCAATCAATACTTTATATAAACCACAAATCAAAACCTGGTAATTAACTTCCACTGTCCTATATTAATCATTTTAAACTTATAAATTAGGGCATAAAATCACACCTTGCTCGTTCAATATCCGTGGCCTAATTAACAAATGAGAATACGTACAGCTTCGTTATGAAGGACGTATCCTGTTGTATTTGAAAGAGATATCGAACCCAGTACTTCCTGCACACATCAGAGGAACCGTACACCGCACAATACATGCAGCTGCGACTTGTACGCACCTAGTGACGTCAGACCGTCGGTATAACCATTCTATACTCAATGGTATAACCCAAAGACACGTGTATATAATTGGATGAGCGAAGCGAAGACTTCAATTTCACTGACCCCAAAAAATTTAGCTCGGGTGTTTTTTTTTTGTTTGTTTGTTTTCCTTTGTTTTTTTTTTCTGTCTCTTTGTTAACTCTCTACCAGGCAAACGGCATATCCGATCTTGATGAAAATCGGAGGGGACCTTCGAAATCTCTGAACTTAGAGGTGTATTGTTTTTGGGTACAATCGAAGAAATATTTCTCTCATGAATATCGTACTTTTACGATTTTTTTCGATTTTAAGTGCGATATTTTCGTGACATTTGGGCCGATTCTGACCAAACGGGTGGGGCATATTTCACATGGACATTAAGGTAATGGTGATGTACCTTTTGAAAGAAAATGTTGAAAAAGTTATCCAGAATCTATAGAAATAAAGGTTTTAATATGAGTTTTTTGAAATGTATAACAATAATTAACAAGTAACTATAGAAACTTGACAACAATCACCTACAATGCGTTCATAAAGCAATCTTCGGACCTACAGATATTTAACATTCTAATTACCCTAGCAATTAGTACTTTATAAAAATTATTCTAATTTAACAAAAATGATTTTGCAATGGAACTTGAAGAAGTAAAGAGATCCCACGCATACCAATTTTTTTTTAAAAAAAAGCTCATCCATCAACGCGACGGGAATTTAGCGTTTTCCTAGTATAGAGAGAGGACATAAATTCCAAACAATACAAATGAAAAACTATCATATACAATATCAATAATTAAATAGGCTACATAGGACTGCAGATAATAATACTAATCTATACCTATCCGATCTCCCAGCGGAATTTTGGTAAACCGTGAGCGTGGAGATTTGTTATACCTTGGTCCCTGCCAAGGAGGTATGAATAATGTAAGCAAATACCGTAATATTAAACGTAGTGTTTTATTACGGTATTTGATGTAAGGAGACAGCATGCGCTATCTGTGGCTGTACAAATGAACGTGGCCGTTTTGAACGTCTCCGATCGAGTTTTTCGCAGTATTTGCTGCTTCTCGTTGGTGCTGACCAATATGGCGGCTACTAAAACAGAGTTTTTCGCAGTATCTACTGCTTCTCGTTGGTGCTGACCAATATGGCGACTACCATCGACGGCCGAAACAGCTGATATTATACTTAAAACATTGATAATAACTCTTGTATCAATATGAGAATGAATAATAAAGAGTTGAAATGTAATTTTAGTTGATGTGCTGCGTTTTTGTTTGTTTTGGAATGCTCATAGCTTTGACAATGGCTTTAATAATACCGAAGACCTTGCTTTGGGTTCGAGGCTTTCGCCGACCACCATTGTCGTTCAAAGTGGCTATGGTTTTCACGGCGACATGCTGTCTCCTTACATTATTCATACCTCCTTGGTCCCTGCATGCAACATGCACTCACCGCCTTCAAAGCTATAACTAGGAAAACCCCGCCGCGTTGTTGGATGAGCGTAATTGGTGCATTGAGCTGCCATACGCGGATTTTCTGTTGTTCTGTGAAAAAATTATTACTTAGTCGAAGATTTTTTTTAATTAAATTAAATAAAATAAAAAATTAACTTAATTTTTTTAATAAATCGTAATTTTTTTTTTAAATCATAAAATTGCAATTTTCATAAGAAATAATTATTCGATTGCGCTCAAATTTAACACGAGTATATTAATTCATAAAATTAAGGTTCTGTGAAAAAATCATTACAAAAGGATAAAGCATGTAGGTGTTACAAGTCAAAGAATTGTTTTAAAAAAGAAAAAACCCGTAAAATTTCGATTTTTATGAGAAATAATTTTTCGATTACGCTCAAATTTCACACGAATATCTTAATTCATAAAATTAAGGTTCTATGAAAAAATCTTTACAATCGGATAAAGCGTGTAGGTGTTATAAGTCGAAGAAATATTTAAAAAATCGAAAAAAATCGTAAAATTGCGTTTTTTATAAGAAAATTTTTTCCGATTGCGCTCAAAAACGTGGCAGTTCTAAGTTCAGAGATTTCGAAGGCCTCCATAAAATTTCATCGCAATCGGAGTATCGGTTTAGCCGGAATCGTGCTGACAAACACACAAAAATACAGAAAAAAAGAAAGAAGGAAAGAAAGAAAAAAAAAAACATTCCGGATTTTTTTCTCCAGTGTAGTGAAATGGAATCTTCGCTTCGCTCGCTACGCTCGCTACGCTCATCCAATTACTTCGTCGAAGATTTTAAAATTAAATTAAATTAAATAAAACATTAACTTTTTTATTTTATTTATTTTTATTAATCGTTAATTAAAAATAAAAAAATGTAAAATTGCGATTTTCATAATAAATAATTATTCGATTGCGCTCAAATTTCACACGAATTTCTTAATTTATGAAATAAAGGTTCTGTGCAAAAATCATTGTAATCGGATTAAGCATGTAGGTGTTTTAAGTCGAAGAAATGTTTTAAAAATCGAAAAAAAATCGTAAAACTGCGATTTTCATGAGAAATAATTTTTCGATTGCGCTCAAAAACGTGGCAGTTCTAAGTTCAGAGATTTCGAAGGCCTCCATAAAATTTCATCGCAATCGGAGTATCGGTTAAGCCGGAATCGTGCTAACAAACAGACAAAAATACAAAAAAAAAGAAAAGAAAAAAAACATTCCGGATTTTTTTCTCCAGTGTAGTGTAATGAAATCTTCACTTCGCTTGCTACGCTCGCTACGCTCATCCAACAAACATGATTCGATAAAAATAATTGATTTAAAAACAAAAGCATTGTCGTTATCCGGTCATCCTTAAACGCAATTAGTTTTTTCATGAAACTTTACAAGTATTTTATACTGTTATTTAAAAATGCTGCCCCGTCCCCGACGATATTGTTATGCTTTTTAATGATTCCGACTGGCGACACCATTATCACATTTTACATATAGGGCCTACTTATTACAAATTATTATTTATGTACCTATTTATTAATAAGTATAAACAATATTTGGACTCATCATGTTCTTTTAATAAATTAATATATTAAATTAAAGCAAAAGTCATATTTCGGGTACTCTCAGTACCCTTAAAAAAGGTAGTTATCTCAGTAGTAATTATAAAATACCTATTTATTGTTATTTTTGTAATTGTTAATATTCCTAATTAATAAGTAACGGTTCTAGTTAAGTATGATAACTTCGGTTTTCACGCCTGCGAATAATCGCCAATCGCATTTGTACCAAAATAAACTTGAAGATAGCATCATAGCATTTTTCTGGGGACAAGCCCCCTCCCCCCGTATGTTTAGAAGTTCTAAATGGAGGTGGGTGTGTCATGTTTTTAAGGGCTTGCTCCTGTACAATTGAAGAGTTCAGCGCGCCACTTACTAACCTGTAGTTCATTGTTGTGTCTGCATTTAGGTAATTTATTAAGTTGTCCTGCTTTGTAAATGAGTTTTTGAACTGAATAGGATAGACGTAAAACAAATAAATAAGTTTTGTAGTCGCAGCGATCCAACGAACGATCTCTTCAATATTCAAAGTGACGTGAGAAAGCAGGGCGCGTCAACCGATGGATCATATTGCACTGTCTCACAAATACACTGAAGAATAAAGTATGAAAATACAAGTACCGGTTTACAGAAAGGTGTTCGTTACTATAACTATTATTATCGTAATTGTGTGAACAAGATATTATTATCTCGTTTTTTCGATTATTATGTACATTTCTGTAACCCCTTTATCCGATATGTAACAGCCGTGCAGGTGCAATATTAATTTTATTGCTATACAAGACACTGTGTTATGGCTATTATATAGATTTTTTTTAAATGTAACAAATCTATGCCATGTAATGAAACTGCTAAATAAACTGAACTGAACTGAAGTAAAATGCATCTTATGATATAATATTATTATAATATAAATGCAGGACAATGGCTAAAATCTTACCTGACGGACAGAAAGCAACTTGTGGTTATCAATAACAACACCCAAACCAAATCAACCTGGCAGACAAACAAGGTTGGAGTTCCCCAGGGCTCTGTCCTAGGGCCCTTGCTTTTTCTGATATACATCAATGACCTTGCAGCATACTGCAACAAAATTGCTGAACAAGAAAATCTTCCACCTCTCACACTCTTGTTCCTAACTCTATTTGCTGACGACACAAGTATAATCATATCATGTCCAGATTCTAAAAATACAAAAGTATGTGCAGAAATAATAATAAATGCAATTGTCACATGGTTTTCAGCTAATCAATTGCACCTGAATGATAAAAAAACACAACTACTTAATTTCAGACTAAAATCAAATATAGCACTGTTAATTCCACACCTAACTGTTCAAAAGGGCACAATAACAACTGTAAGTGAATGTAACTTCTTGGGATTATGCACGGATAACACTTTAACGTGGCAACCACATATTGATAAGCTTTGTAGGCGACTAAACTCTAGCACATATGCTATCCGTATGTTATCCACTCTTGCAAGCTCAGAGATAACTAGAGTAGCTTACTTTGCTAATTTCCACTCAATTCTATCCTATGGAATACTTTCTTGGGGAACAACGTATAAAAACTTGATTAATCGAGTGCTAATTTCGCGAGAAACGTGCCATTAGAATATTAGGCAAGCTTGGGCACCGCGCTAGCTGTCGCGATATGTTTAAAGAGCTCAAAATACTAACAGTTACAAATGTCTACATACACAGCGCAGCTTGCTTTGTGATTGACAACCCGGAACACTTCAAAAACTTAATTCAACATGACCATAATACAAGACACAAAACCTCACTTCAGTATCCCTCCCATAAAACCACTCATCTCGAAAAACATATATACTATATGGGACGAAGAATTTATAATGCTCTTGCGACTAAAATAATAAACCTTGATATATTAAGACCTAACCTTCGAAAGAAACGAATAAAGCAGTTTCTCATAGAAACCCCTTATTATAATCTAGATGAGTTTTTCATGTAAATACATCTTCATACTATACCGGTAGTCTATTGTCACACACTGTCCCGATTGTAAATACCATTTCCTTTCCTTTTGGCAGAATAACTGCACAAACCCACAGTCATTTCAATGTATCAAGTACACATCTACTTAACTAAATAGGTATCTATTGTGTTTCCTTTAATTAATCTTCCATTTCTATGTTTAAATTTTAGAATATTATTTGTATTGTGTATTATATTATTGTTTGTATTTATAATATGTAAAATGGTTAGGTGGAAGAACAATCCATATCGATTGAACCTCACCATTTTTGTTGTAATCATAACATTGTAACAACAGAATAAAGATACTACTACTACAGTTCATATCCCGCGGTTTATCTCAAAATAATTTCAAGCAGCCTGTGTGATACCGAATGTTTAGATGGCGGTGGATTTTCACACGTGCGAGCCGTATGGTGTACTGCTGAATCGTATTTACATCTTGCGTGTTTTTTGACAGATAAGGAGGTTATGTGCATGTGTTTCTAGTCCTCCTCTCAAGCATATTATCTCAATTCAGTAGGCTCAGGACCACGACAGTGTAAATGTAATTCATTACATAATCATAGTTAGTAACGTAGCGAGCAATTAAAAGTGTAATTCTGTGATAAAACGTTCAAAGATGAACGAGCGACGACTCGCTCTTGAGTCTGTGAGGGTGGTCGACTTCGTATGGATAACGTTTCTTCTCGTGTTTGTCCTTCTATTAGAAGGATCAGCATCTTCGTCAAAGTATGATAGAGAAAACTGGGTAAATCCTGATGACATGATCAACTATGATCGGGCCTCGAAGACGATGCTTAGCCTTAAGGCTAGTGACAATAACAGGTTTGTGTATAGCGTAGCCATGGGTCCTAACTCCTAGTAGCCTCTGGTATGGGGGCCTACTTCCAATTAAAAGTGATGTTTCTAGAGCCTACCTAGATTATCCAAGTCATCCAAGCTTTGCTTGCTTAGCCTAGGCATGGGCCTACTCACCAGCATAGGGAATAGGCCTAGGCTTACCCATTGTTTCCTGCATTGTATTACATAACACAGATTGCACATTATGAGCTAGTGACAAGCTATAAACCTATTGAAAGATTTATTACTGGTAGGCTAATGTCTCTAGCTACATTATTGTCCGTTGCTTCATTGTAGTGCAGTCTAACCTTCTGAGGGGCCTATGAAAGGGGCCTCCCTTTCATAGGTCCTAAAAACGTAGGTTTAGCTAGACACGTAGCTACATTTGGTTTTTAGGTCTAGCCTACCAATATGCCCTAGGGGTTGAATGGTCGGCACTTACGTAGTTGGTGTGACCCAACTTTTCATTTTTTTTTTTTTACTCAATCTACAAAACCTTTAACGTCGCTATTTAAAACAGAAAATGACTTTTAATGGAAAAGTACTTTCGTTTAAAATAGCGACGTTAAAGGTTTTGAAGTTTTTTTTGTTACTGTTACATCAAAAACGTGATGATTCTATTTTAGATTTTTGGTGCTGGAATGTAATAAAATAGTAGGGTGAGGTGGGGTAAATATGAGACAAAATCGCATAATTTGAACTCTAGGAGGTACAATATTGAGGACAAAGTTAGGGCTCCTACTTTAGGTGGTAATGTACACCTTTATCAATTCAATTTCAGTGGGCAAACACTCAAACATGATCAGCATATCAAACTGTGCTTGTCACAGAGTGTCTCATAATTTACCTCAGAAACGGGGAAATATGAGACACCCATAGGGAAAAAATGAGACACAGACTTCCAGCACATATTATTTCCCATAGGAAATGAAGGTGTGGTGTTATGAGGCAAAAAATGAGACAGGGGGGTCCAAATATGATACACTGCCATTAGTTTCAACCAGGTTTTTATTATACTTTTTCAATAAAAAAATAGTGAACATTCACAAAGAAAAGTGAGAATATCCAACATCACTTTTTGAATACTGATAACATCTTCCAACACTAACTATTTAAGTATAACTTTGAGACAGAATTTCTGTGCATCTGGCAGCAGTAAGTTGCCGCAAAAGAAATAAAGTTATAGGCAGAACATTAAAAATTATAGGCTATCTTTTCAAACGGTGTACTATTTAAATCAAATTCTGCTTGTAGGCCTACGTGTACTACGGCCTACATGGCAAAACAAAATTGAAAAATATCAGTCTTACACATCAGTAAAGTGGATTCTGTTATGCCTATGGCTTTCATAAACATCTACTTCATCCTTAAATTGGTATTTAATTCTCGCTCCACTTAACTCCACTTTGGGTGTGGACAATTTCTTTATTATATCGTAGTGATTTGTTTGAATTCTATAGTTTGTAGCTGTATAATTTTCTTCAGCTCAAAATATTTTTCTGTCACTCACCATACGAAATGCCATAACAGAGGCTTTGTTATCATTCATAATTTCTTGCACTACACACAGATAGCAGTAAATAGTCTTTTTAGATGCAAAAACGGACTAGAATAGTCATCCACTGCCAGCATAATTTCTGTGTTAACCGGTGGTGTAGTCTGCGAGTTTTCTTCTTCCTCGTCAATCATTTCAACTTCCTGGGCCCCGATTCATGTACATTTTTATCCCGGTATAAGCAGAGTTAGGTGGTATAAGTGCGGTATAACTCCGAATCCAATTCATGAAGACTTATCCCGCCTCGCACGGGATAAGAAAAATATGTAAACAGATGGCGGACATTTTAAATTTTGCGTCTATGTGTCAAACGAGAAAAGTTGTCATTACTCTCATAAAAACAAATCAGAAAACCGTCTCGGGCCTAGGCCCAGATGTAGAAAATTATTCATAATACAACAGTGTAGGCCTAAAGTTCGATTAGGCTATAGGACTAGATACAATTAATACTAACATAACACGTTTGACAAGCCCTTGGCCTCTCCTAGGCAACCCTAGGCCTGCACGACCATGTTTTGACACACATCCCGCACAAATAACTAGTTTTGATTACTAAAAGCCTTATGCAGATGAACAATAGTATGATAGTCCTAGGCTATTCCAAAATTTACGGCAATAATAGGCTACGCCTTTTCTTTTCTTTTAATGATCTCACGCAATCTTCTGTCAATAAATAAAAATGTAAAACAAAAGATGGTGCAAATTTTTAGTGTTCTTTTGCAAATCTGCTGATTTACATGGCTGTGGAATGCAGTGGAAAAAACATTTGTTGTACTTGTTGTTGGATTGAAAATTTCTGATTGGATGAGAGTTGCTCAGACTTAACCAGGCCTTATCCTGCCATGTCCTGCATTATACCGTCCTTATACCACTTATACCCGGGATAAATGTACATGAATCGGGGCCCTGAGGGTTTTGTTTTTCCTTGTCAGTCAGTTTAACTTTGAAATCATCCAAACTATCTCCACTTGGAACCCAAGAAGGGTCGTCATCAGTTTCATCAATATCAACCAATACATTTTTCTTTTATGGCTTCTTTGATTGCCTTTTTCACTTTTACAAGGTGGTTTAGCAACTATTTTCTTTACTTTTGTCTTTTTAGCATTCCTTTCTTCTATTGAAATTAGGAATTCTTCAGTCGTTACTACTTTTGCGTTCATATCAATTTTCCTAACTTGGTTTTTGCTGTGCTGGTGTACGACCAATCTTTTTTAAGCAAAAGTCTCAAAAGACGTAGGTGTCGTCACTGCTAGGTCTAATTGAACTCCCGAAGTACTGGCAATGGGATTTTTCAAGGGTATGCCTACTTATTTCAGATTGGAGATCTTGAGTAGGCCTAGGCCTAACAGAGCTAGGGGTGTCCTCACTACTAGGAATCTCTTGTTGCAGGTCTTCATCATTAGGCATATTTTCTTCAACATTGTTCTCAACCAGGGGGTTTAACGATTTTCTTTAGGCCTAAAGACCTTAGCCCTATATTTTTCTAACAATGTAGGATTCAGACGATATGAAGACTAATCAGTGTATCAAACTGTGCATTTGCACAGCCTACAATATATTATAAAATTTCAATTTAAAGTATATTTTTTTTAATTTATTAATTTATTTATTTATTTATTTAGTCTTGCATCATATTACAATTTCTGATTGTGTAATGCACGTCAATGCATTTGTAAAATATAAAAGTTAAAAATAACATTACAGTTTAAGTAACAGTACAGTACATTGTACTTAGTAGCTATACAATATCAACTTAATTGAAACACTACATCCATCAACAGATACCATATATAGAATATTCCTACAAACACAGTCAAGACACACAATCAAGAATAACTTTCTTGATTGCTGCCCAATATCAACTGACTTCAGAGGTTACTTCCATTCAATTGTTACTGTCCATTCCTCCATAGTATAACCTTCTTAATTCACATGGTGCATGTCAATACATTTAAAAGTTTATAAAGTCTAACAAAATAACATTTATAGATTATTTACAATATAAATACACATAAACGATGTCTCAACATGTTATAGACCTACTTTTTTGGGATTTTAGGTATTCATCCACTGTATAGAATTTTCCCGATCTATAAAAAACTTCTTTAACGTCCCCTTTAAAAACCTCCACCAAGTCAATATCCTTGGAAAATTATCGGCAGCCTATTATATAGTTTCTATTCCCGCATAGGTTTGGGCCCTTTTTCGTACATTGATAGATTATGAGGTGGCATATACATGTTCCTTTCTTCCTCTTGTATTGTGTTATGAACATTATTGTTTTTAGTGTGTCTGTTTTGTGTAGCTTGAGTATAGTATTGTTTTGTACATATACAAGCTTGGTAATGTCATATATTTAGTTTTTAAAATGCCCCCGACAGGATTCTCTGATTTTAAGATTAGCTATCATTCGTTACCGCCCTCTTTTGCAGGACAAAGAGTCTATCTGTGTTTTTCTTTGAAGAATTCCCCCACACGATTATTGCGTAACTTAGATATGTTTCAATCAGTGAGTAATAAACTGTTTTTAAAAGTCCTTGATCTTTATACACTCTTAATTTTCTGAATACATATAGACTGAGCTTATTTTTCTTGCAAGATGGTCAATGTGCACATCCCAAGTCAAATATTCATCTAAGTGTATTCCAAGAGTTTCAGTAGATTCTACTTGTTCTATCCGTGCTCCATTTCCAGTATATATGTTTATATTATGCTGATTCATTGTTTTTTTTCCAGTCTGAAAGATCATACAGTTAGTTTTTTTTATATTTAGTATCAGATTATTTGGCTTCAGCCATTGAGCGATTTCATGAAAGATATGAAACCATTAATTTCTAGTTGTGAGAGATCTGTGTCTGCTAGAAGGGCAGTTGAGTCATCTGCATACAGTATCACCTGCCCATTTATAGTTGATTGTGGCATGTCATTAATTTGCACATTAAAGAAGGTTGGCCCAGAATTGACCCCTGGGGAACTCCAATTTTGATTTCTATTCATCTGATCTTACTTCCATGTGTGTATCCCTATCCACTAAGTTAACAAATTGTCTTCGCCCATGTAGATAGGAATATATCCATTGTAATGCGATTCCCCTAATTCCATATGAGTACAGTTTATTGATGAGGATATCATATTTAACACAATCAAAGGCTTTTGATAGGTCCATGAACATTACCAGTACATATTTGCGATTGTCCATTCCACTAAGTATTGCATCGGTCAAGGCCCCAATAGCAGTTTCAGTTGATCGCCCCTTTCTGAAGCCATGTTGGTCTTTAGCAAGAAGATTGTTATTTTCAAAAAATTTGGTTATTCTGTCGTTCATAGCCATTTCAAAGATCTTAGAGAAAGCATTTAGATTAGAGATTGGTCTATAGTTTCCCATTTCCATACTGTCCCCCTTCTTAAATATGGGTTTTACTCGGGCTACTTTAAGTTCACTTGGAAATATACCTGAGCTAAAAGAGTCGTTTATTAAGTGTGCCAGTGGTTCAGCTAATGGGATACCACATTGCTTAATTAGGTGGCTGGAGATGCCATCCGGTCCTAATGACTTTTTATTTTTCATGCGCCTAATCAATTTAATTATCTCCCTGCTGGTGACATTATTTAATATAAAGTTACACCCAGACTCTGGAATCGATGTGAAATTTGTTCGAGCCAACAGTCTCACTTTTCCCCATCAAGGTGTCTCATGTTTTCCCTTTATGGTGTCTCATTTTTCCCCCCTATACATTTTGGGGTGCACAGTCTTCCGGTTTCTACCTAAATTTTTGTGGTCTAGATATAATGTTTCATTAAAAATGTCTACATGCACCTATATTTACGTCATTAGTAACAACTATTAATTTTCTGAATTTTATCAAAAGTTTCACAAAGTATAAAAAAAGATTTTTGTTAAAAAATACAAGGGCATATGAAAAGTGAAAATAATTTTAAGAAAAAAAGCAAGTACCACTACACCACATATATGAATACATAGACTATGCACATAGTTTTCATGTTAATGCAACATATATGTTTAAATGAATGATTTAACATATAATTTACCAATGTCTCATTTTTAGCCCACTTTTTGACATGCCTCATTTTTACCCCACGTCACCCTACACTTAATGAGTTGTTCTTGACTTATTTCATCAATGGTGAGTGTTTATGTTGATTTTAGTTGGAAAAAACGGTATTGAAAAGTTGGGTCACACCAACTACGTAAGTACCGAATGGGCACCCTTTAGTGTAGGCCTACATATAGCCAGATGCAGGTATTTAGGGTGAAAATAAAAGTCAATTTTTGTTTTTATTATACTCAAAAGCGGTGAATTGGTGGTGAAAATAATTCAACATTTGGTTGAAAGCTCTCTCTCCCCTCCCTGATTTGTTTTGCTTGTTTTGGGTGTGGAACCTTGTAAAATAATTGCAGATTACAATAAAATGAAGTTATGGAAATTCAGAGGCAGGTATTTGTGGTGCAACTTATTTACATCTTTGGTTTTGTTCTGGCCTAAAGCGGTGAATTAGTGTTGAAAATGAGGCACTGTTTCGGTTAAGAATGGACAACTTTTAAACACTTGTAAACTGTGTTGTGTGTGTTAAAGGTTTCGAAGGTTTTTTGTTTTAAAATAGCGACGTTAAAGGTTTTGAAGGTTTTTTTTGTTTAAAATAGCGACGTTAAAGGTTTTGTCAAGTTACTTACAGTGAGTGTACGGCCCGGTGGAAGTAAGATAAGATAAGATAAGATAATTTATTCACCATTGATTCATACATAATACAAATATAGGTTTTGTCAGTAAAGATTGAAAATAGTAATATACAGTAGACACACACATACACACGATATATACAATATATACAAAAGTAGGCCTAATACATAAATATAATATGATATAATATAATATAATATATTATAAGTTGGCCTTCAAAATGAGTAAAAATATTGATAAGTTACAATGATTACAAGCCCTTTATACTAATTTAGCAAAATTAAAATATTTGGTAGGCCAGCACATGAATAAATGGCAATTGGAAAGAATACTGTTTAGGCCTTTATTTATAGATAGAAATTAATACGAGGAGAAAACGCAAGCTTACTCATCAGTGAGGTAGTCGTTAATGGAGTAAAAGCTATTGGTCACAAGGAAAGATTTCAAGTTGTGTTTGAAGGAGGACAGCGAGGGGGAGGTTTTGATGTGATTAGGGAGTTTATTGTAGAGGGTGGATGCAAGATGTTCAGGGCCACGGGAAAAAAGAGTCAAATTGTGTGAGGACCGATGGATATGGAGACTGGCTCTAGTGTAATGAGAATGCACAGAGGTGTTCAGAGGGAACAGATTGCTGTGGGTATGGACAAACAATGCAGTTGTTTGGATTAGGGTACATGCTAGGGTAAGAATTCCCAGTTTCTTGAAGAGTTCTCTACACGAATGCCTTCTAGATACACCTGCTATGATTCGGATGGCTCTCTTCTGAAGAATGAAGATCCGGTTAGCTTGGGGAGAAGCTCCCCAGAACCATATGATAGGTGAGAGTGAACGTGGGCAAAGTATACTAGCAGAAGGACGGGGGAATGTACTATTTGTTTGAGTTTGCGAATTGCGAAGCAACCCGATAATATTTTGTTGGCAACATGGTTAACATGTATGGACCAGTCAAGATTATCGGTTAGCGCTAGGCCTAGGACCTTGGCGGTGTGGGTGCGGGGGATGGTAGTCGAGTCGAGACGGACAAGAGGACTTAGTGGGGGGATCTTATGATGAGTGTGAAAGTAGAGATAAACAGTTTTTGTTCGAACGTGAGATGATGAGTTGATTGCCAAGGCAGTAGGATGACATTTGAGCAACTTGTTTGTTAATTAAGGGGGGAAACTCATGAAAAGGACGATGTTTAGGTAGGGTAAGGAGGTGGCTCGAGTCATCAGCATATTGGATGAGAGTCCCCTCATCTAGGACAGCAGCTTGGTCATTGACATAGAGGATATATGCTAATGGTCCCAGAATAGAACCCTGGGGTACTCCACGTGCTATGGGGAGAGGCTTAGATAGGGTTTTAGTGATGGATTGACCGTTAGATGACTGGAGCTCGACAACCTGGGTGCGACCGGATAGGAAAGAGGATATCCAGCTTAAAGCTGCACCACGGATACCGAGGGTTTCCAGCTTATCTTTGAGAATTGAGTGGTCAATAGTATCGAAGGCCTTGGTCATGTCATAGAACACTTAGTGCTGAAGTGCTTGAACTTTGAAGTGCTGGTGAAAAGTTGGCCATTCTTAACCGAAACAGTACCGAAAAGGATTTATGATTCGTGGTTTTTAGTGGTGAAAATTTCGTTTTGACCATAAATACCTGCCTCTGTAGCCCATAGCCTAACAAAATTATTTAGGCCAAATATCTAGGCCCTGGTTCAATGTCATATGTTATTGTCTTCCAATTAAAATGAATCAATCGTTGTCGGGGACCCTCCCTCTCTTCTCGGCAATCTCCCGGATGACGACTATAGACAACAACGTGAGACTCCCACTTGCCTAGAGCTCCTTGCCTGTGGCTCAATCTGTCCAGCACGGGTTCGTCCACCCTACATTCTCTAGCCTGAGCGTTATCACCCAGCGGACGACACGCCCTTAAACCCAAAATTCTAAACTAAAATCAAAATTGTTTTCAGGGAATCTAAGGTAAATCCTGACCCTACCAATGAGTGCAGAAAAGATGTCGAACACGACCAACTGTTGGAAAAACTCTCAAAATGTGAGAACACTTTGAGCTTATTAGAAACACAGCCGACCTCCGGCATCAATCCTCCTCTGCCGCAACCAGAGTCGGACTCCCAGGAAGACGGCGGGAAAACAACTCGCGGGGGCAGAGCTAAGATGGAGTTCCAGTACATGAGGCGTTTCGTCAACCTGTTGCTCCAGGCTTCGGGGTTGGTCGACGCCAGTCTCTAGGTAGCTAGCAGTGATGTGAATTACCGGTACCGGTACATAATTTATTGTTTGGTAAATTATCTGGTAAATTACTGAGTAACTTTCCTAAACGTGTACAGTGGGAGTGGTGTAGGCCAAGCCAGGAATTCATAAGGGTGGGGGGGAGTTCAACCAATTAATTCAGATGTACCAAATGCCAAGTGCGAGGTCAGGGCAGAAAATTTTCCCCCTTCAGGGTCATTTTGGTGAAAATCTATGCATTTTTGGATGAGCAAAGCAAAGATTCCATTTCACTACACTGTAGAAAAAAATCCGGAATGTTTTTTTTTTCTTTTTTTCCCCCTGTTTTTTTTGTGTTTGTTAACACGATTCCGGCTAAACCGATACTCCAATTGCGATGAAATTTTATGGACGCCTTCGAAATCTCTGAACTTAGAACTGCCACGTTTTTTAGCGCAATCGGAAAATTATTTCTCATGAAAATCACAATTTTACGTTTTTTTTCGATTTAAAAAAAATTTCTTCGACCTTTGACACCTGTATGCTTTATCCGATTTTAATGATTTTTTCACAGAACCTTAATTTTATGAATTGAGATATTTGTGTGAAATTTGAGCCAATCAAATAATTATTTCTTATAAAAATTGCAATTTTACGATTTTTTTTCTTTTTTTAAATTACGATTAATTAAAAATTAAAAAATTTAAGTCAAGTTTTTAATTTAATTTAATTTAATTTTTAAGAAAATCGACTTAGTAATGATTTTTTCACAGAACAACAGAAAATCCGCATGCATGCACCAATTACGCTTATCCAACAACGCGCCTGAAAAAGCGTTTGCGAAGCTTCCTAGTAAAGCATCACAATGATCAACTTTTTTATCTACCAGATACTAAAATCCTCTTTAGATTAGATGGTTATTTGCTTTTAGTATTGCGATAAAACAGTTATTCTATATTCCCCATTGAAAAGTTAAAGTAAACTTTCACCCTTTTTTTGCAAAGGGAGATTTTGTCCCCCCTCTCCCCCCTCCTTGGATACACCACTGAACGTGTAGGCCTACACTCGAGGCTATCAAAGCGTGTACACTAGTAGGCCTACACTCTACTGTACATAGGCCCAAATGCATGATTGATTGTGGATAGCAAAAAAAATTAATTCTATATATTATGTTAAGTATTGTGCTGATATATCAGCCGCAAACTTATGGACAGCCACATTTCTTTTACCAATAAAAGAATAAGGACGATACATAATTACATAATAAATGGTGAACGTCTATCAAGGTGCACGGAAGTAAATGACCTCGGTGTCACAGTAAGTCAAGATTTGTCGTTTAATAAGCATATTTTTAAAATCATTCCTAAATCCATGCGTCTACTGGGGTTTATTAGGAGAAATGTTTTACAAGAATTTTCACCAAAAACTATATGTAGGCTATATTTTTCCATCGTGCGTAGCACCCTTGAATATGCCAGCCCTGTGTGGAACCCTAATAACAGCCATAAAACCAATACTGCCAGTTTAGAAAGTGTGCAGAGGAAACTGATTAAAATGCTTAGTTTTAAGGCGCGGGTTCCTTATCACAGAGATGAGTACATGGACATGTGTTCCGCTGGGGGATTTCTTACTCTACAGCCTAGGCGTAACTGTAACGTCACTGATCATGTATTTCTTTAGAAGATCATACACAATTGCTTTACTGATAATAACTTGTTGGACAGGATAAACTTCCGTGTACCTTCTAGAGCGACTAGGCAAAGGGGCATGTATGTTTTACCAAAATGCTGTATAGATGTTTTTCGTTACACTTGCCTGAATCGTATTCAGGAAGTTTACAATGATCTAGCTCCGTCAGAGCTAGATCCATTAAATGTGTCCCTGGCTTCTTTCAAGAAAGCAATTCGTGATTATGTGTAAATTTTTGAGCGAGCAAAGCGAGCGTCTCCACTTGACTCTTATGGCTCGAATGTCTGTTTTTTTTTTGTTTTTTTTTCTGTTACTGCTTCGATACAGGTCGCACCGTTTCTCTGATCGACCTGAAATTTTGCACACATGTACATACTACCTAGGCGGGTTGCTGTATAGTTTTGTGGCAAAATCGTTCAAAAAGTTAAAAAGTTACATTAAAGTTAATCAAAAGTTTTTTTTTCAAACTAAACGGCGACAAAATCTGAGGTGGCCAAATCATTTAGAATGTCCGTCCGATCACGAATATGTTATTTTTATTTTGATCCGATAAGTAGTGTAGATGGAAATTACATTATAACAAAGTCCCGTTACCATGGCAACGGAAAGTCGCACAGCTTTTTTGGCTCATGATAGCGGTCAAACGGAGGCTCGGATCGAGTTGAAATTTTGACCATCCGCAAGTTTCGTTCCCGATTGAATGCCATTAGTTTTGTGGCAAAATCGTTCAAAAAGTTATAAAGTTACATTAAAGTTAATCTAAAGTTTTTTTTAAAAACTAAACGGCGACAAAATCTGAGGTAGCCAAATCATTTAGAATGTCCGTCCGGTCACGAATATGTTAGTTTTATTTTGATCCGATAAGTAGTGTAGATAGCAATTACATTTTAACAAAAGTAACGTTACCATGGCAACGAAAAGTCGCACAAGAATTCTGGTCACTATGTACTGCCACCTAGAAGAAATCAAGAGTAAAATAGTTTTCCCAAAGAAATGATGTCAAGGTCCTCTAGATGGCGGTGGATTTTATCCATTCTCTCCTATTTTACAAATTTTCAGCTAAATCGGTCAAGACCTAAAAGACTTATTGGTATGTTACATTATGGGAATGTCGTACTCGGGTCGTGTTGCACGTAACAGTGCTCGCTCAACAACGCGTCCAACTGAGCGTTTTCCTAGTAATTTTAATTAAATTTTAAGGTTGACTTTGACTATTAGTAGTAGTAGTAGTAGTAGTAGTATTATTGGATGAGCGTAGCGAGCGAAGCGAAGATTCCATTTCACTACACTGGAGAAAAAAATCCGGAATGTTTTTTTTTTTTTTTTTTTTTTCCTGTATTATTGTGTGTTTGTCAGCACGATTCCGGCTAAACCGATACTCCAATTGCGATGAAATTTTATGGAGGCCTTTGAAATCTCTGAACTTAGAACTGCCACGTTTTTGAGCGCAATCGAAAAAATATTTCTCATGAAAATCGCAATTTTACGATTTTTTTTATTTTTTAAAATTTCTTTGACTTATAACACCTACATGCTTTAACCGATTGTAATAATTTTTTCACACAACCTTAAATTTATGAATTAATATATTCGTGTGAAATTTGAGCGCAATCGAATAATTATTTCTTATGAAAATCGCAATTTTACGATTTTTTTCTTTTTTAAAATTACGATTAATTAAAAAATTAAAAATTAAAGTTTATTTTTTATTTAATTTAAATTAATTTTAAAAAAATCTTCAACTTTGTAATGATTTTTTCACAGAACAACAGAAAATCCGCATAACACATGGCAGCTCAATGCACCAATTACGCTCATCCAACAACGCGGCGGGACTTAAGCGTTTTCCTAGTTATCTTTATTTAGCACTTGGCTATTTTCAGTACATAGGATTACATACAATCGAGAAGAGGATATAATAAGGATAATCAAGATCAGTATTGAACTAAAAACACTGCTGTAACATATGTTACATATGTTACTGTCATGTTTCTTTTCTTTTATTTTTTCTTTTATATGTTTGTACAATGTTCCTGTGTATTTGTCATTTTTGAGTTATGTTTTGCGTGTATGTTTGTACATGTGTCTATGTTTTTATTGTACGTGACTGGTGGGGGGGGGTGGACGAGTGAAGAATGTGCGACAAGGCGTCGTACCCTCTATTGAGCCACTGGCACAATTGTCTCGATTAACTTCTGTGTGTGCCTGTGTAGCCAAAGTTTTAACCTAAATTAAAAACATTGTAGGCATATACAAAATATATGCTGCTGCCTTAATTAATGTCATTGTAGGCACATGTATAGCACATGGCACATTGTAGGCACATAGCCTACGGCTGCTTTAATTAACGACATTCTCCAAAGAAAATGAAGGCATAGGCTTATCTTAAGAAAACTTCGTCTTTCTAACACCCATAGTTGAATTAAAACCATTCTCATTCTCACTTTTTAATTTTTTTTGTCCGCAATTGGTCCCTGTCTGCCTTCAGGGACACACATGTTTGTAGGTGGTCTGCATCCTGGATATGTTCTTTGGCAAAAAAAACTGGCAAGAGAAAGACAAAATTCTAAGGATTTTGAACACTAAAATTGTAATTTTGGTAATTTACCACATTTTTAATTGTATTTTTAAACTGGTCAATTACCGAGAATTGGTAAATTCCCGTTATTAATTTTTACTCGCATTACTAGGTGGGCGAGACCCGTCAGTCTACGATCTCAATCGACGTCACCGCCGAGCATCTGGCAACGCTGCAGCAGTTTGGCGCGACAGGTAGCTCCGTGTCGCTGAACGAGATAGACGACGCCTTGTCGCACATTCTTCACTCGTCCAGCTCTGGGTTCTACGTTCCGCTTGGATGGCTGGAGCGGCTCGCGCACGTGTTTTCCTCCAGAGACGTGAGTACGGTGAAGTGTGTGGCTCGTGGCTAGAGGCTGTGTTTCCAATGAATAGGGTTGGGTTGGGACTTGACATCGATTATTCGATTCGACATCGATGTCGAAGCAAAATTGACTTTCAATTCGACATCAATTTGCCACCTTAAAAATTTTTTTTTAAAAAAGGTTTAAAAAATATAAATACCTAGCCTAAATAAAAATCCCCCCCGTTTAAATTTTGATGTCAATGTGATGTTGACATTATTGATTTGACATTGATTACGAATTTATAATCGAATCCCAATCCTACCAATGAAGAAGGTCCAGGGTTTGATTCCCGCTTTAGGCAGAAGTTTGTAACTTCCTATGTGGACTTAGGTCCATCAGTTCTCGTCTTAGGAGTTTGTAAACAGTGATTTGGAGCCGTCCTAGCAACGAGGCACATAATAAATTCTGAGGTTGTTCCGAATTAACCTTGTTGATTCTGGTGCTGTCCGCGGGTGGAATCGTATCTAACTGGATTCATCAGGGTTTTATACTTAAATATAGCACTGTTCTCCCCTGACTCGGTTAGCACCGCCCGGCTAAAATCCATTGCCGCCCGGAATAGCTTGACTCGTTGTGCCTACATATTACAATAATTATTGGAACACAATAATTATTGTAACACAATGAAATTCGCCCAAACACGGTAAAAAACTTGCAAGATGAGTTTTAAAAGAACACTAAAAAAAAAAATTGTTTCTGTTTTTGGTTGTGTCGTTTTGCATTTATCGTTTAACCCTGAAAAACGATCCATAGGGGATCCGGGTTTTACTGTACCATTATAGTGTATGTATGCCTATATACATAGGGTACCGGTAGGCTATATTTTGTATTGTGATAATTTTTATTGATTTTTAAGACAAATAATTTCAAAGTAATTTTAGAAAATCATCAAATACATCAATGTTTCAAGTTGTAGTAAAAATAAACATATTGCAAATCCCAGATAATAACCACTTGAAGAAATAACATCATCACATTTGTAAGGGAAGGGCATATTAAAACACATTTTCAAGTTGTACTTATTGTAGCAGTGGCGTATCCAAGGGGGGGGAGAGGGGGGACAAAACCCCCCCCTTTTGAAAAAAAAAGTGTAAAGGAGAAAATAAAATAACTACAAATTACCATCTGACTAAAAGAGGATTTTAATAGATACAAAATTGGTTATTTTGGTGCTTAAAAACGCACAGATTTTCACCAAAATGATCGTGATAGAGAAAACTTTAAGATTAAAAAGCAGGATTTTAGATAAAAAGTTGCTGCGATGCTTTAAAAAACGCACAGATTTTCACCAAAATAACCTTGAAGTAGAAAACTTTTAAATCAAAAACAGGATTTTAGTAGTGATGATGTTGAAATGATGGTGCTGGTTGGTGGTGCTTTAAAAATGAACAGATTTTCACCAAAATTACCTTTAAATAGAAAACTTTTGGTATTAAAAAACAGGATTTTAGTAGATAAAAAGTTCGTCATTGTGATGATTTAAAACGCACAGATTTTTCACCTAAATGACCTTGAAGAAGAAAATTTTTCCGGGGGGCAAGCCCCCGGACCCCCCACTTAGCCTTCGGCACATCTATGAAAAAATGATAAAACCCCCCCCTTTATGAATTCCTGGATACGCCACTGTATTGTAGTAAAGCGATAGGTCTACACTCTACAGTAATGTGCATAGCCTTGTAGGCCTATAAAAAGGAGAAATAATCTAGGCCTAAACTATATAATTTAAATAAAATTTGAAATGCTCTTACCACAAAACCAACTGAAGTATATTTCTCGATTTGGATAGTCGGGAAACACTCCCGTAGGTGGAGTAATTAATATTTAATACAATCCAGAAATTAAAAAATCCATCCCGATCGGGGTTCGAACCCGAGTCTCCCACTTTCCGGGTGGACGCCTTAGCCAACTAGACCACCGAGACGGTAACTATTTAACTTAGAACTGTATTGTCGTTACATTATAGAACTTGAATGGATGGAACAATAAAGCATCGAAAAACTGTTGCTGTTGAATTGACCAAACAAACATATTTATAATGTCATTACCTTACGCAGGTACGCAGGTTAATGTGCAATTGCTATTTTTATGTTAAATTAAAAATGCATATAGTAATATGTATCTTGTTTTAATTGGGTCTAATTATCTACATGAATTATGTAAATATCTATGACAATACCAATAAATATCATATCATATCATATATTTCTCGGTTTGGATGGTCGGAAAACACTCCCGTAGGTGGAGTAATTAATATTTAATACAATCCAGATTTTTTTTTTTTTTTTAAATTTCTGGATTGTATTAAATATCAACTGAAGTATGTTACTTTAAGAGAACTCTAAAACTCACTAAATCGAATCAATGATCTCAAAAAAATCCGGGGGCAAGTCTCTGGACCCCCATTTTTGTCCCTACCCTATGAATACAATGCAATACATGGCAATGTTTTTGGAATAACCATTGATAATATTTTCCTGGGAAGAACACTATAGGCTAGGCCTACAGGTTTCTAGTTGGTCGTTGTTTGCTCGTCGATGGTGTCGGCGTCTACGGGGTTGGCTTGGTCTGCTTTAAATTTACTGTCCCCCACTGAAAGTCAGTTCAGTAACTAAGTGGATAGACTCTAAATATGAATTTATTTATATTATTTATGCTAAGAGTAGGGTTCCCAAGAAGAACCCAACAACCACAACCTGGGAAGTTGAGGTAATTTGTGTAAGAATTGTTTAAAAGTGGTGTGAACGGGTGAGGAGGTCGTACATAATAGGGATGTCAAAAAGCGTGTATTTCACTAAACGTTTACAATTTACACCCTAATCAAAAAAGCGTTTACACGTTTACGTCTACAGGCGCTATATCTGTGTTTACTTTTAGTTTTTGATAGACATTCATATTCTACGAACATTACTTGTTTTCTGCATAATAATTGACCCCCACAAGCACCAAGTAATAAAGAGCCCTTCGAGAATCCCTATTGATTCGAATTTTATTGAGTAGGCCTACGGAAGACAACACTACAAGTCGAGAAGACGTATAATTTGCGAGTTGTCGGATGGATGGGAAGGGGGGTGGGGAGAGTAGTCAGGCGGCTGTGCACTGCCCGCGTGCCGCTTGCTGGCCAGTGGCCGGACGCACACTGCACAGAGCGATTGAAATTACGTGATCAACTACAGAGTAGGCGTAAGAATATTTATTGAAGATTAACGAAACAAGTAATTGAAGATAAAGTAATTAGTAGGATTTATTTTGACAAATGAGCGACCGTGCGTGCGATCATTACAACACAGTAGTTTGGCAACATTTTGTAGGCCTACATCTTGAGTACTTGCATCAAAGCACTTGCTTTGTTCATTCATTGCCGACTACGATTTTCGATGACTCAACGCAATAGAGCCTCGAGGCGAATAGGAGAAGGGGTTTAAATAGGAGACTATTTTGCCGCTCGCGCTTAAATTGACTCACGAGAAAACATCGTTCGGCAGGTCGCACACTGGATAAAAATTAAAAAATAGTAATTACATAAAAACGTTTACCGATCACGAAAAAACGGTACACGTACCATCCCTAGTACATCTTCTTCTTCTTATGCCAGCAATTAATTGACCTATTTGGCCATCATGCGTTTCCGTGTTTCCCAGTAGAGATAGGATTCTCTTTCTGCCTCCTCCATATCTTTTGGCATTGCGTCTCTTATTTCTTGAAGTACCGGGCATTTAGGTAGGTGCTCCCTGGTATGCTGTTCTGTAGCACATAGTGTTAGTCAGTTATCCCTAGTTTATGAAGGTGTCTAGCTAGCAGGTCATGACCGGTTTCCAATCTGAATTGTGCCGTCTCAGTCTGCCGATTTCTCCACTTTGTTTGTTTTTTTTTCATAAGAAAATAGTTACACGTTTAGCTGATTATATGTATAATAATAACACAAAATAAATAGGTTGTCAGTAAAAAAATGCTAAATTTAATTACCAAATGTAGGTGCAATTTTTTTTAAAGGGGGGTTACCACCAAGCAAAATGGTCGGGGAAATGATTTTGGCTTGTTTTGTTGGAAACCCTGTAAGAGACTGATAACCAAATCCAACATATTTTTACGTGGGTTCAAATTTGGAAAAGTGTTTATTCTCATTCTGGACGACTTAATGACCAACAATTTTCATCCAAAACATTGAAAACATGGTATGGAGGTTGTTATGGGTTAAGTTAAGGGATGGGAAAAAGCGTTTAATTTCGTAAACGTTTAACCCCTTGAACTAATCGCATTTCAACCTTTTAAACCCTATTTTCTAAAAAAAAATTAGGAAGGCAGATGCCTTGGTTTAACAACAAAAATCGTTATTTTGTACTTATGACCGGCCGACAAATAATTAACACCGGTTTTATTCTCACTCTTGCATTTAATGACCCGGCACTTCCACCATGTGTAACAGACAAGATGTCTTAAACAGCCTGGGACCCGGCACCTCCACCAAAATTAATCACTTTTAGAAAATTATCGACCTAATCTGTTAGCCCGTGTTTGTTACTGCAAAAGTTACAACAAAATTACATTTCATTTAAATTTTTTTTTTTTTTTTTCTCAAGGTTTTGCGAATTTCATAACCTCTAACCGTCCACTAAACGTTTTAACGTCCCATCCCTAGTTACGTTGTTGTTGAGTTAATCACGTGACTATTTCCAAGGTCATTCAAAGCTAGCCGACCGACTAGGACTAGTACGACGATGATGTGATGATGATGATGATGATGATGATGATGATATCTCCTCCTCCTAGATGATGTACCGCCTGGTGCCGTGCGGGATCACGGTGGTTGCCCTGACGATGCTGGCGCTCAGAAGACCAATCCGAGAGATCGTCGTCACCTTCTTGATCCTGGTGCTAGTGCTGAGCTACCAGTGGACTTACGACTACATGATCAAGGTGAGATGACTCAGTCATTATTATTATAGTTTGTGGTTGGGGAAAGGCGAGAGGAGACCAACAGTTACCTGAAAGGGATTGGTAGCTGCTCGAGACGAGGTGCACATATATTTATTTACAATTAACAAATTTAAAACAAATGTCGAACGTTTCGGCCTACGCGGCCTTGGTCACCGACCGTTTGAGAAGAATTATTAGAATTATTTGAGGTATGTACGTGTATAGCATTTTCAAGAGTCATTTTCCTCCTTGCTTGTTTTTCCCTTTTACACGAAAATACATGTACCCATAAGATACATGATTTGTATCTGTGCCTACCCTGTGAAACATTCACGCTTTGCCACTGGTGACAACATGATTATATCGCTTTGGTTCTCCACGAATCAAAGGCCCAGTCTCTGCAATATGAGCAATTAAACTCTGCTCAGCATTTGTGAAATATGAAACATTTTCTAATTTGTATGTTTTGAGTTGTTTTACAATGGGCTTTTGTCTTTGTTGTCAAAGCTTCAACCATGTTTCTTAACTTTAAAAATATAACTTTAATTTTAAATTACTTTAATTTGAAATAATATTTATTGTTTATCCTTTTACCGTAATAAAAAGTGTAAGAAACCGCTAGTATTTGATGGTTTTCGTACATACTGTAAGTACGAGACATTTTGTTACCCCAAAAAATTTTCTTTGTATTTGTTTTATTCATAAAGCTGACCCCTTGCACAACATGTTTTGGGGTATTTTACATGTAGTAGGGATGGGCCAATGCATGTACTTCTTACGTATACACTGTCGCCGTCTAGGGGAGGTGACAAGACTAAAAACTAAGAAATAAACGTAACAGGTGTTATCCAATAACAATTACTATAATTACCATTCACGGGCACAGTTCTCCGTCTTAAATGAGGCACTAATATTAATACACACGGGTACTGTTATCCGTGGTCACTTAAAACTAGATACTATTTGCAATAATTTAGATGTAGATTGCGGCACTCCCGACACGCGCAAACAATACGCCCGCGAGATAAACAACCTTTCGTGTCCAAGCAAAGACTGCCTTCACCACTTTTCTTCAACCACGTTCATGCACCTCTAAGTCCCCCTTCCCCTCCCCACACTCTTCGTCGCTCGGGCACCTGGAGGGGCTCAGGCAACAACACTCTTGGCTATCAGTGCGTGTTTTGTTTTTGGATAGCTTAAAAAATGTTTCTAAATAATATATTACGTTTAGTAGTGTGGTGTCCAACCTTCACCTAGGACGGATGTGCAACAGCAATCACAGAAATATCGAGGGGTAGATAGACCCCAGCCGCAAACGTTTGGACAGCCATTGGTCGGTTGCCTACAACAAACCATAACAACAAACGACACATAACTTAATACTTAATGGGCGTTAAGAGAAACAGTAAATGTAAACACCTTTAAAAACATGTACATGTGTACACTGTCCCACCCCTACTTTATTCGCTCTTAATTTAAAAGAAATTGGTAAATTCACGATTTAAAAAATAGTAAAAATATTTCAAATAAATAATTGTGTGGCTCATTGGATTAGTTAGTGGTTAGCCAACCTGCTTCCAATGCAGAAGGTCCAGGTTTGATTCCCGCTATAGGCAGAAGTTAAAAACTTCTGCAGGTCCATCAGTTCTTGTCTTAGGAATTACGGTAGTTAACGATGACTTAAGAGCCGTCCTAGCAACAAGGCACATAATAAATTCAAAGTTTCTTCTGAATCGGCCTTGTTGATTCTGGCGTTGATCCGTGGGGTGTTTGCACTGTCCATACTTCTAAATGCTATATTTCCTATTAAAGAATATCGATCTATGGTTGGTTATCGCTCACTCTTTGATTGCGTCGAGGCCTACAGGGTTGGCTTGGTAGTTTTGGTTTATGTCCCCTACTGAAAATCAGTAATATGACTAAGTGGGTAGAAATAAGAATTAAATTGGATGAGCGTAGCGAGCGTAGCGAGCGAAGCGAAGATTCCATTTCACTACACTGGAGAAAAAAATCCGGAATGTTTTTTTTTTTTTTTTTTTTTTTTTCTTTCTTTCTTTCTTTCTGTATTTTTGTCTGTTTGTTAACACGATTCCGGCTAAAACCGATACTCCGATTGCGATGAAATTTTATGGAGAACCTTCGAAATCTCTGAACTTAGAACTGCCACGTTTTTGAGCGCAATCGGAAAATTATTTCTCATGAAAATCGCCATTTTACGAATTTTTTCAATTTTTAAATATTTCTTCGACTTATAACACCTACATGCTTCTTTCGATTTTAATGATTTTTTCACAAAACCTTTATTTTATGAATTAAGATATTCGTGTGAAATTTGAGCGCAATCGAAAAATTATTTCTCATGAAAATCGAAATTTTACACGTTTTTTCTTTTTTTAAACAAGTCTTTGACTTATAACACCTACATGCTTTATCCTATTGTAATGAGTTTTCACAGAACCTTAATTTTATGAATTAATATATTCTTGTAAAATTTGAGCGCAATCGAATAATTATTTCTTATGAAAATCGCAATTTTACGATTTTTTCCTTTTTTTAAAATTACGATTCATAAAAAAAATTAAAAAATAAAGTCAATTTTTTATTTAATTTAATTTAATTTAAAAAATTATTCGACTTTGTAATAATTTTGTCACAGAACAACAGAAAATCCTCATAACACATGGCAGCTCAATGCACCAATTACGCTCATCCAACAACGCGGCGGGACTTAAGCGTTTTCCTAGTTAATTTATTTAGGCTAGGTACGCTAGTTTCACACGCCTCTAGTACTAACACTGTCCCCCTGTGCTTGAAGATGTCGGAGATCAACAGTACACCACCCTGAAGCGTCTGGACGCCATCCCCCTGTCTTGTCGCGCCCCCGCTACGTACTCTCTGTACGAGTACGTAGTGTCGCTGCTGCGCTCCGACGCGGACGAGTGTCACAAGTATTACACCGCGCAGATGATGGACCCGGCTCTGGAGGTAACGCCCACCGTCGTACTGGCCGAGATGATGTCGGCCATGTTGCTGCATCCCGCCGCAAGGCTGGGCGAGGGGATAGCCAAGTTCTCGGCCGCCATTCTAGGTGGGTGGACCAACAGACATTTTAAGATTTTATTTGTTAATATTCATCCTTTTACAGTTATAATTAGGGACCGTGACAAATAGCAAATAAAAGTTCTCATTTAATTATAAAAAAAATCGTTCAATTTCAGTATATAAACTCAAGGTAAAGGCATCATTTTGTCATTAAAATAGCGCTGCAATCACGACCCTTCAGTAAAGTTAATTGAAATCAGCTAGGTGAGGTCGATAATATTTTCAACTGTCGTGGTGCCAACTAGACGTTAAAACAGAAATGTTGATTTCAATGTCCAATTATTATTATTGTCAATTTATTTCATATTTTGGAGCTAAAACGTACACAAATTGTAAAGAAAAGTTTTCAATTATGCTCTAATTTAGCTTTAAAACTAATGAATTGCCTTATTTTGCTTCTTAATAAATAAGAAAAGAAAACAGTCATATTTATTATTTAGTATCATTTAGTGAAATGAAATTTCAAACAGAAGTCAGAAATCCAACACTATGATCGGCGCCCAAGTCCAACTTCAAACAAACCACCAATATCTGACTCAGCAACCCACTTTCGAAGGAATCGACTGCAATAGGAGTCGGGTAGGAGTCGGGTGCCCGATATCTTCACTATTAAATACACTTCATATACCTACAGTAGTTAGTAGTTTGGTAATTTTAATTTCTCTATTTATTTATCTAAGAAAGAACTCTTTTCATATGATTTGCCCATTAAAGCTTTTTGCACTCGACTCTAAAGCCTAGTTTTCATGTCAATAAGCGAATGGTGCAGCGCAAGCGACCACGAAAGTGATCTCAACTTTGGTCGCACTGTTCGCTGGTCACGTGGTACCAGCCCTCTGATTGGTCTAGAACCTGCTTGCTTGCATTTGCTCGCCTGCATTGAAACAAAGGTTAAATCTTTTAGGGTTGTCTGTGTTGCATAATTTACCTTATTTACCTGATTGCAAGTCTATCTTTTTTGACACATTTTTGCAGTTCAAATGGCACCCCGGCTTGAAATCGATGGCAAACTTATGAGTACCGTATACTAGTACCGAATATAGGCTGACGTTTTTTTCATTATTTTAGGTCTCAAAATAACTCATCAGACTATATGCGAGCATCGGCATTTTGACGCGCTAATTTCAAACACCAAGTTACAGCGCCGTGTGACAAGGAAATACGTATAGCTCACTGCTTCTGTCTGGCGCTGCGCCAACAATTCGGCAGGCACGGAGGACGCACTATCTCCAGGCCTACTGACGAGTGAAGTGTGATGCAGAACAGATGACTGGGCGATAAGAACTGGTCTTCGTAGAGATAGCACTATGTCATCACGGGCTCCGCGTCAATAGGCCACGGGGAAAACAAACACGCCACAAGGTCCGCGGAAATAGACCGTAGGAATAACGGAGCGTAAAATAAAAATATTTAGTTAAATATTTTTTTTTAATTTCGATGACCAAAGATAGGGGGTCGGCCTTTCTTCAGGGTCGACCTATATTCGGCACAATACGGTATTTGAATGCTACACTTTTTTATGAACTTTTAATCAGGGGTTGGCTTGCAATCGAGTAACTACAGTAGGCCTAATTCTGTCGGGATTCGATCAATAAAATTGTGATTAAAACTGTTGTGATGTGACCTGCGATGTTTGATGTTTCCCCCTCACAGGCGGCCTGCCGATGTTCTCCAACTGGATGGTGCTGCTCCTGTCGTTTGTTGTCGTTGCTGCAGTGGTCGTCGTGGCAACGGTGGTTCTGCTGGGAGGGAGGTTGCGTCTCCCGTACATCTTCAGCGGACTGGAGGTCACCGGCAGGACGGTAACTACACACACATCTATAGTAGGCTAGATCCCCAGTCTTGGTCCACTTTCGTGACAATTTGAAGCCATCTTGAATAGGGCAGTTTGCATGGCCAAGTAGATTGGAGCAATTAGGCTAGATCCCTAGTCATTGGCCCACTTCTGTGACAATCTGAAGCCATCTTGAATAGGGCAGTTTGCATGGCCAAGTAGATTGGAGCAATTAGGCTAGATCCCCAGTCTTGGCCCACTTCTGTGACAATCTGAAGCCATCTTGAATAGGGCAGTTTGCATGGCCAAGTAGATTGGAGCAATTAGGCTAGATCCCCAGTCTTGGCCCACTTCTGTGACAATCTGAAGCCATCTTGAATAGAGCAGTTTGCATGGCCAAGTAGATTGGAGCAATTAGGCTAGATCCCTAGTCATTGGTCCACTTCTGTGACAATCTGAAGCCATCTTGAATAGGGCAGTTTGCATGGCCAAGTAGATTGGAGCAATTAGGCTAGATCCCTAGTCATTGGTGCTTTTCCGTGACAATTTGAAGCCATCTTGAATAGGGCAGTTTGCATGTTAAAGTAGATGGGAGCGATTTGTAGCCCAAATATTTTTCAAGATGGTTGTCAGGTTGACAGGTGAGCATATTAGCCATTAACATCAAATGATTACTAAATTCCCTTATGCAATAACTTGTTATTGTTTCTGTTTGTGCATTCCCATGCTGCACAAGCTAAAACCATATCAAACAATCCAGAAAATACTTTATTGCATTCGAAAAGAATAAATTAAAACACCAAATCGCCATCTTGAAAAGGTCATATTGACGTTTCAATTTGCTACGCTCGTGTCTGTGCGGACGTATTGGAGACTGGGGATCTACTAGATGTTAAATATCATTGTACACAGCACACAACTACCGTATCTTCTTGATTGTAACATGTGCATAGAATTGAAATTTGAAAGGCTTAATTAAAACTGGGGTGCGACCTACATTTCCTTGCAAAACATTTCAAGTCCAACCTCCAATGGCTGAGGAACCGCCCACCACTGCACATAAGGTCTGTTCTTTTGTCCATCAATTTTTACACCTTTTGCACTTTTGAAGAAATAAGCGTTCTTTTGTCCAGGTGTAATTACAGTATTTCTTCCAAAGACGTGTTCTTTTGTCCAGAGGGTAAATACAACTTTTACACTTTTTGCACCTGCCTCTTGAGGATGTGTTAAAGGTGTATCTATGGAAATTTGCACCAATTTCAAAAGTAACCCTGGTATAATGTGTGATTGTTTAATAAATAGAAGATAAAACTGGTAATAATAAAATAATATGGAATAGAATTGTAGAAAATGCACAAAGTTGTGTTATTGAGTGAGATATCTTATAAAAGTGTTCGAATTGAATGACAGCTGGCAACATAACCTCGAAATTTGCTGTCAAATTACAACAAAATCGTTCTTTTGTCCACCCGTGAAATATTACACCTTTTAACTCAATTTCTGATTCTGTATTTTACACCTAGGTGTAATTACCACAATTCGAGGTGGACAAAAGAACAAACCTATAGACACTATTAGTGGTGACGTCACGCAGCTAAGTTTTAAAGCAGAATTTCAGGATATTTGTCTACCTATACCCACAATCTACTTTACATAGTTGGCAATAAAGCATACATGGACAGCCCTGCACTCATAGATTTTCAAACTTTTGTCTTAATCAGCCAGAAAAAGTTCACGAATATAGTGAATATACCCTATTGGCCCGAATATTGCACAATGTTTTTGTTCCGAAAATACAATCTCAAAACAGCACTCGCGTTATTTTTGCGGTCTTTTTTATTATTTTTTATTTATTTAAAATCTATCCTATTCAGTGGGATTCTGGGATTTTGCAATCAGCAAAAAATTGAAATTTCTTAAAAATACCTGAAACAGGTTTTTCATAAGATTTCATGGCTCATGAATATTAAAAAAATTCAATTTGTAAATCTAATTAATTACATAGATGCAGATACAACAATGAACTACAGTTAAGTAAATATTTAAAATACTTATAAAACTAATATTACAACAACAATGCATTAAAACAACAATTTGGTAACAAATTCAAAAAGGATATTAAATGCAATTAATTGAACTTGCATTTGAAATAGCGCCTGAACATAGGCCCCCGCAACACAACTCCCGCGCATCGGCTGCTGCGTTGCAGTTGCGGGCAGTTGACGTCATCACGGGCTCCGCGGAAAAAGACCACCAAAAAAACTGCGCGTACAATTAAAAAGTTTTTTCTTGAGAATCGATTCTGAATCGATTCTTAGGTCACAGTGATCGATTCCAATTTTTTCGAATCAGTCATCCCTAAATCAGACTGGTGAACTGTAATTGGCCTATGTGAGCTTGTACTTGGCCCATGTGAGCTTGTACTTGGCCCGGAC
Source organism: Sweltsa coloradensis (assembly GCA_024449915.1). NCBI lineage: Eukaryota > Metazoa > Arthropoda > Insecta > Plecoptera > Chloroperlidae > Sweltsa > Sweltsa coloradensis. The sequence continues at coordinate 12,202 of JAMZAV010001279.1, read as the reverse complement.
TGTTAAAAAATAGGCCCTAACATTTGTTAGAGTGAAATTTTAGGCTATTCAGTATTCATTCATTATATTGTAAATAAAAATGCTTGTTTTACATTTTTATTTTATTTTATTTTTTATTTTTCTTGAAATGATTTCGAAAAATTGGGGGTTGCGTTTTATTGGGATCGTGCTATATTTGGGCCAATGTGGTAGTCAATTTTGGACTTTTTAACAAAATCAAAATTTGTAAAATCTAATTTAGGACTATTTTTCATTATTTTTTTATTTTTTTAAATTTAGAAATGTGTTTTTAACAAAGCCAAAGTGAAGGGAAAAAAGTGGTGTGTCGGATTACAATGAGGATTCAATAATTGTGAAAAATCTAGATTTCCACAAGCTCATGTCATGTCACCAAAAAATCTAAAATATTATTTTGACATCCATTCAGATATATAATGCAACTACAATTCAGAGCTTAAAATGTACCCGTCCGGATGGTCTAGTGGTTACGACGCCTGCCTGGAATGGGGGAGATCCGTGGTTCGATTCTTGGTTGGGGCGGACTTTTTTTTTCTGAATTGTAGTAAATAATAAATCTTACATGTGTTTGTGTTTTGTCAACTTCATTGTGTTTTTTATTATTATTTGGTCTTCCAGGCGCACCCTGTAACGATGTCTCGCGAGCCGGTCCAGGAGATCCCGGCCCCAGTCCCTGCGCTCGCCAGCGCGAACCCCTTCGTGTCGGCGATATCCTCCTCGTCGGAAGGTCTCGTCCTGATGAACCTCCCCATCCTGGAACGTCTGATGTCGTCGAGGGAAGATCGGCCGGCACAGCGAGAGTTCCTGGAGCGGCTGGTTCCATCGGAACACACTCCGGTGTGTTCGCAGTGCTCAGGGGGCGGCGACCAAGTTCGGGGGGACGGCGATAACAGGGCTGCGATAACGGACACGGTTCGAAGGACGAATGTTGCGTCGGGCGTTGGTTCTCATTTGGGTGGAGGCGACTGCGTTAGTCGAGTTGCGTCAACATTGGAAGAAAACAGTCGTTCAGGATCAGGGGATAACGTCAACGTTAATGTGTCACGTTTGTTGAAAACGGAAGACGAAAGTTTTCTAAGCGCGAGAGGACCAAACTTCTCAGGCGACGAAAGCAAAGAGTTGATTACGATCGACCAGTTCAACAAGTCCGAGTTTATCGAAGAACTGACGAAGATCCTCGAAGACTCGGTCGAAGAGTGTTCTCTGCCGGATATCGACGAGACGAGAGAAACGGTCAGCGTTGAGGTGGTCGACGTGGCGTTGACTGGGCTCGACTTGGGCGACGCCCTGGAGAGTCTTCTCGAAGAGTGTTCAGCCGACGCAACGGCCAAGACCGAGGCCGGCTCAAGTAGCGCTAAGCCGGCGTCAAAGGAAGCAAACCCCGATATCACCAGAAAAGTCAGTAGTGACAGTTCGGATGCAAGCGGGGACTTTGTGAAGCTTTAACTTGTCGGCTTTAAAGTTTAAATTAGGGATGTCAACGATAGTCCTATGTTGATAATTATTGATATTATCGCGATATGGGTAGCTGTATCGCGATAATCGTATAACATCAATATTCTGGATTTCATAGAATTCAAAACGTCTCAAAACGGGGTTTTTCCGCTCGCGATCTATTTGACGCTACCACTCCCCCACCCACCCGTGCCGTATTGATCGAGGAACAGCGCTCCCTCTCGCACACTCGCTTGTGGGAGAGGCATCGAGGGGTCAATCCGCCGACCAGCTTGAGATGGCGCGCAATTCAAATTGACGCAAATGCGAGAAAGGCGAGTTTTATACCGATATATCGTGATACGATTACAAAGTACCATATCAGCGCAATTTTTTGGGGGCATGATATTATTGCGATAGATCACAATATTAATCTAATTTTGGAGCGATTATCGATATGAACATTAATATGAGACGTTAAGCAATATCCAATCAATCTATCAATATGAATTTTCATATTGTTTGACATCCCTACTTAAAATGTTCTTACTATGCATGTTCAATATGGAATCAGCTTTATTAATTATCAAATGTCATTGGGACTTAACACAACATTAAGTTAAGCCTGAATTAGACGGATCAATCTTTTGTTCAAGATTCATAGAATTCATTACAAAACACAATCAAAACGTGCAAAGATTATAAAATACAACAATACCTGGACACACAAATCATATTTTGTTCTTGAATTCAAGGAATCTTGAACAAAACATTGAACCGTCTAATTTAGACTTTAGTTCAGCCTACTACAATTGGTAAAAGTAGATCATACCATGATTTAATTTTTTTTTTTAAAGTGATGAAACATATTCTCAATTTGCTTTAATAATTAGAATTTGAAGAAAAAATGTAAACAATATTTGTGATGTGCTCTGGGAAAAGGGATCTTTGGTCGCGCTATGTGCGTTTGAAGTTGGCGAGTGTGAATGATTGTTTTTTTCAGATTATTGTTGATCCTACTACCTAGTGGTGTTCTGCGTCACCAACAACTAAGTTAGTTCATAAAAGTGACCACAGATAGCAGTAACGACCATTCTAAAACCGTCTGCAGGGCTGCCAGCCCCAGCATAGGTTAACTTCAGTTCAGATGTGTTTTTCTCTGAACAGTATTCCCTCATTAATCTCAATCAAAATATTGTAGCGCCTTTAGTTTTAGTCCGAAATCTTACAATGATACATCAAAATGTGCAGAATGACATTCTTTATTTTTTAGCATCAAAACATTTCTTTTGCTCCGACTGAAGGTCCTTTTCCCAGAGCACATCACATTTTATTTTATCTTATAGTTTTTTAACTTCTTTTAATTGCTTTATAGTTTATACGTATTTTATAAACAATCAGCATCATGTACTGTTGTGCCTACGTCTGCTTGACGAGCCACTTAGTAGCCCTGCAGTGAGGTAACTTTCTTGTGCACTGTCATGTCATGTACATAGTTAGTACCTTAACCCATTGCTATTGGAATACTTGGAAGAGTCATACTCGGCCTTTTTTAGGGAAAACTTTTCAAGTTTTTAAGGGTGCCAAAAATAAAAATAAAAAATTGACAAAATAATAATGTTTAAAATTTTCAAAAAATGATGTGAATTGCTTAGCTAGTATGAATTCTGTTTATGATCCAAAATCCAAAAGGGTGGAAAAGAACATAACAAAAATAAATTTTTAAAATGTAACACATTAAAAAAATCAGAAAAAATCATATTTCTAGCTAAGCATTGAAAACAATGGATTCATTTAAAATTTGTTAAATCCAAAATTTGCTCAAATATATAAATATTGCCCCAAAAAAACATAAAAAATGTAAAATTATCAATCAAAGCAATTCTATTTTGTAAGAACCTGAATTTAAAAAGAATGTTATTCCAATGGGTTAAGTGGCAACTTATGCATTGTCAAAAGAAATGAATTTGTGAATTGTTTGTTTTTGCATCAAACACGAATCTGCCTGTGATACCAAAGACAAAATGTCTTGGATTTTTCTTTTTTGCAAAATGTGGTTAGATTGATCAATTTCTATTAAAAAATGTAAGTGTTTGTAAGGAATGCCAAAAGGCTTGATCATGTGAATGATTTGAATCATCACCAAATGCAAAGTGTGCAAATTATAATTCCAAAATTTATTTACATACGGCCTGTACTTTTCCTTTTAGGTAGGCTTATAATAACATGCTATTTATGCTATGTTAAATAATATGTATTTTACTTCTGTATATATTCGTAGATAAATCCATGATACATTTAATTAGGCTGTCAAACAGGTAAAATGGTCATGTGATAAAACTAAAATAGTAGGTACCTTGTCTGGTTATAATAATTTTAAGTACGTACTAGTATATAAAAGAGAAGAGGTCTTTGTACAAAATAGAGAACAATCACGTGATGTTATTTATATTTGTACGGCTTAACTAAAAACATGCATTTTAAATTTTAATGTAACTATTACATAATAATGTACCTTCATTGTGAAACAGATATTGATTCTCTTATAGTTTAAACTAAAAACATTTGTAGTTTGACCCTTAACACAGTGCTGCTGCACAGCACAGCGCAGGCTGCCTAAAGTGTTGATGGCCTACTTGCAAAAAAAAAAAAACTGATGCTTTAATTTTTACAATGGATATATTTTTTAACTCTTAAATCAGTTTTTTATTTTTGTTTGCCAATTTATGCAAGAGCTATATTTGGTTAACCGTTAGCATGTTGATTTGCTTATGAAGCTAGGTGTATTCTGTGTTTAGTTGGGCATTCTGTAATTGCTCTAAGCATACCCGAGTTTCCAAACTAAAAACATCTCATTATAACTATTCAATTAGTTTGGAAAAGGCCAAATGGCTAGTTTAGTTTAGATTGGAGAAGGGTTGACAGGTTGGGAAAGCATAGAGAACAACAACAAAAATGTTTACACTAAAACATGTTATTGATTGCATGATTGGCATAACTAGTTATTTTCAACACCAATGCTTAATACTATTGGCATTCAGAGGCGCCTAGGCCCTGAGAGATTGAGGACCTCAAGGGGGCCCATCGAGCTGCCTTACACCCAGACCCTATTCTGTTTCTTTTCGACAACTCTTTTCACTTTTGTGAAAGCGTTCCACTTCACAAAAATTCGAAAAGTGACAAGCGAGCAGGTTTGTTTGCGAAATGAGATCTTTGTTAACTGGAAGTTTTTTTAAAAGATCTCTTGGCTAATGTAACGCCGCTTTATCTTCTAGATACGTAGCGCATTTAGAAATTTATTAGGACTCACCGCCTGGTGAATTCATTGGTTCCCTGAAAATTCCTATAAAAATCCTACGAAAGGCAGTGGGCCCAAGGTCTTGGTTACCATGGCAACCAGAGTCGGTAAAGAAGTTTCCCCTGTTTAGTGTCGGTAATCAACCCGTGGACCAAACAAAGTACAATGTTGAATATACAAATCTGCAGATAAGTAAGGTATTATTCGTTGACAATAGCTGTTATAATGTATATACATTTTTGTATTTGATATAATCCTTATTTGATGTAGGCTCATGCCTCAGGTAAACAATTAGAATATATTAAATTGCTTGACATGGATTTGACTACATCCAGTTACATACTTTTGGACGGTGAGAACGCTACATTTCTAGGGCGGTGAGTCCCAGAAATTTTTAACACACGAACATCCAAACGCGCTTCTCTATTAACGTAGTTAATAAGATCCAGGTTCTCTAGGCTAATGAGGAGACAGTTACTAACAATGCACCGCCATGTAAACACGAAAAGTCGGATGTTTAAGCAAACAGGGGGGCTATGGAAAAAGTAAGGTTATACGATGTGAAATTTGTGATGAATATTGATTGCATTGTGAGAACGTTTTGAATTTTTTCGACAAGCTTTCGAATAAGCAGCCATGTTAAAAAAACAAACAGAATCGCAGTTGTCACTTCTCACTCAAAATTTAACTTAGTTTTGAATCGTGAGAAAAACAGAATAAGGGTTCAGGCCTTTGAATTTCTAGCTTTGCTAATTTGGCATTCATATATTATATTATATTTATTAATTTATATATTTGTAAATACTGGTCCTTATTATTGATTATTGTATTATGTATATTGTATTACTATACTATTAAGTATTATTATATATTAATGTATTATTAATATTATCTGATTCTTCTTTTCATATGCCCCTAATCGGCCTACTCGGCCATCATGTGTTGTCGTGTTATCCAATAGAGACAGGATTCCCTTCGTACATGTGTCATGCCATCTGGCTTTGCGTCAAGTTCAGACTTTAGTCTTTTCACAAACTGAAAAGATGTCGTCGATTCTGTTCTTCCTTACCGCACAAGCTGCATAGGCTTGAATCTGCCATTCCTACTTTGTGTAAATGTTTCAAGTCTGAACTGGGCTGATGAGACCTTTCTGTTCTTATATCTGGGTGATTTTGTCTTTCTTGATACTATACTTTGCCATGGCTTGTCCTTTGCATCCTCCTCCCACTTCCTTTGCACCGAGTTCTTAGCAGCAGATATTAGATGGGACTTCACTGCCTTATAAGACAGTGCCTTCTCAGTTTGTGGCATCTTGCTGCCCCTCTTTGCCAAGAAGTCTGCCTTCTCATCACCATGCAGATTGTAGTGTGCAGGTACCCACTCAGTATAACTTCTTTTTCCTCATTATTTAGTCTCAGAATGTGTAACTTACATTCCTTGACCTCGCTGGCCACCTCATCCTTGCTCGCAATTGCCTGTATTGCTGCCATTGAGTCAGAAAGTTCCCCATCATAGTTACTGCCATTTCTTCCGGCAGGTAGTGCCTTTTCAAATTCTCTACAGTATGTTCCTGCTCCAGCATTGCCTTCTCCAGGTTTTGCCGATCCGTCTGTATACATGTGCAGCCACTCCCTTTCAGGATATCTTCCATGTACTAGTATGTATCAGAGTTACCGGTACTTGTCTCAGCTCTTCTTCATTGTAATCTTTCTTTCGTCCACATATCCCCTCCAGTTCATGTTGAACGTCTAAAACAGCCAGCTTCATTCTGTTTTCTAGATTAACATCTCCCATAAGCTCATTTCTTAATTCACTGGCTGTAGTTGAAAGTTTTATGAGTTTTTACTTTTTAATCTTATCATACGGCTCTCTGCTCCAATATTGTTCATCCAGCCTCATCATCTTTTCATGTAGACACACTGCAGCCACATTTCTTCGAGACTCAAGTAATGGGATGTTTGTTCTGGCCTGCAGAGCTGTGATTGGAGTGGACTGCTCCTGTGGAGATTCTCATAGCTTGGTTTTGCATCTATAAAGTTAGTAAATTAAAGATAATCAATACATTTTTATCATTTTTTTATCGTCTCATCATTTGTCTCATCATCAATCTAGTTTAGTTTAGTTTATAATGCTCCTTGAAACTCCGTTTGAAGTCGTTCATAGATGAGCGAGCGAGCCATGTGTTGAGTGTCACATTTTGTCACATTCTGAATTCTGAAGTCACATTTTGAATTCGACTCGATTGATGTTCAATATTTAAATTATGTATTAATTAATTAAAGTACCCATGTTTAAATAGGGTTTTGAGTTTTCTACCGGTGTCAGTAGTTTGTGAATCTTACTCGTGGAGATTTGATAGACCTTGACTACAGCCTTTTATACAAATTAGTCTGATATGTGGAACAATATTTGATAAAAATGGAGGAAAAACACTTTGATGTGGAATTAAATGCTGCACATTTTAAATTTTAATATTTTTTTCTTCCTGGAATAGGGTGGTCTAGTGGCCACCTTCCCGTCACTGTCAATCAACACGCCTATCTATATAGTAGGCCTACATGTAGCCAGTGATAGAATTGCCCCAACGTGCATTTCATTTTTTCATAAAAAAATTCACAAAGGTAACCCCTTTGCAAATTTGTTGATTTAGGGTCCGACTCAAAATCAATATTTTCTTCTAGAATATTAATAAGGGGTTCTCCATTGACAAATAAATTCATTTTAAAATCAGATAAAAATTGCAAGATTTACAAAAGGTTAATCGACTCTGAGCCAAACTTTTCGGTGCGGTTTTCTTACTCAAAAAATTAACCAAACCAATAACTGTCACTGTCAATCAACACGACTATCTCTATAGAGTACATGTAGTCAGTGCCTAGTCTTATAGTAGTTTAGTCTACGATTTTAATTATAACTTACCTATAACCCTATACTGCAAAATTATATACTTCGCTATTGCACTGTTTCTTGTGGATGGCCAGGATTATTAATTTGTTGATAATAATGTATTCTTTAGAGACTTCCAGAATAGTTTTTTTGCACAGTCTGTGACATTTTTTTACATATGGCAAATTTAAACAATATTGCTATCGATGGTTAAAAATTAAATTTTTTTATTTCTTATGAGTTTGAATCACAACGGATCTTGCTCATTTTGTTAGCAATTCTAAGTTAACTGGTCACGGATGACTGTTAAAAATTTCAGCTCAATATGTTTGGTCGTTCGGACGTATGGGACCGAACAAACAGACAAATTAATCACGACGAAGGCCCGTTTGACTTGCATTGTAGACTACGTTCGCTGCGCTCACTCATCTACTAAATCTTTTTTCTTTTCGTTTTTATTTTTGGTGATTTTTATTTTTTTTCCTTTTGTTTCTTTGCCTCCCTTTTTATTTTTGGTTCATTAAATAATTACATTTCATATCCTTTTTTAATTTGTTACCAAAATTATTGTGTTTTAATTTTTAATACGTTGTAATATGAGTATTTGTTCATTGTGTCTGCATCTATGTAATTAGTTCAGTTTAGTTCAGAAAAATGTTTATTCTAAAGAAAAAAGAGATACATGATACATAGTTTAGTTTATAAAATTAAAGTTATGATCAATAGTTTTTACTCAAAAGAAGAGCATAATCGAGAGAAGTCCACGTAAGCACAGTGCTCGTGTGTGGCCAGTTACAAGACATTGACATACAAAAATAATTTATTAATTGCACGTAATTAAACTAATATATTATGTACAATATGAAAAAATATGCATGGAAGCAATTTATATGGTAAAAATTCTTGACGTTGATTTATTTTACCTGGATCCAGGTACCTAATGCTAGACAGAAAAAGTTAAAAAAAAAATCTTGACTTGAGACTAAGTTAATTGTTGTTTAATCCTTCTTCAAAGAGCCAATTAACAACAACAACAGCAAACCAGCCAGGAATTTACAGCTGCTCGATGCCATTGTTTCCCGCATATATCATTTATATAAATGATATAGGAAATTTCGTCACCAACTGTGTAGTGGTGATGTAATATGCCGACGATACACTGTGTATATCATCTCTGACAAACTAAGCAAAGCAATACAAATGTTGAATTATGACCTACAAATCATCATCACATATTTTTTAAAGCTAATAAACTCAAATATCACCCAGATAAAACTAAACTGCATACTGATCACTAGCTCATCTGCAAAGAGGGACCAACTACTTCAAGATAATACCAGCAAAGTAAAGATTGAAGAAAAAATGTTGTTTTTCAAGACCATTTTAAGTACTTGGGAGTCATGGTAGACTATTTACTAAATTTCAAAGAACATATCAGTTACAATATCTAAGGAAATGGCTAAAAACTGGGTTTATGAGAAGAAACTGTTGGAAGTTGTCATAGGGGGTGCATCGATTAGTTTATAACACCATTGTAGCTCCACACTTACATAATAATTGTCCTACCATTCTGTTGGACATAATTAAAAGTGACCTTGATGTTCTCCAAAAACTTCAAAACCAAGGTATGAGGGCAACTCTAAAGTGTCACAAACTAACACAGAGTTGACATGCTCGAGCAACTTCAGTGGTGAACAGACCCTACAAAAAGTTTTATGTTTCATTCGTGAAGTTCTTTGCAATCAAGAGTACTCATACTTTTCAGAGTTTTACAAACACAATAATGATGTGCATGATCACTAGATATGCTCAAGATTTCTACATGCCTAGTCAAAATAAGTGCTGTGGGCAAAAATCCCTGTTTGTGAATGGATTAAAAAAATTCAACGATTTACCTAAAGATCTAAAACTGTTGATGGTTAATAAGTCAAACTTTAAAAGTGATTTACAAAAGTGGGTTCAAACTAAGTTTCCACTTGTCCAAAGAAAATATACCAAGATATGTACAACCAGGAAAAAATAGCAGAGACTTAAGTCTAAAGCTGCTAAACAGAAGCAAATACTACTGCTACTACTCCAACGAAGTGTATAATAGTATCCTTGCTCCTATTACTACTTCTCTTGTCGGTGATATTGTGAAAAACATCAAGCCTAATCAGTAATCACATCAAGTAATTGCGCAACATGTTCAATGTTCCCGCACTTAGCCCAAAGACTTCAGACAAAGATATCTCTATCGACTAGTAGATTGCTCTTTTTCTGAGGTCTTTGGCAAACCCACGCGGTCGGTCGGTGACGCAACGCCAACGCCAACACTTAAAATGGCGTCATTTTGCCTCGATATTTTTCCTTCAACATTACGGTAAGTAATTATCTTTATACTAATTACACTACTTCTCTTCAAAAATCTGACATACAAATATCTCTATGTCTGTTTTATTCTTCCTAGGAGTGTTAAAATGCTGGTTTCCAAGTCACAACCGAGGCCTTGCAACGAACGCTTCTTCAAGGCGGACAGCCAACATATTTGGATTTGCCTGCGGTAAGTGGTTTTAATTGACTTTGTTTAATTGTGGCTCAGTCTAGGGGCAGATTATAGGCCTATTAAACATTTATCGTTATAAACTACCTAGGGCTATAGGCGTAGGGCTAGGTCCTGGGCATTGTGTGGGCCTAGGCCTAGCCCTAACCCTAACCCCAAGGGATATTTCATAGGCTTAGGCCTAGGGCCTAGGCCTAGGCCTACCCTAGCGGGAACTCTTTCGGTTGGTATGGACAGTTTTTGATCAGTAGCTACTTTGGATTTAAAATAGCGACGTTAAAGGTTTTGTAGGTACTTTAGATTTAAAATAGCGACGTTAAATTTTTGTAGGTGGGCCCTATTAGTTTTAAAATAGCGACGTTAAATTTTTGAGGTATCATAAAAAAAACTGTATACAACGAAAGAGTAGCCACCCCCTAGCGCCTAGCGGAGTGTCTATTGCACCACGAGGGCCCAAAACTTTAAGAAGTACACCAAAACCCTTTCGACAAACTACTTTCGTGGGGTTTTAGCTGAACTTTCCGCTGGCTACAGTGCGCCGCGCTAGGCCTAGTTCTAGGATATAGGGTCAATGACCCAACAGCCGGACACCCGAGAACAACAACACGTCAACTTACGTCTCACTTTGCTGCCATCTTGTTTAAAATTGCATTAGCGGATCGAGGTTAGGTTTATTTTAAAGCTTATACCCTATTGGTTACTTTGAAAAGTGTCAGCCAATCAGGAATGGTCTTACACACAAAAATCGATTTTTAAAATCGACAACAAAAAAAAAGTCAGGTCCCCAAACCCGGCGCCGGGCCCAAATAGCCGGAACATACTGCCCAATAGGGGGACAGGTTTATTTGCATGGGAAAATTCATGTCTATGTCATGTGAAAACGTCAAAACTTTAAATAAAAAACACTTTAACCAAAAAAGGGTCTTTGGATAATGGTAAAGTAACTCTTGGTAATATCATGTAATTTAGAATAAATACGATACAAACTTGGTCCAATTTTCAATTGCATAGGAAAAAGGGGGACTGTCAGAGAAAGGAACATTTGGGGGACCTAGGGTTTGGGGCATTTTTACCTTTTTTAAAAAGCAAGTAAAAAAGTTTTTGGCATAGAAAAGAAAATTCAATCAATAAACTTGATATATATTTATCTTTTTACTTTAATTAATATTATATTCGAAATTGTCCCAGGCCTAGGCAAAGTATAAATTAATAATTGGGCCCCTTTGAGAGGCTGATCCATGGCAGTTTTTTTTATTTTGGAAGTAGGGGGTGCTTGACCTAAAGATTTCCCACTTTTTAATAGGCCTAAAAAAACAATACAAGGGCCACATACCACAGTAAGTACATGAGCTTTCATGGTGACCCGGCCTAGTGACCAAGGCCCTAGGCTTGCTAGGGGTAGCCTAGGCCTTGAAGTTTACTTTACCAAAAGAAACAACCTTTAGTAAAAAACTAGGGGACCTATTAATGTACAAAAAAGGACCGAGGGGCCCCAGATGTCCATATTGCCAGAGCTCGGGCTAGTTTCCATTAAAACTGTACTGCCAGGTCAAACCTGCAATACCGCGACTTGATCCGGAGGGGAGAGAGTTGGACTTTCTTGACCCTGATATGTTTACCCAGGAATCGTGTTGACGAACACTATACCTGCATTCTGAAGGAACGAGTGTACTTTAAACCAAGAAATGACCCGAAAAACGAGTCCGTCTTTAGGAGGTGCCTGTAACGTTTTGCAAAAGTTGACGGAAAAAATCGGTTGAAATGTTAAAAAATAATTGAGGTAAACCTCATGACTAGAACAGTAAAGTAAAGTCATTTTAACCTGTCAGTAGGGATTTGTAGGTGCCTGTATAACGGTTTTTGGCGTGAGATCACTGCGAGGGTTTTAAGAGTTACACATAAAAACACCGGGACAAAAAAGTACAAAAAAATATAACCTGTCAGGAGGGGCCTGTTTTCGGTATGGCTGGATCACTGACGACGGTTTCAAGATTTTCACATAAAAACACCGGGACAACAAAAGT